>JBBGZY010002192.1:60000-312500 GCA_037952925.1 Lithobates clamitans | reverse complement strand
GCAGCTCATCTGTCATGCTATTGGACCTCTAACTAACAGAAGTGGAATTTAATGCCTAACCTGGCTCTAGCCTATGCTGGTTATCGAGCCCTAAGGTAAAACTAGCTATAGAATCCCAGAGCAGAAGGGACAGGGTAAGCTAAAATAACAGGATCTGCATAAAAACTCTATTACAAAAAACAGGTTCACCAACTAACATACAGTAAGGTGACCACTACACAAGCACACCGTATCACAGATTAATTAGCTATGTAGTACATCTAAGATAACATCACGGAGACAGCTAAACTTCTTTCACCAGTCTCTCTATATATACACATGTAGCACTCTTTTAGCACAGACCATAGATCGGGCTGGCTGTGGTATGATATCCCAGGTTCCATTCCCTGTAAGGCACATGGTAGCCAGGCACACAACAATTCACAGTCACTCAAGTCAGAAAACAGGCCATGCATGTTTTTTTGCAGTTTATTTGCTAATTTAACTTGGGTGGGTGCGTGTAAGCCTTGGGATACTCCAAAAACTAAAAGAATTACAATAGAGGATACTGGTAACTGTTCTGCTTCTTCAGAGTGCAGCCACCCTCTTGTTTCCAGAATTGAGAGAACTACCACTTAGGGGACCCCTTGGCAAAGGTATAACTTGAATCAGTAACTGTGGTGAGCTCTCCAAAAGAGTGACAAGGGCAGGCTTTAGAATTCTTAAAGTGATTGTAAAGCTGTGTTTTTTTTTTCAATAACAAACATGTTATACTTACCTCCTTTATGCAAGAGTTTTGCACAGAGTGGCCCTGATCCTCTTCTTCTGGGGTCCCCCAGCAGCGTTCCAGACTCCTCCTCCCCCACGGAGAGCCGCTTTCAATGGGGGCACTCGTGAAGGCGCGCTCCCGAGTCCTGCTGCTGCGTCCATTGACACAGACAGCAGGACTCAGCCCCCAGCGTCATTTGATTTGATTGACAGCAGCGGGAGCCAATGGCTCCCGCTGCTATCAAGCTATCCAATAAGGTCCGGAGACAGCGTCTGGAGCTGCTGTGCTAATTCTTGTCGCTGAAAAGATCAGGTTCAGGTAAGTAAAAGGAGGGATCTGGAGGGCTGCTGCACTACAGAAGGAGTAGAATGCATTAAGGTGAAAAACCTTGAGGGTTTACAACCCCTTTAATGCTAGTATTAACTGTGCCCTGGGTACTGTAATGCTTCTTGTACTGGATGCCTCTGTACTGGATGCCCCTGGTTTCGGTCTTCTGCAAATCTTCCTGCACTGCTTCAGAAGGCTCTGGACATTGGTCCCCAAGCTCCTTTAGCTGGAGCTGGGACCCCCCAAAAATAATTTGTTCTGCCCTGTAACTGATAGCCCCAGGAACATGAGACTGCTGTTCTATACCCCAGACTATTTATACATCTCTTAGAGCATAGCTCCCAACTGTCCCTGATTTCGAGGGACTGTCCCTGATTTGGAGCAATGTTCCTCTGCCCCTCTTTCCCACTCATTTGTCCCTCATTTTGGTCTGATCCTCATAGTTGTATATAATATGCACTTTCCCAGTGCTAAACCTTCCATCCAAATTCTAAATGGCTGCATTTGTACTTTTTTAAAGCCAATATAAAGGAATAGTAGTGGTAAAAAAAAAGCTCATGTGGATTTAATTAACCTTTTTTTTGGTTAATTCTCCTTTAAGGAGATGTGGCAGAGGGCATGTCCTATGCCTACATACATTTGCTAGTAGGAGTCTCTCATTCCCATCTCAAAATGTTGGGAGGTATGCTTAGACCCCTGCTGGTCCCTCTCCTGACCAGGGATTGGCTGAGGCTGTATGAATTTTCAGCACAGGGTCTGCCTCTCACACCCACTATATTCCAGAACTCAATGGAATGCAGGGGGGAGTAGTTGAACCTGCACCAGAAGCACTCAGAACAGCCAAAAAATAACCTAGTACTGCTCCCCTACTATGGGGAAGCCAAAAACTGAATTTACCTCAACCATAGCAACCAAACCAGGAGTTTTTTTTTTTAATATATATATATATATATATATATATATATATATATATATATATATATATATATATATATATATATAGATTTCCCTTCTTTAAACACACGCACACATACACCCAAAAGCCATGGGCAGACTTTCTCTCTCCACTTCCTCCTTCTAGGGTTTTCAAAGCCAGCCTCCAAGAGACAGGAAATTCTAACGCATAACTATACATAACACTGTGATATTAGCAGCTAACAGTAGAGGGCAGCAGATCCCTACAACTTCAAATTGAAAAAAAAAACAGCAACAAGTATCTATATTTTTCTACAGGTATGCATGCTTTCCTATCAACATTGTGAATGCAAGATTTTCACATAGGTGAGCCAAAGATTTAGGATTATCATAGACGGGCAGATGTTGTTTTAAGAAGTAATATACTGCAAGTAGTTCGACATCTGCACATTCTTGATTGCTCACAGCATCCTGTGACTCAATCAGTGTACTTAAGTGCTGCAGTACTTCCATTTTTTTTAGTGCGAAGAGGGAGAGGTTGACAAAGGGTCAGACCTGTCACAATCACAGAGATTGTGCAACAAGCTAGATAACTTTTGCGTGCAATGATGGACCCTTCTTACACAGCTAGCTTCTCATGCAGGCATCATATCTGAGAAAAAAAATCACTTTCAACTAGCCTTCCAGGCATGGACTGTTCCTGGTAATGTAGGTGACATGGGACAACTGCCCTGCAATGGCTTTTTTTTTATCAGGGTTTGGCAAAGTGCACAGATACTGTAGTACCATATGCATTGGGATGACTTTACTAAGCGAGTTCAGGGTCATTTATTATCAACCTGTCCCCCCATGCCAAGGTGTTAGGTGTTATCTTGCACTCTAATCTATCTTTTCGGCCCCATATCCAATCACTGTCCAAAGCTTGCCACCTGAACCTATGCAACTTCTCCAAAATATGCCCCTTACTAACCAATGACACCACAAAGCTTCTATCTCACTCCCACCTCGACTACTGCAACTCCCTCCTTATTGGCTTACCCTTACATAGGGTATTTCCTATTCAGTCCATCATGAATGCTGCTGCCAGACATTGGCTGCAACTCAACCAACAAATTAAATTCAAAATACGAACAACAACTTACAAAGTCATCCACCACTCTGTCCCCAGCTACAGTGCTAACCTAGTCTCAGAATACCAACCTAATCGTTCTTTTTGTTCCTCCAAAGTCCTCCTGCCCTTTAGCTCCATCATCACCTTATCCCATGCTCGCATCCAGGACTTCTCCCAAGCCTCCTCCTTCCTATGGAACTCCCTACCCCAATCTTTTCAACTATCTCCTACTCTGTCCACTTTTAGACGATCCCTGAAAACCCATCTCTTCAGAGAAGCCTATTCTGCTCCTACCTAATAACTGTACTTTTATTTTCTCCATCAGCTCATCCCCCCGTAGTTATTACCTTTTGTATCACTTGACACTCCCTTTTAGATTGTAAGTTCTAACGAGCAGGGCCCTCTGATTCCTCCTGTATTGAATTGTATTGTACTGTAACTGTACTGTTTGACCTCACGTTGTAAAGTGCTGCGCAAACTGTTGGCACTATAAAAAATCCTGTATAATAGTAATCTATTCTCTGCTATGGTGACTTCCTCTAATCACTACAGATATAGCAGTACCAAGAATAAACATGAAGGAAATCTGTACAGAGAATGTATCTAGGCTGCCTTTACCGACCTCTCATTATTAGGGCTCATTTCAAACACTTGCTTTGGCTTCAACACACATTAACGGCTAGTTTACATTTGCTTCAAAACAAGGCTTCTGACAGGCTCTGTTAAAGCTCTCTGAATGCTAGTCAAAGCCCCTTTCACTAAATAATATGGTTAGCTTACAGTCCTGTTGCTTTGCTTGCTTTTGCTTTGCTTTCACTTCGCTTCAAAAATGATACCCCACGTAGCTTTAGTGGTGCTTCGAGTGTCTTCAAAGCCTTCATAGAAGTCTATAGCAAAGCTCGCCTGAAGCCTTACTGAAGCCCCACGAAGGCTCACCGAAGCCTCACTGAAGCCCCACTGAAGCCCCATTGAAGTACCATGCAAAAGCAAGGTGTAAACAGGACTGTAAGCTAACCATTTTATATAGTGGCAGAAGCTTTTACTGGTGTTCAGAGAGCTTTAACAAAGCGTGTCCGAAGCCATGTTTTGAAGCAAGTGTAAACTAGCCCTCAAAGCATCTTCAAAGCCTCCATAGAAGTCTATGGAAAAGCTCGCATGAAGCCTCATCAAATCCCCACGAAGCCTCACCGAAGCCCCACCAAAGGTTCATCGAAGCCCCATCGAAGCATCACCAAAGTCTCATGGAAGCCCAACCAAAGCTGCAGCGAAACACCAAGCAAAAGCATAGTGTAAACAGGACTGTAAGCTAACCTTTTTTTTTTTTTCGTGACAGGGGCTTTGACTAGCATTCAGAGAGCTTTAACAAAGCATGTCCGAAGCCATGTTTTGAAGCAAGTGTAAACTAGCCCTTAAAGTCATAGGTAACTGGTTATTTTCCTAATCCAAACGCTTTAATGCTTTTTGAGTTTTATGTAAAAGAAAAATAGCAATAACAGTTCCCTCATTCTTATTTGTACAGTACTCCTTTAAGCTTCCCTGAGTTCACTGCAGTTATCTAATGCAAAACTGTCTCTTACACTGCCAATTATTCTCCAAAATCCACCTGTATTTTGAAGAATTCAAGCAATTTCTGCACTGCCTCAATTTGTTCTGCAACATTGTGATCTTGGTTCATATATTTTACATATTTGGATTTAAAATGATACAATTTATTGGCTAACTAATTAGACTGCAGTAAATATATTTTATAGTATCTTTATTGTAAACATGTGATGAGAGATACACTTGACCCTCCTGAAAAATACTAGATGACTGGCTGTCATGTTGACATTCCAGCTTCAATACTTCAATACTTTTGGGTCATTTACTCACATCATGTGTGCAGATCTGATAAATCAGAGAAAAGCCATACGTCTTTGCCCGCCTTTTTTTTTTTCATCAGTGATTTAGGCTAGGCTCACACTGCCGCACGGAGTGGCCCACAACAGGGGTCCGGTGCGTCCCTTTTCGTAGTTTCAAGTCCGATTTCAGAAGATGCACAGGGCTCCAGGGCAATTCGCACCCAAGCTGCTCCAGGGATGTGTGAACCAGCTCCATTGAGAGCCGGTCACAATCAATTGGAATGCGATGAAATCCGCATCCAATTCGCAATGGTGTGAACCCAGCCTCAAAGTTTTGAAGTAAGATTCTCATAAGGACAACTAATCAACTGTTTTTTTTTTTTGTTTTTAAAGGAAAGCTCAGCACCCCTATGTTTCTTTAAAGATTAGGTTAGCCAGTTCTGGAACATTTGTTGCTGGCACCTGTACTATAACTTAACCTGCATTCACACCTGAGCAGAGTGATAATTTTGAAGCTTTTTTTTTTTCAAGCATTTTACAGGCAGTTCAGGTTCAGGTGTATGTTTCCTAGGCCAGGCAAGGCAGGGAGAACAAAAATGCGCCTATTGTCCCTTTAGTAGCTCTCCTATTGAAGTCTATGAGGTCAAAAACACCTGAATCCGCTCAAAAAAGGTCATGTACTTTTTTTGAGCATATGCCAATTGAGAGAACAAGTATGAACAGGGTCAATCAGAAACAATGCGATTCTGTATATTGAGTATAATGAGTTGTAGGGAAATCAGCTGAAAAACGCTCAAGTGAGAAGGGGGCTTAAATAAAAAGGCAAAATCATCTGTTCCTCTGTTATTTCTAAATTAGAAACTGACTTAACCACTTCAGCCCCGAGCCACTTTTTGAGACTTGTTGTTAAAATCATTTTTTTTTTTTGCTAGAAAATTACTTAGAACCCCAAAACATTATATATATTTTTTCAGACACCCTAGAGAATAAAATGGTGGTCATTGCAATACTTTATGTCACACTGTATTTTCACAGCGGTCTTACAAGCGCAATTTTTGTGTTTTAATTAAAAAATAAGACAACAGTAAAGTTAGCCCAATTTTTTTCTATATTGTGAAAGATAATGTTATATCGAGTAAATTGATACCCAAAATGTCATGCTTCAAAATTGCGCCCGCTCGTGGAATGGCGACAAACTTTGGCCCTTAAAAATCTCCATTGGTGACGTTTAAAATTTTCTACAGGTTACCAGTTTTGAGTTACAGAGGAGGTCTTGAGCTAGAATTATTGGTCTCATTCTAATGATCGCAGCGATACCTCACATGTGTGGTTTTCATATGCGGGCGCAACTTACGTATGCACTCGCTTCTGCGCTCGAGCTCGGCGGGGCGCTTATTCATTTTATTTCATTTTTTTCTCTTATTTATTTTACTTTTTTTTTTTACACTGTTCTTTTAAAAAAAATGTTTGGGTCACTTCTATTCCTATTTCAAGGAATGTAAAAATCCCTTGTAATAGAAAAAAAGGTTGACAGGACCACTTAAATGTGAGATCTGGGGTCAAAAAGACCTCAAATCTAACATTTAGACTTAAATGTAATGAAAAAAAAATATATAAAAATCAAAAACTGAAGGTACATGCTATAAAATTTTTATCGTACATGAACACAATGTCTGATTTTCCTTTAACTAGTACAGTTTGCGTCTGAAAAAAATCGTAAGAGCAAGACTACACATGCTCGGAAATGAAAGAGTACATTACAAAACAATTGACCACATTACATCACTTCTGAAGTTGTTTTGTGTCGTACAAGAATTTTCGTAAGTTGAGTAACCTCTTCACTTTCGATATGGGATTATCATGCAACAAAAAACGGACGATTATTTTTCCAATAAACTGATCGTGTGTACCAGGCTTTAAAGTGGTTGTAAACCTCGGACATGAAATATGAACAAAGTATATCCCTCTATAGTCAGGGCCGTCTTTAAGGCAGGGCAAAAGGGGCAGCTGCCCTGGGCCCTGTCGTTGTGGAGCCCAAAGCAGCTGCCTCATACTTGCCAACTACCCCAGTTTAAATTCCCTTGTCCCTTGAAGTTTTAGTCCTGTGCTGTGTCCTGATATCTCAGTGTGAAGTGCTGCTACTAATGCTGCCCAGCTCTGCTCTATTGTTGTGTACAGATGACTCACCTGCAGACCCTGTGTTTACATGTAAATAACCGGTATTCATATGTAAATAGCGGCAGCAATTTTATGTAAATAACTGAGGCCGGTGGCATTGATATGTAAATAAAGGCGGCATTCATATGTATATCATGCCCCTCTGCAGTGAGGAGATGATGTGCTGTAACCTTTAGCAACCAATCAGTGAGCAGTATTACTGTACAGTCAACCAATCAACAAGCAGAAATCATGTGCTTTAACCTCTAATGTGTGCTATAACCTCTAGCAACCAGTCAATAAGTGGTAATGATATGCTGTAATCTCTGGCAACCCATCACAATCGCTGCCTGATCTGATACAGTAAACTGATTTTAAGTCTAGATGATATTTATTGTATGTCTCAGAGCAGATGGAGAGCGAAATTGCATTGGGGGGGGGGGCAAGAATATTTTTGCCCAGAGTCCAATCCATATTAAAGACGGCCCTGTCTATAGTGTGTACTCAATTAGGAGCACTAATCCCTGGTACACATAATGAGATTATTAAATCAAAATTGAAGCGGTTACTAAAGTTACAAAAAATTCTTATACAACAGAATAACATTTCGGAAGTGATGTCATTTATTATATTGTATTTTCATCTGAAATCTGTACTGTTTAAATGAAAATTGTACGAAATTTTTGTGCTTGTCCCATCTGATAAATGAATTGTGATCAGGTCTCAAAAGCTGTGTACTAACGATCAGATTATGGTACGTTCGCTTCGAAAGTGGTATTTTTCGCACGATTTTCTAAACGTGTGTATGGGCCTTAAAGGCGGAGTCCAGACAAAGCTTGTTTGGCTGGGCTTCTCCTATGGGTCACACAAGTGTAATTCGTTTTGCACTCCTGTGACCCGTTTCAGCAAAGAGCGGGCTGAAGTCCGCTCTCTGCTGACATCACAGAAATCAGTCTAGGCACCGCGTCATCCTGAAAATAAAGTCTGGATCCGCCAGGTGCCTGGACTGATACCCATCTTAGCCTCTCAGTGAGCTGCTGAGAGCCCGAGAAGGCCGCTCCCCGCCCCTCCACAGCTCAGGGAGCTGGGAGAACCCCGAGCCATTGGCGATGTTCGATCGCTCGGGTCTCAGTGCAGAGGCAGCGGGGGACAGATGCAGCATCGGACCGATGCTGCATCCACCTAGGTAAGTATGATTCTAGGAAAAACAAAAAACAAAACATACTTCTCTTTTAAGTGTCAATTCTGTCTGCTGCTTAGTTCCTCTGCTATCAGCATGAGTCACTTCTGACAAGTTTTCCTGACACCAAAAGAAATAGGATGACAGTGGAGGGACCTCCAGCTGATTGACAGCCTCAACTCTGTTCCTGTGTGCTGTGTGAAGGGGGCATGTTCCTTCAGGGCCGGTGCTACCACTAGGCAAACTAGGCAGCCACCTAGGGCGTAGCCACGGCCTCTGTCCCAGTGCGTGAAGCTCACATCTCCTCACTGCCGCCCCCCAGGGACTCTTTTGCTCGGGTCTGTCCCTCTGGTGCAGCCTGAATATGTACAGCGGAGGGGATGGGGCTCGGTGGAGATCATGAGAGCATTGAGAGTGGTGCAGCGGCTGTTGGTTAAGCTGACCTCCCGGCCGGCGGAGGACACCGCAGAGCAGCTGAATGGCACTGGCGAGGACTCCTAAGCAATACTGCCCGCCCAGTGCTGGGGAGAGCCCTCAGGAGAGATGTGATAGACGATGAGGCCATGGGGAGGTAAGGAAGAGGATGAATCCTCTGATCTACATCGAGCTGTGTGTCTGTGGGGGATGAGGGGGGGGTGTGAGTAGTGCAGGAAGTATGAGTTAGGTAGGTCAGTGTATGTGATCAGGTAGGTCAGTGTATGTGTCAGGTAGGTCAGTGTATGTGTCAAGTAGGTCAGTGTATGTGGCCAGGTGGTCAGTGTAATGGTCAGGTAGGTCACATGTGTTACAAGGGTAGGGCAAAGGGGTGAAGTCAGGGGCGGAGCCAAGGGGGTGCCAAAATGAGGTTTCGCCGAGGGTGTCAAAAAAAACTTGCACCAGCCCTGTGTCCCTTTCCTCTAATCAGCTCTCAGAGCTCCCCTCACTCATCTCTGCTGAGTGTAACTTCAGCTCTCCATCCCCCTTTTTGACAGCTCAGACAATTTTATAAATTCTGGACTTTGAACAAATGTAGAGAAAAGCAGACTGCAGATAAACAGGTACGCCTTATGTAGGAGGATTTGTTTCATCTCTGTGAATCACCTGAGGCCAGTCACTTCACTGGGTATATGGAAAGGTTTACAACCACTTAAGGCACTTGTGCTTTGCATCATAGTTTAGTGATACTTAATTTTGCACTAATAGGTGGACTGAGCGAGAGCTATAAAGGCTAGTAGATTAGAACTGCCTCAAGTCAAATGTTACCAGTCCCCTTCTACAGCAACCCCATCCAATTTATAGCCTCTTTTCTTGGGTTGGGCATTATGTAGAGTCCTGTGTTTACCCAGAGACACACACAGTTGATTGCCCTGCTCTGCTGATTCATCTTGCAGAGGTGTGTGCAAGTTCTGGCAGTGGAGTTACAAACATGGGTGCACCGCAATGTACATTCCTCCCTGGAAGGATATCACTGCCTGGCACCTACAAATATACAGCCTAGGTCATGCCCATTTCACTGCAAGCTCTAACCACAGAAGGCAATGGCTAGCACCGAATGAATAAAATGTTAAACATTTAGGAGCACTGGAGTATCTTTGAGAGCTCAGAACAGTTTTTAAAAGGAGATAAAAATAAATGAAGATTATATGGATGTATAAAGAAAGGATAAAGTGATATATAGTTTCTACTATTTTATCTTTGATCTTATTTTATATCCTATTTAATGTCTAGAAATTCAATTTGCTCAAATTAACTGTTGCACAGGAAATGTAGCAGTATGCGTCAGGGACAGATTCGAATCTGTCACTTCCTTCAACTAGTACTGTCATATACCACAACTTTTTATTAAGCCCGTTTTGAAAAACATAAAAATGACATTTAACAGAAATAAGATGGCAATAGGATAAATCTTTCGAATAGTCGAAAGGTTCCCCTTTAGCCGGTATACGGTGCAATCATGCCCTTGTTTGTGATGACACTTTATACAGCAGGTTTTCATAGTGACCTCATGAGAACTTCAGTGAAACTGTCAGAATGACTTAATACTCTAAACGGAGCACCTGTGCTCACTGATCCTGAAAGCCAACACTGTTGTGAGTCCAGAGGCAGAGCCTGGAAACCCCCTAGCTAAGGCTAGATGAACGCTGGCTATGACGCTCAAAAGTCCACCTGCCTGTTTGTGTAGTAAGGAGAGGCGATTTATCATCTATTGCAGCTATTCTCAGCCCTGTCCTCAGGCCTTAGGATTCCTTTCCAGGTGGATGGATGAAGGTGGCTAAACTATTAGTCCACCTGTGCTTCTTTAGGGGAGACCAGGCAGCTAACGATTGGGCTACAAAAAAGATTTATTGCTTATAGAAATTCACAGCAAAATTATTCTGAAACATACAGTAAATAGGAAAAACAGATTCTCTTTATTTTAGGAAAGCATTTTTTTTTCAGAACCACTAAATCTTATAAAAAAAACCCAACATGAGTATCTTGACAGCCAGTGGAGCTGGCCAGGAAAGATTTCTCCATTGAACGTACGAGGAATCGTTTGAAATTTACTAATGTACAGTATTTTTTACCCTAAAGCTGGCCATACACCAGTAGATTTTCATTTCATATGGAGATTCTGAACAAATAATTCATCAGAGCATTCGATCTTGCCATCATTGAGTCATATAATTTTGTTCTAAAGCCCTTAAATTTTTGTGTAGACCCGCTACTTGAAACAAACATTGATTTGATCACACCAACCGTCAGAAAATCGAACACAAAAAATAAAATTTCCAACAATTTTTACTCTGGCAGAAACACATTTCCCTTCTGCCTTGCTCTCATTTTTATTGCTATGCTCAGTGAGGGTAGAACATTCATGGTCTGAGATCTGTACAGGTTAATCTGATGGGGTGTAAATGTATTTAAATGAAAAAATAGAAGAGGATTGCTCCACCTGTGAATACTTGGACAGGACTTCTGTCACTTTTCCTCCAAACCTACAAACTCGGTACGTGAGCTGTGGATCTGTTACTACGTGTTCAGGCAATAGGTGTCTATGTTTGCTGTCAGTAAAGTCCATGTCTGATCTTTGGCAAGGATACAATGAATGAATCTTATGTTTTTTTGAGCTCTCCACCAAAGAAAACAGTTAGGTTTGGAGGAAAAGTTATAGAAGTCACTTCTATTTCAATGTGAAATAGAAGTGAGGTTGAGACCCCCAATTAATGACCATGGCAGTCACTGGAAAGTTAAGAAACGGTGGAGAGCCATAAGAAGTGGGTGTTTCAGCCTACCAGCATCTACTCCTTATTATTTATTTATTTCAGGTACTTATATAGCACCGTCAATTTACACAGCGCTTTTTCATATACATTGTACATTCACATCAGTCCCTACCCTCAAGGAGCTTACAATCTAAGGTCCCTAACTCACATTCATATATACTAGGGACAATTTAGATAAGATCCAATTAACCTACCAGCATGTCTTTGGAGTGTGAGAGGAAACCGGATTAAACCCACACAGACACAGGGAGAAAATGCAAACTCCAGGCAGGTAGTGTCATGGTTGGGATTCGAACCAGCGACCCTTCTTACTGCTAGGCGAAAGTGCTACCCACTATACCACTGTGCCGCCCTTAACATGTTTATAAAAGTACGCACACAGATTTTCATAGATTTTGCTTTATTTACGAACATGTATAAAATATATTGCAAATATAAAACATTTTCAAAGGTCACAATGTAATTCTTAAGACATGCTCAATAATTTAGTGTTTCACCTAATATTCTAAATTATTAACAAAGGCTGACGAGCCAGTTAATTTGGCACAATAACAAAGAAATATGACATTGTACTGTATATAAATATTTTTGTTTCTTTCAGGGAGATGAATAAATGTATGACTCTGTTTTAAAAACAGATGAAAGCATCCTAAAGGTGGGAACGGGGTAATTTATATTTTCTCCCCTACATTGCAAGACCTGTAAGACTGGTGCTAGGCATTTTGTAAAGTATGCACAGTAAACACCAAACACTATATTGGCACATGACCAACTGGCTTTTCTAGTTTGTGATGTATATATTTATGTTTATCTCTACACTGCGTCTCTATGCTGGTGACACAAATAATAGTAAATGGTCGAAGCAGATGTTATTTAGAGTGTTTGTTGTTATAGTGATCAGCATGTGACTGAATGTGACTGAAGTGCCAAGGGTAAGGTGACTGTGGACGCTGAGATAAGACTGGCTGAACCACAGCTGCAGACCAGTTGTCCTGATGTTTGGCCATACATTATCCATTATTCTGTGTATATTACAAAATCTAAAGCCTGGTGCACATGTAAAGTTTTTTATCGTTCAACCCAGTGGGCTAAACAAAATAAAAATTAACAGATCGCTGTTCTAACACATGCAATGTTAATGCGGCAATCTGTCTGCTGTGCTTTTGTGTTCTGACAGGGGGACCATAACACACTCTCTTAAGCAATGTTTACAGGGGGACACACTGATCAGCAATGCTGTTTCCTTACTACCCCATTTACATGTATGCTATGACCGGTTGGCCAACAGACAAATCTTTAGGCAGTCAGATCATGCCTGCATGTCTAACTGTCCCTCTTAGGTTCATGATAACTTTACTGTAGAAAAAGAAATACAGGAATCACAATGGTTTTACAGTACAAAATCTTTAGAACTGAGGTCCTGTCCATAAAACATAAAGTGGTGCGTAGTAATATACTCCAGACACACAGATCCCTTTAGATGAATCTTCTTGATCACAATTTCTTGTATTAAAAAGACCATTACATCAATAAATGTTTACAAAATTTGTCTCAGGGAATGTTGAATTTGTTTGGCTTATTTCTATAATGAAAGCACAATAACTATGTATAGTCCCTGTTTTCCTGATTATTATTCAAAGTTTGGGGCCCTTATGGCAGAAACAGTTTGACTAATGCATAAAACCTATTATGTGCCTTCAGCAAGTGGCACATTCACTTTGTAATACTTATCATAAAAATGGTGCTAGGGAAATTGGACATCTTATCCATAGCAGCCTGTCAGATTTTATACTATTAAGTCCATGAATTTGACTGTTTGCTATGAAGAAGTGTCCTTTTTCCTAGATGTTTATTCATTTTGGCAAAAGCAACAAAACTAGATCGACAGAAGTTGATTGTTCAATCAACTTTTTCTTTAGAAGCTGTGTGAAAAGTTTGGACTAAACAGAGACTGCATCCAATCAGATGCAGGCACTGTTCAGGCATGCTGACAGATTCAAGTGCTGGCTGTCAGAATACAATAGCTGTTAGGGAAGATTTGTCCATCTGTGCTGATTGGCATGGATGGAAGAATCAGGTTTTTTTTTTTGTTCTGCCCACAGGCTGAACAAAAAAATGTATGCCTGTAAGGCATCTTAAAGTGGTTATAAAGCCTGAACATGTTTTACCTTAATGCATTCCCTGCATTGAAGTGATTGTAAAGTGTCATTTTTGTTTCTCTAAAAATAACAAACATGTTATACTTACCTCCTCTGTACAGTGGTTTTGCACAGGGCAGCCCAGATCCTCCTCTTCTCAGGTCCTTCTTTGGCTCTCCTGGCCCCTTCCTCCTGTTGAGTGCCCCCACAGCAAGCGAGCCGAGTCCCAGCTCCCTGTGTCCATTCAGACACGGAGCCCTGGTTCGGCCCCAACCCCTTTCTCTCCTGATTGGCTAACTGACTTTGCTTGACACCAGTGGGAGCCAATGGTGCCGCTGCTGTGTCTCAGCCAATCAGGAGGAGAGTCCCGGATAACTCGTGGACATGGCTGGATAGAGATGGGGCTCAGGTAAGTATTAGGGGGGCTGAGGGGGGTGCCTGCACACAGAACATTTTTTATCTTAATGCATGGAATGCATTAAGATTAAAAACCTTCTGACTTTACAATCACATTAAGTTGCTTAGGCATTAGTATCCCCCAGTCACCTTCCCCTTTTACTTACCTGAGCCCTCATTCAATCCAGCACTGTGCCAATCTGCAGCTCTTTTCTCCCCTCATTTCCTGGTCTCACAGGCTTTGCTGAGGTAGCGGGAGGCATTAGCTCCTGCTGCTGTCATCAAAGCCAGTGACGAGGGAGCAGGGGCGGGGCCGAGACTCCTTGTCTGTGTCTATAAATGCAGACAGGGAGCCTGCACGAGTGCCACCATAGAAATCAGATTTCTATGGGGGAACTCGCCAGAGAAGAGGAGACTGGAAGCACCAGCGGGGACCCAAGAAAAGGAGGTTCTGTGCACGCTCTGTGCAATTCCATTGCACAGAGCAGCTAAATATAAACCTGTTTGTTGTTTAAAAAAAATAAAAAATTACAGTCACTTTAAGTAACGCGCATATCCTATTTGTATAACATTCTGGGTCTGGTGTGAAGAAAGTGCTCACTACTTTTCCTTCTTCAGGTGGTTGTAGTTACGGTCACAAGGTGTCTCTGCAGAGCTTTCTTTTACAGAGACAGGTCTTTTCTTTTTAGGTAAAACCATGAGCAGCAAGACAGGAAGAATGTGCAAGCAGAAGAACAAAGACCTGTAAGGAGAGAGAGCCATAAGTCTACTTAATATAACATAAACACAGAAATGCAAGTAGGTCCTCAAGAATGCATTATCTCACTTTACCATGATTTAGTGGAGGGCAGTGAAATTATGTTATTAACAGGTTCTCTGTAGCTTATTACTATAGGACAAGGTGAGAGAAAATCAACAGCAGTGACATAAAACAGACTGAATACTTCCATAACAGAAACCAAAAGAATTAAATATAGAGGAGAGATTTGTAGATTTATAAAGAATCTTTATAATGAATCAAGTCTGCAGTAGCTTGGTTTATTGGTTGATTGGTTTCAAAATAATCTGCCTTTTTCCCAGGTGTTTTTAAACCAGCAATCTTTAGGTCAGCAAAATAAAATGCAATAAAGTGGCCTTTGAAAGTTAAACGCCAAAGTGCCAAATTTCTGGAAAAGCTGGCAAACTAGAACTAAACAGGACAATGTCCACAGGAAATGGGAACACCTTGTATTACAATACATTATTTAGGCCGCCACTGTTCTACTGATGTCCTAAAGCTGCAATTATTTCTTTTTTTCAAATTCCAGTACAGCAATATTGTCATTTTAGGTAATGGAAATAAAACAATAAAATACTAAAAAAGTGGTTGGAAAATTTTGGAGTCTAAAACTAATGAATGGTAGTAAGGAATAAGCTTGCCATAAAACTGAAAAAACTGGAATAGTTAAACACAGGCAAACTAACCATCTTTAACCACTTGCCTACCAGGCAATTAGACCCCCTTCCTGCCCAGGCCATTTTTCAGCTTTCAGCGCTGTTGCACTTTGAATGACAATTGCGTGGTCATGCTACACTGTACCCAATTTTTTTTTTATCATTTTCTTCACACAAATAGAGCTTTCTTTTGGTGGTATTTAATCACTGCTGGGTTTTTTATTTTTTACAAAAAAAAAAAAGACCAAAAATTTTGAAAAATAAATGTTTTTTACTTTTTTTCTGTCAGTAAATTAATTTTAAAATTTAAATTAGTAATTTTTCGCCTTCACTGATATACGCTGATGAGGTGGCACCTATAGGCACTGATAGGCTGAACTGGTGGGCATTGATGAGGTGGCACTTATGGACACTGTTGAGGCAGCACTTATGGGCACTGAGGAGGTGGCACCGATGAGGAGGCACTAATATGCCGCACTTATGGGCACTGATGGGCACTGTTAGGTGGCACTGATGGGCCCTAATAGGGGGCACTGGTGGGCACTCATAGGCGGCAGTGGTGGGCACTGATAGGCCGCACTGGTGGGCACGGATAGGTGGTACATATGGGCACTGATGGGCAATGATGGGTGGCACTGATGGCCAGCAGTGATGGCCATTGATGTGCAGCACTGATAGGCGGCACTGACTGACATGGCTAATGGGCACTGATTAATGGCACTTGTGGGCAGTGGTGGGCACTGATTGCTGCCACTGGTGGGCACTGTATTGTGGCATTGGTGGGCACTGTATTGTGACACTATATTTCTTTATTGTAATCAGGGCACTGATGATCAGTGCCCAGATTACATTCCTACATGTCCCCCTGTGAGGAGATGCCGCTGATCGGCTCTCCTCTCCTCACACTCTGTCAGTGTGAGGCGAGGAGAGCCGATTACCGGCACTTCCTTGTTTACATGTGACCGGCTGTGATTGGACACAGCCGATCACATGGTTAAAGAGCCACGGACACGGCTCTTTACACAGATCGGAGTTGCACCGTGTCCTAGCAACACGGCGCTGCCGTGATCGCCGCGCTGGGCCCCCTGCGGGCGCGCAAGACCGACCGTTCTGGGACGCCGTCATATGACGTTATCCCAGAACAAGAGTTGCACCACCCCGTCGTCATTTGCAGCAGTTAAAGTGGTTGTAAACTTCAGACATGAAATATGAACAAAGCATATCCCTCTATAGTGTGCATTTGTCTCAATCCATTGTAATGTTTGACGACAACTTCTGACAGGTTTGCCTGACATTAAGAGAAAAAAGGTGACAGAGGAGAGAACTCCAGCACAGCCTGTGATTGACAGCCTCAGATCTGTTCCTGTATGCTGTGTAAAGTGGGTGTGTCCCTTCCATCCAGTCAGCTCTCAGAGCTCTCCTTACTGAGCTGTTTTCTGACAGCTCAGACAAGCTTTATAAATTCTGGACTTTGAATATATGTAGAGAAGAGAAGACTGCAGATAAACAGGTAAAACTTATGTAGGAGAATTTGTTTTATCCCCATGTATTGCCTGAGGCCAGTCACTTCACTGTGTATATGTAAGGGATTACAACCACTTTGAGTCTAGGTTCACACTGACTGCGGGAATGAAATTGTGCGAGTTCATTCCCGCATGTCAGTCCCGACTTCGGGGGCGATTTCAGAGACATCTGTGCAAGTTTCTGCACAGATGTCAATGGAAATCGCACCCCGAAATCGGCAAAAGGAGTACAGAAAACACTTTTGGGTATTGGTCTGGTGCCGCAAATGCGGTGTAACAACGATTCGGATGCTGCCATTGCCAGCAATTGCCACCGATTTGGCATGCAATTTGACATGTCAAATCGCATGCCAAATCGCATCAATATGAACCAGGGCTAAAGGGAACTCATGCTTTGCTTATACAAGGCAACTGCTGGCCACTGTCAAACTTATGCCCTGTACACATTCGGACATTGATCGGACATTCCGACAACAAAATCCATGGATTTTTTCCGATGGATGTTGGCTCAAACTTGTCTTGCATACACACGGTCACACAAAGTTGTCGGAAAATCCGATCGTTCTGTCACTTCCATCAAATCAGTGCAGCGATGGTATGGGCGCTCCCTACCCAGCAGCCACGTGTAACAAAGGGCCATTTTAGGTCAATGATGTCACAAGCATCCCTGCCCCTTTATTACATGTGACTGCTGTGCAGAGAAATACTCTGGTCATGGATGATCGGGCACTGATTTGAGCTTAGTTACAGTTTAACCTAAGTTTGGACCATACCCTTGCCTATCCTTACCCAGATGTAACAAATATTTCCAATGATCTTGGCAGATGAACAAAGCAGTGAGAGAGCGAAGAAAAGGCAAGTTTATTCTCCTTGGGGCTTTGAAGCAAACCTGTTGCATTACCTAACATGAGGCACAGGTTGGCTTGAGGCTGGGTTCACACTGGTCCGACAAACGCTCCGACATTGGGAGCTCATGTCGCATGACGTGTGAAATTTAATGTTTCCCTATGGGAGCCGTCCTAACTGGTCCGACACAAGTCGTTCCGACTTTAGAAATGCTCCCTGTACTACTTTGGTCCGACTTTGATCCTACTTCAGCCTATTGACTATCATTGAAGTCGGATCAAAGTCGGATTGCCGTCTCGCATGATCCGACTTCGGCACGCGACTTGTGCTCAGATGATCTTGAGGGGGAACTCCGCGCCAAAATTTAAATAAAAATCCGGCATGGGTTCCCCCTCCAAGGGCATACCAGGCCCTTGGGTCTGGTATGGACCTTGAGGGGAACCCCCTACGCCGAAAAAGCGGCGTGCGGGGGGTCCCCCCAATCCATACCAGACCCTTATCCGAGCACGCAGCCCGGCCGGACAGGAATGGGGGTGGGGACGAGCGAGCGCCCCCCCCCCTCCTGAACCGTACCAGGCCGCATGCCCTCAACATGGGGGGTTGTTGCCTTGGGGGAGGGGGGCGCGCTGCGGCCCCCCCACCCCAAAGCACCTTGTCCCCATGTTGATGAGGACAAGGGCCTCTTCCCGACAACCCTGGCCGTTGGTTGTCGGGGTCTGCGGGCGGGGGGCTTATCGGAATCCGGGAGCCTCCTTTAATAAGGGGGCCCCCAGATCCCGGCCCCCCACCCTATGTGAATGAGTATGGGGTACATCGAACCCCTACCCATTCACCTAGGGAAAAAGTGTCAATTAAAAAAAAAACACTACACAGATTTTTAAAGTAATTTATTAGACAGCTCCGGGGGTCTTCTTCCGACTTCGGGGGTCTCTCCGGTTCTTCTCCACGCTCTCCGGGTCTTCTGCCGGGCTCCTCCTCTCTCTTCTGCTCTTTTGCCGCTCTTTTGCTAAAGAGGAGGAGCCCGGTCTGCTGCCTTCTTCTCTTCGGGGGTCTCTCCGGTTCTTCTCCGCGCTCTCCGGATCTTCTGCCGGGCTCCTCCGCTATTTTCTGCTCTTTTGCTATAGCGAAGGAGCCCGGTCTTCAATCTTCTGCCTTCTGCCCTCTTCTCCTGATGTTGACACGACGCTCTCTGGGGCTGAAATGCACTCTGAGCGCTCCGCTCTGACTTATATAGGTGGTGACCACGCCCCCTTATGCCGTCACAGTCCCTTGGCATGCTGGGACTGTGACGTTTTAGGGGGCGTGGTCATCACCCGATGACCACGCCCCCTTATGCCGTCATAGTCCCAGCATGCCCAGGGACTGTGACGGCATAAGGGGGCGGGGTCACCGCCTATATAAGTCAGAGCGGAGCGCTCAGAGTGCATTCCAGCCCCAGAGAGCGTCGTGTCAACATCAGGAGAAGAGGGCAGAAGGCAGAAGATTGAAGACCGGGCTCCTTCGCTATAGCAAAAGAGCAGAAAATAGCGGAGGAGCCCGGCAGAAGATCCGGAGAGCGCGGAGAAGAACCGGAGAGACCCCCGAAGAGAAGAAGGCAGCAGACCGGGCTCCTCCTCTTTAGCAAAAGAGCGGCAGAAGAGAGAGGAGGAGCCCGGCAGAAGACCCGGAGAGCGCGGAGAAGAACCGGAGAGACCCCCGAAGTCGGAAGAAGACCCCCGGAGCTGTCTAATAAATTACTTTAAAAATCTGTGTAGTGTTTTTTTTTTAAATTGACACTTTTTCCCTAGGTGAATGGGTAGGGGTTCGATGTACCCCATACTCATTCACATAGGGTGGGGGGCCGGGATCTGGGGGCCCCCTTATTAAAGGGGGCTCCCGGATTCCGATAAGCCCCCCGCCCGCAGACCCAGACAACCAACGGCCAGGGTTGTCGGGAAGAGGCCCTTGTCCTCATCAACATGGGGACAAGGTGCTCTGGAGTGGGGGGGCCGCAGCGCGCCCCCCTCCCCCAAGGCAACAACCCCCCATGTTGAGGGCATGCGGCCTGGTACGGTTCAGGAGGGGGGGGAGCGCTCGCTCGTCCCCACCCCCATTCCTGTCCGGCCGGGCTGCGTGCTCGGATAAGGGTCTGGTATGGATTGGGGGGACCCCCCGCACGCCGCTTTTTCGGCGTAGGGGGTTCCCCTCAAGGTCCATACCAGACCCAAGGGCCTGGTATGCTCTTGGAGGGGGAACCCATGCCGGATTTTTATTTAAAATTTGGCGCGGAGTTCCCCCTAAAGATTCATACCAAACACAATGCCGGGCATTGGCGGGGATCCAAGTCGGATCCCCGTTCATTGAAAGTCGGACACATGCCGGCTTCATGTCGACGGGCAAAGTCGGATCCAAAGTAGGACGGCTGTCGTGTCGCACCAGTGTGAACCCAGCCTGAACCTTTATAAACAGGTCTGATAGTGAACTTCCAGTTTTCACATTGATTATTCAATCCACTTGTTCCACACCTGATCTATTATTACCTGTATAGCTGCAGTGATGGTCCAAGCTCTAGTATTATAAAGGGAGCCACAGTGTAACACATTGTTATTTGTGTAGAAGCCCAAGTGATTACATCATAAACAAATCTGTGTAATGCTGTATGTTGAAACAATGGACGTATGGTTTGCCTCACCTGGTGGTGGAAAAAAAAAGCATAAGCATTTTTCACATACTTATACATATCTGACAAATTTGTAGATTAATTATAATTCTGCTTGGCACATTTGGAATCCTTGTTTAAAATGTTTTTTTTAAAGAGAAGTTCAGGGTTTAAAAAAAAACACATCTATACTCACTTAGGTGGATGCAGCATTGATTCGATGCTGCATCTGTCCCCTGCTGGCTCTGCAGTGCAATCATGCACCACTGATCGCTCAGTTCTCCACTCCACTCTGAGCAGAGAGCTGTGGCTGTCATTTAGTGTCTCTCTGCTCTTCCCTCCAGTGCTCACTGGAGCACTGGGCTGTGGAGGGGATGGGAGGAGCTGGCTCAGGCTCTCAGCAGATCACCAAGAGTCTAAGCCAGGTACTGGTGCAGGAATCTGGGTGTATTCCGACCATATGGTCATTCCAAAGCCTGGACCGGCTGAGTGACATCACCGGCTAAAAACGGGTCACAGGAGTGCAGAACGAACTGCACTACTGTGATCCACAGGAGAAGTACAGCCAAAAAAGCTTTGGCTATACTTCTCCTTTGAGCTTTGGATGGAGTGGAGAATAGTTAGACCCTCTGTCAGGTCAATAAAAACCGAACAGAGGTTTTAACCCTCCCCTAATCCATTCAAAGAAAAAAAGGTTTGAGTAGTAGAGTACCCCCTTAAAGTGGGGTTCCCATTTAAAAAAAAAAAAATTAAAAGTCAGCAGCTACAAATACTGCAGCTGCTGACTTTTAATCGGACACTTACCTGTCTCAGGGTCCAGCGATGCGGGGGATCCAAGCCCCGTTCGTCCCCCCCTCGGCGGCGCCGGCATTTTAACTGTAGGCGCCCGGCTGTGGCTTCACAGCCGGGCACCCACTGAGCATGCGCGAGCCGTCACTGGCCCCGTAATCATCTGGGACCGGTCACGGGCAGATGTGCAGTGGAAAGCCAGCTGTCAAACAGCACAAAGTCATAGCTGCCTTCTTCCCACCTACTAGGTGGTGGCATCGGGAACCTGAACACCGATGAAGAACTGGCCCAGGTAAGCGCAGCACTGGACTCCTGGACAGGTGATAGTCTGTTTATTAAAAGTCAGCAGCTACAGTATTTGTAGCTGCTGACTTATTTTTTTTATTTATTTATTTTTAGAAACCAATGAAGTTCCTCTTTAAAGCTTTGAAAATGAAAACTAAAAGCTGTCCGGTTTCCATGCACAGCTGCTCCAGTCTTAGTAAATTCCCCTCTTTTTTTGGTATTTTTAAAATAATATTGCACTGAGCAAAGCATTATGTGGAAAATGCAATATCCAGAGCAACAAATCAGAAATTATTTTAATTTTGGCCTTGTTTTAGTTCAGTGAATACTGGTTTGTTGCTGCAATTAAAGTTTTGGTCTATATGAGCCTGCAGACATTACCAACAGCTGGTTATGGATAATGAAGTGACCTCACTATAATTTTTTTTGTCTAAGCTACATAAAGCAGGGAGACATATTCTTCCTTCATGTGATGTCATAGAGACCTCAGCAGATACCTGAACTATTTGTTTCCACCCACTGTTCTACACTATGGTCCATTAAAGGACAACTATCAACTAGCAAGATTATTGACAAACCCCTAATATTTTACCTAACCATTTTACCTGTCTGGTGGTCACACAGAGCAAGGTAAGTTCCTACAACACCACTCTTCTACACCACATAGTACTTTTATTTCTCCTGCCACCTTCGCAATCCTCTATACAAGCTCTGTTCGAAAATCTAAGAGTCTAGGTATAGAGCAAACAAGCATGCTCAATCCCCATCCCATAGAGCAGGGGTGTCAAACTCAATTTCATCACGGGCCGCATCAGCATTATGGGTGTCCTCAATGGGCCGGTTTCATCTGTAAGACTAGATATCCAGAGCACCTCACCCCCCCCTTACAACAGATGTCAAGAGCCCCATCCCCCGCCATCAGAAGTCAAGAGTCCCTCACCCTCCCTTACATGCACCGTGATCCCCATGCTGGGGGTGGACTTGGAACGCAGAAAGTGCAGGGTTTGAAGGAGGACCAGAGTCTGCTGAATACTGAGACCAGGGGAGGCAGAGAGGAGGGGGTGCTTCGGCTGCACAGAGAGGTGTAAGATCTGTAGGAGTTCTGTCTTCCTCTGTGCTGCCGGCTGCTGGGACGGGGAAGGAGGGGCAGATACGAGCTTCTCCGTGGCTGCATGGAGAAGTGCAGGATCTGGTGGCGGAGTTCTGTCCTCCTTTTTGATGCTGACTGCTGAGGCAAGGTAAGGGCAACAATGAGGGGGTTGTCACAGCTGCAGTAGAGGTGCAAAGGCCACATGAAATGGCCGTGAGGGCCGGATTCGTTTTCCGGGCCTTGTGTTTGACACATTTGCCATAGAGTTGTACTTGCTTCCTGACCATCGTATCACCAGACCTGAGTACTATTACACAAGGAAAGCATGTTTATTGTGCCATGCAGATAATGACTTTCAGGAAAGCTATTATGCACTTAGCGAATTTGGGGGCTGTAGCGATCAAGGTGGTAGGTAGGAGCGTAAAACCACTATGTTGTACTGGAGGGTTCCTGTTCTGCACTGCAGCTACAGTGAGTTTGCTTTATGTGAATTCCACAAAACGTTACCTTTAAATGCTTTTCTCCTGTCTGTAATGTATCCCTCCAGCCTCTGATCACATGGTATCAGGCCATATTATCTAGAAACCTTGTGACTTCCTCTCATCTTGGCTTTGTGCTCACTATATGCAGTTATCTTAGTATGTTGTTTGCACTCACGCACAGCCTCACTATATGGCATGCTATCTCTTCATCTTTTATTTACAGGTGGCAAAGGCTTGAAATCTAGGTGAAACTAGCATGTACATAATTTCCCATTTTAAGTTATATGCCTGTAAACTTTTAGATATTATGTACACTAAAAGCAGCAAATTACCATTCCCCAGTTTCTTTGTACAGATGGATCTTATGAAGTGGGAGTATATAAGGGCCTCTCCTGTGCTTTTAAACATTTTTTTTCTTTTCTAGGAATGCATTATGCTGCAGTGTAATGTTGGCACCTCAAAAGTCAATCTTGCTCCTTTCTTTTTTTCAAATATAATATAGGATGTTGGTGCCTTTTGGCAATCCTTGATTTTCTATAAATGATCCAGTATAATGCCAAAACAGGCCCATATATAATGCTGATTACTGATACTTTTCTGTTCTGAAAAACTACTGCATCAATGCTGCGCAGCAGAGGACAATTAGGACCCTTTCACATGGGCTGGTCAGGTCCGCCTGGCAATTTTTCAGGAGGACCTAATCGGACCTTGCAGTCTCCTCTATGAGTGGCGGATGTCAGCGGACATATCACCGCTAACATCCGCCGCTAATCGACCCTGCCCGCAAAATCCAGACAGATGGTAGTCCTATTTTCCACCCATCTGGTGGATCGGATGAAGACGAACAGTCGGTCCATTTACATCCGATTTCCCCATAGAGGAGAGCGGAACTGGGTCCACGTCCGCTCTGCACAGCAGAGCGGACAGGACCTATCATCCGCCTGCTAAGCAGGGATCAACGGAGAGATCCCCCACTGAGTAAGCGGAACCCGTTCCACGGAAGCGCCCGTATGCAAGGGGCCTTAAAATTACACTGAAACCCTGAAGCAACCTAAAAAATGGGGGTGGAGAGAAGCTACTTCTAAAAACCTGGTAAAAGTTCAATTGTACACATTTTTTACTAAAAATGGACTATGTTCACTGCATACTCAGTGAATTCTAAATTTTCAACCCTAACTGCATGGCATGGTCAACTATTGTTACCGTCATAAGAACTGCTCTGAGCAATTGTTCATAATACACAGTGCTTTCTCGAGGCAAATGTCATTTAGTTTGGGTTTTTATGTACTTTGAAACTTCACAATCTATCAAGCTATTATATGACTTACCCTACGCGCTGCTAACGTGATGGGCACGGCAGTGAGAAATGTGCAGTAATATCCTGGATGTACTCCATGCCAAGCTGCTGACAGTACAAAAGTGGACAACAGTGGGTTGTATGGACTTCGGTCATAACACACCCTAAATGAGAAAATCAAGTAAAAAATGTGGATGGTTAGGCCAGCCAAACATGAGCCACAGTATCTCTTCTACAGGAATGAACCTTGCTAATAACCACTGCAACCTGCACCAATGTATTCTCCTTTCAATAGAGAATACCAATCATCCCATAAAAGCAAGTTCTCATTAGTGCTTACAATTTTTTTTTTGACAGGGGTTCCATTATTTTTTGAGATTCTGTTTAAAGCATTTACAGTACCTGATATTATGGAATACATGAGCTAGTACCTATAGGGGTCCAACATATTCCTTGCCCTGCATCTAAGTGGATACCAGCCCATATGCCTAGAGTGCCCATCAATGGGGAGCAGGCTAGGTTTTTTTTTTTTATTATACCTAAATGAGAAAATAACTCAATGACCTCCCTCGGTCTGGCCTGAAATTCTCAAGGTCTTGTTTACACTTGTGTTGCCCTCTGAAAATTGATCAACATTGGACGAAGGGCATTTAACAGGCGGGGAGGAGGCATCATATTGCCTTATCACTGCCTGTTTTAACCCCTAAACCTAAAAAGTCATGTTTGACGGGCGGTACTGCCCACTGAGCTCGATAGCAGGGTTGATTTTTGCTACGCCATGATGCAAAGCATTGCGGCCGCAAGAAAAGGAACACGCCTTTGCAGCTTACGAGGGAGTGGTTGGAGGCCGTAAAAATGCATCTCACTCGCGCATTTTTACCACTCTCCAACCGCATGTGTAAACTAGGCTTTAGATATCCAATCAGCCTGAGATGGTTCTCTCATATAGAATCACTTAATAGCATAGGAATAGCCTTTTGAAAAAAAATCCTCATTTGTTGTAACCAAATCAATTGTCACCTACTAATTTTTGTAGTGCCGCTGTAAGCAAAGAAGGAGAGTGTATATAGTCCTGCTGGTACTCAGGAATAGGGTGCTGGCTGAAAATATCACCATTCAGCAGTATTTAGCATATTTAGAAAATCACCGCTCAACTCTATCCAGTCTAAGTGGTTAACATGTGTAAGTTGGCCTTAGTCTTGCACCACTCCACAAGCCATGCCCTCTAACATGTTTTGCCCCACTGACCAGGGATTAGTCATAGAGGTTATATGACTAAGCCTCGGTGGGTGGGGTAAAACCTGTCAAAGGTCATGAATTGTGGAGCGGCGCAAGGTTTAGGCCAACTTACATATGTTAACCACATAGACTGGATAGGGATGGATGAAACATGCTCCCATCCCCATATTACCAGCCTAGTACATAAAATAGTTAAACATTTGGCAACCTTAGCAACTATGAAGAAAAAGTCAGCAAAAGGAGAAGGGGCATAAGTACAAGATATGGACAACAGGCTGGCACTCTATATCTGGTGAACTGGTTCTTTGGACTCCTTACCTGTTTACCAGTGTGTGTGGGTCTGTACAAGTGCACATAGCTGAAAACAATGCTGCATAAATTACCGTATATACTCGAGTATAAGTCGAGTTTTTCAGCACATTTTTTTGTGCTGAAAGTGCCCCCTCGACTTATACTCGAGTCAAGCACTTTTCTGCAGCAAAAAATGTCATTTTCCGAACCGACTTTGAGGCCCCGTATCTCAGGGCCACTTTGTGCTAGGGACCCCAAATTTGGTCTGCAAACCCAGTGTAACTGGAACCACAACATATCCAAAGCTGGGGTTCCTAGCACCAAGTGACCCTGAGAAACGGGGCCCCAAAATCAGTTCGGAAAATGTCATTCTCTGCTGCAGAAAAGTGCTTGACATTTTCTGAACTGAATTTTGGGGCCACGTATCTCAGGGCCACTAAGTGCTAGGAACCCCACATTTGGTGTGCAAACCCAGTAGAACTGGTACCACAACATATCCAAAGCTGGGGTTCCTAGCACCAAGTGACCCCGAGATACGGGGCCCCAAAACTGGTTCGGAAAATGTCATTCTCTGCTGCAGAAAAGTGCTTGACATTTTCTGAACCGATTTTTGGGGCCCTGTATCTCGGGGCCACTTGATGCTTTGGATATTTTATGGTGCTAGTTCCACTGGGTTTGCACACCAAATTTGAGGTTCCTAGAACTAAGTGGCCCCGAGATACGGGGCCCCACAGTCAGTCATCTGACAGTCATCTGCAGCAATGTCATTTTGGGACCCTTTCGGTTCAGAGACCCCAAATTTTGTCTGCAGCTAGGGGGCATCTAGGAACTCTTAACTACCGAGTTTGAAGTTCGGGGGACCTATGGCTGCAAATGGGCACAGTGAGGCATGCAAATGGGCACAGCGAGGCTGCAAATGGGCATTGTTGACCCTCTTTTCCACCTAAAGTAGCTGTGCATTTCTCACCCTCGTCTTATACTCGGGTCACTAAATTTTTCCCATTTTTTTGTGGTAAATTAGGGCCTCGACTTATACTCGGAACGACTTATACTCGAGTATATACGGTAAGAATAACATTTTTTAAACTAATGTTTATTTATTTTTTTATCTATTGAACGGCTGGAGGTCCTAAGAATGTCAGCTGACCAGAAGGAGTTAGAAACCTACTTGCAACCCACAGATGTAAATAAATAACCTCTTATATTAAAGCGGTATTAAACCCAAACCCCCATGTAATATATAGCAGCTTACCAATCCTTAGATGTTGTCGATGCATTAGATTTCTTTTCTTAGGCTTTTTCCCCTCTGTTTTCCCCCGGTGATCTGCCAAGTAACACACCCCCTGTATTAGAGTGCCTACACTCTGGATGAAGGAGCACAGGGACACCTTTGGACAGCAGCATTGTTAATCATGGGGAAGGGGAGTGTTAGATATACTAGCAGAATTAGGTACACTAACAGTATCTCACAAAGGTGAGTACACCCCTCACATTTTTGTAAATATTTTATTATATCTTTTCATGTGACAACACTGATGAAATGACACTCTGCTACAATGTAAAGTAGTGAGAGTACAGCTTGTATAACAGTGTAAATTTGCTGTCCCCTCAAAATAACTCAACATACTGCCATTAATGTCTAAACCGCTGGCAACAAAAGTGAGTACACCCCTAAGTGAAAATGTCCAAATTGGGCCCAATTAGCCATTTTCCCTCCCCGATGCCATGTCACTTGTTAGTGTTACAAGGTCTCAGGTGTGAATGGGGAGCAGGTGTGTTAAATTTAGTGTTATCGCTCTCACTCTTATACTGGTCACTGGAAATTTAATATGGCACCTCATGGCAAAGAACTCTCTGAGGATCTGAAAAAGAGAATTGTTGCTCCATAAAGATGGCCTAGGCTATAAGAAGATAGGTAAGGCCCTGAAACTGAGCTGCAGCACAGTGGCCAAGACCATACAGCAGTTTAAGAGGACAGGTTCCACTCAGAACAGGCCTCGCCATGGTCAACCAAAGAAGTTGCGTGCACGTGTTCAGCGTTATATCCAGAGGTTGTCTTTGTGAAATAGACGTATGAGTTCTGTCAGCATTGCTGCAGAGGTTGAAGGGGTGGGGAGTCAGCCTGTCAGTGCTCAGACCATACGCTGCACACTGCATCAAATTGGTCTGAATGGCTGTCGTCCCAGAAGGAAGCCTCTTCTACAGATGATGCACAAGAAAGCCTGCAAACAGTTTGCTGAAGACAAGCAGACTAAGGACATGGATTACTGGAACCATGTCCTGTGGTCTGATGAGACCAAGATAAACTTATTTGGTTCAGATGGTGTCAAGCGGGTGTTGCGGCAACCAGGTGAGGAGTACAAAGACGAGTGTGTCTTGCCTACAATCAAGCATGGTGGTGGGAGTATCATGGTTTGGGGCTGCATGAGTGCTGCCGGCACTGGGGAGCTACAGTTCATTGAGGGAACCATGAATGCCAACATGTACTGTGACATACTGAAGCAGAGCATGATCCCCTCCCTTCGGAGACTGGGCCACAGGGCAGTATTCCAACATGATAACGACCCCAAACACACCTCTAAGACAACCTTTGCCTTGCTAAAGAAGCTGAGGGTAAAGGTGATGGACTGGCTAGGCATGTCTCCAGACCTAAACCCTATTGAGCATCTGTGGGGCATCCTCAAATGGAAGGTGGAAGAGCACAAGGTCTCCAACATTCACCAGCTCTGTGATGTCGTCATGGAGGAGTGGGAG
Organism: Lithobates clamitans; assembly: GCA_037952925.1. Taxonomy (NCBI): domain Eukaryota; kingdom Metazoa; phylum Chordata; class Amphibia; order Anura; family Ranidae; genus Lithobates; species Lithobates clamitans. The sequence goes on along the minus strand of JBBGZY010002192.1, from coordinate 283,774 downwards.
AGGACTCCAGTGGCAAACTGTGAAGCTCTGGTGAACTCCATGCCCAAGAGAGTTAAAGAAGTGCTGGAAAATAATGGTGGCCAAACAAAATATTGACACTTTGGGCCCAATTTGGACATTTTCACTTAGGGGTGTACTCACTTTTGTTGCCAGCGGTTTAGACACATTAATGGCTGTGTATGGAGTTATTTTGAGATACAGCAAATTTACACTGTTATACAAGCTGTACACTCGCTACTTTACATTGTAGCAAAGTGTCATTTCTACAGTGTTGCCACATGAAAAGATATAAATATATAAAATATATAAATGTGAGGGGTGTACTCACTTTTATGAGATACTGTATATATATATATATATATATATATATATATATATATATATATATATAGTGTATATATATTCATATATAAAAACTGGCTATTATAAGCACCCCTGTTTGTGTTAAATGGGTTGACTCACCCCTCTAAGTGCTACATCTGCAGAGCAGCTTGTCCTGTTGAAAGGCAAAGGAAAAAAGCTAATGCAGCCATCACATCTAATATTTGGTAAGCTAGCTGCAATATGCTAATCGTTTGCTTTTGGGTTTAATACCACTTTAATACCCCTTCCTAAAACTAGGGCTGCCCAATTTTCCTCAGCATCAGGCGCCAATACCTTCCAAGGGGAGCACATTTTTACAGGTGTACTTTTTTCGCTAGGTTGAGCAGTCCCTAGAATCATGTTTGCCAATTACAAATGTGATCAATGTTGCAGGCAGATCCAGACTGGTGAATATGTTTGGTTTTTTTAGGGCTTTTAAAAATATGCCCCAGGACTCATTCACCATTTAGCTATATACGTAAAATGACACTTGGAACCAAAGAGTATTATTTTTCTGATGCAAGCCAAGGTTTCGCAGCTGATCGACTGACCTAAGTTCATGTAATTCTATATGCTAAACAGGGTGGATATAAATCAATGATTTAAAAAAAAAAAATGGAAAAAAAAAAATCAGATTTCTTTGATTTACCGTATATACTCGAGTATAAGTCGAATTTCTCAGCACATTTTTTTGTGCTGAAAGTGCCCCCCTCGACTTAAACTCGAGTCAAGCACTTTTCTGCAGCAAAAAATTTCATTTTCAAAACCGATTTTGGGGCCCCGTATCTCAGGGCCACTTGGTCTGCAGCAATGTAATTTCTTGACCCTTTGGGTTCAGAGACCCCAAATTTTGGCTGCAGCTAGGGGGCATCCAGGAACCCTTAACTACCAAGTTTGAAGTTCAGGGGACCTATGGCTGCAAATGGGCACAGGGAGGCATGCAAATGGGCACAGTGAGGCTGCAAATGGGCATTGTTGACCCTCTTTTCCACTTACAGTAGCTGTGCATTTCTCACCCTCGTCTTATACTCGGGTCAATAAGTTTTTCCCATTTTTTTGTGGTAAATTAGGGCCTCGACTTATACTCGGAACGACTTATACTCGAGTATATACGGTAAATCGATTTTTTTCATTTTTATCAAATTTATTTTTAATAAAATGCTTTTGCAGTAAAAGTCTAAATCTAAAGATAGTTTTCTATTTAGGATACATTAATAATTTAGTTTATTCAATGAAATGAAGCTTAGTTATGAAAGATAAACCAAATTTCAGGAATATTCCTTTATCCCATTGTTTTGCAAATCTATGTACACTACAAACTGTATGATTGAATCAGTTCTGATATCACTGTTTTATTAACCTGACAGCCTATTATTCTAAATAGGAAACCTTCATTTTGTTTGCAAACATTCAAGATTCTAACTACCAGCAAGAATAAGTCCTTAAAGTGGGAGTCCGATCAATTTTTTTTTTTTTTTTTTTTAGGTCATTGAGACACTTTGCTAATCCCAAAATAATACTCACACTTTGGGTGTAATATTTCTGCCTCTGTCTGTTTTCGTACTGAAGAATAACTTTAAAAATGTGATGCTGGCTGTTTCCATCTTGCTTGTGGGCATGTGAAGCCCACAAGCATTGATTTCCTGGATGCGGTGAATGCTGTTCATTCACAGCTTGTTCACACGCATGATCATTGTTTCCGCACTGCATCTTGGGAAGCCTGACACTAAGCTCCCAGGAGACAGTGCGGCGCCGGGGAAAGGCAATAAACACGCCTACTCCCATGGGAGAAGAGACAGGAAGTGCAACAATAAAGTACAATATAAAGGTAATTACAGCGATTAAAAAAAAAAATTGTGCGGCATTTGAACATCTATGCAATTAACTGAAGGGGGTAAGATTAAGTTAAAAATTTGAGTGGAACCCCGCTTTACATTTAAAGAGAACCTGTCACTTCAGATCCATCATGACAGCGCCTGTTAGTGGGCATCCGCTCACCTGCTGCCGCCACGTCCCTCACCTTGTTGTGTCACTGCCGCTTCACCAACCATCACATTAAAGTGAATGGGGCTGTCGGCGAATCAACAGCGGGTCAGAGGAGAAGCCACTGCAGGACAAAGATGACAGTTGCTCTTTAAAAATTATGATTTAAATAGAGTTGATTTAAATCAGGCCTTTTTACTAGTGATTTAAATCGACTTGATTTAAATCAAATCCACCCTGATGATAAATGAGGGAGGTATTACTCTGTAAGAACTGGGAGTCATAGAATAACCTGCTAATCTATTAGAGCTTTGTTTCCACAATGACTATCAATAGAATTCATTCGGAGGCCAATACTTAACTCTTTTAACCACACTGCTGTTTGAATGTTCCAGTTGTCAATAAACATCTTGAAGCTAGTAGATGTCTACAATGAAAAACATACAAAGAACACAATAGGATGTAATGTATACAGTAACTATAAGCACAGTATATATGTTTGCAAAACAGTACTTGATGTCCTTAGCAAAACGTAATTATACATACACTGTAGACATAACATATTTCTTTAAAGTGACACTATCACTATGCAAGTGCATGTGCCTGTGAAAAGACACCCAAACTACTGATCGTCTCTGTGAACACCCTCACTTCTTCCTCCATTGTAGATGGCACCAAATCACCTGGTGTCAGCTCCTAGTCACCCCTCTGTCATGTGACAGTGTTTGTGCCTAGTGACTAGCTACTAAACCCAAACACTAGTTAAACAAAAATAAAATATAAGGAATAAACTAGGCATTTAAAGCAGAGTTCCACCCATTTGTCTCCTTCCCCCCTCTGGTGCCACATTTGGCACCTTTCTAGGGGGAGGGGGGAGCGGATACCTGTCTTTGACAGGTATCCTGTCCCCACTTCCGGGAGTCGCGGCCATTGACATCACCGCTCGGCTCCCTCCTGCTTCCCCTGCCCACGGGCCAGTAGGAGAGCGCAGCGGGTGCCTCGCAGCATGCGCAGTAGGGACCCGGCGTGAAGCCGTAATGCTTCACTACCAGGTTCACTTACTGGCTATGGCGGCGGTGGCAGCACCCGACAGCTGATGGAAAATTCAGCTGCGGTGCTGACATCGCTGGAGTCCAGGACAGGTAAGTGTCCTATTATTAAAAGTCAGCAGCTGCAGTATGTGTAGCTGCTGGCTTTTCATTTCTGCAGCAGTGGGCAGACTTCCCCTTTAATGTAAACCTATCACAATCCCAGACAATTTAAAGTAGAGCTATTTTTACAGTACCCCTTCCCCTCTCCTGTATTAAAAAAAAATATTGCAAAGTTCTACTGAGCCTCTCCACACTCCAAGCACTGTCCCTGTCTACCTCCTCGGAACAGTGTCAGTTGGCTTCTTGGGGCAGAATGACACTCACTTCTACCCATTTTCTGTGAGCTCAGTCTGTTGTTTACATGCTGCTTGGGGGTGCCACATCACGCAGACTGGGCTCGCGTTATTACATGATGCCCACCCTCTACTGACAAAGAAGAAGAGAATGCTGCTGTGATGTCACGGGACTGACTAGAAATTCTGGATGAACCCTCTGCACACTGTTATACACCCTTTCCAGCAAACCATGAAAAACAGGGATTTTTAGTTCCCACATATTGCAATACATGTTTAAACCGGCCAACTGCATCCAAATAATAATCCATGTTATGGCCAGTCCCACTTTGCTCTGCCACTGCAAATGCTACAGTGGACACCATGCCAACATGGGGCATATAGACATGGGGCATACAGACACAAGGTTGGGTAGAGCTACTAGATTTAGTGAACTGCCTAGAAGACTGCAGGAAAAAGATATGTATGTGATTTTAAAAAAATTCCAGTGAGTGGGGGGGGGGGTTAAGTTGAGCATACAATGAAAACACGTGCATGTAATCCCAATCTTAAAGGCATGGATCACCTTTACCAAAAAAGTGCCTATGCAGATATGGGGTTCTGTAGATCCAGTAGCTCTGAGCTCAGAGTTTGAGAGCTCACCCCTGTGATGGTGGAGATGAGCAGGAAAGGTGGGCTTATCTTAGCAACATTCTACGGGTTTTCTAGTCAGGCTTTATGAGGTATGTAAATGGCCTACACCTAAATAATGGTCATTATTCAACTTTGGTTAAAGCTGCACAGTTTGTTTTTATCTACAGACATCCCTTATCTGCATAGAAAGTGTTTAGTTAAAGGTGAACTAATCCTTTAAGGTAAAAATGCATGTAAGAATGATAAGTTACATGGTCCCATAATTACATATAAAAGGTGTATAAAAAATACATATATCCATCAAGTTCAACAAAATGACAACCAAAACCTTTTATCCTTAGAACCATAATCCCACAGTTGATTCAGAGGAAAGCAAAACCTTCATAAAGCATGGTCAGATTTGCTCTTACAGGAAAAAAAAAACCTTCCTGATCTCCAGAAGCAAACAAATACTATGTGAATGTGAATGTAAGTTCTACAATGTTATTTGATTTATAAATATTAATAGCCAGTTATTCTTTCTTCATTTTGAAACACATCCACCGTTGTTAATTGAGTTGGCTAGAACTAGGTCCTGTGGATGTTTTTTCACAACTCTTACCTTAAAGCGGAAGTTCACTTACAAAATGAAGCTCTCCTGACTGTCCTCCTCATCTCCTCCTTTGCCTGTATTGGAGTTTTTTTATTTTAGGGAGCGGTTACCTATTTCTAGCAGGTACCCACTCCCACTTCCACTCGGCTCAGATTTCAAAGCCGCATGTCAGTGCGACTTCAGGTGCGCCTTGGCTGACATCTGTGCGACTTCATGCACAGATGTCTATGCAAGTTGCGCCCAAAATAGTGCTTGAACTTCTTTTTTAAATCAGTGTGGCACCAAAAAAGTCATCATTATACCGATTTGAACAGTTTCATTGCAGACAATAGTGTGCGACTTGTCATGCGATTTGGACCTGTCCAATCAAATGACAAGTCGCACCGGTGTGAAGGGGGCTAAAGGACCAATAGGTAAATGGCAGGGCCAATGTGACTTTTATAGAAAAACTCCACATTTGCATAGAAGTTGGTGGTTTACACTAAAGATAAGCCCCGCTTATGCATTTGTTTTATCAGATCAAATTACAGTTTTCTTACATTAAAGAGATTTCCTACTTTCAGGAAAAGAATAAAGAATAAAGCTTCCTATTGCACAACCATCTTGACTTTCTAGCTACTTATGAATAGTCCAATCTCCAAGGAGACTATCACTAACATATAGAAAGGTATGTTATTGATAGAAGAGAAATTGTCAATAAATGAATAAAAATGAGCCATAATTTATTTAAGCAGTTTATATTTTATTACTTTCCCTAGTGTACCTTTTTGGGATATTCTCACCTCAATTCTTAATATATTTAGGTTGGTCAACATATCCCATCTTTCCTTTCCATCGTCAGAGATTCCATTAAACCCAAAGCCAGCTGCATTGTTTATGGCATCCGCTAAAGGCAAAAAAAAATAATATATATATACATTTATGATATAAATACACAAACACACATTATAATTATAGACTTTATTTCCAATATTGTAGAAAATAAAATAAGTGAGACCAAGCATTGTTTAACTAGTTACATAGTTAGGTTGAAAAAAGACACAAGTCCATCCAGTTCAACCATAAAAATAAATAAATAAAAAATAATATCATACAATCCCATATACACAATCCTTCACCCACAGTTGAAGGAAGGTGAAAAACCCCAGCAAAGCATAATCCAATTTCCTACAGCGGGGGAAAAAAAATCCTTCCTGACCCCCCCGAGAGGCAATTGGATTTTCCCTGAATCAACTTTACCTATAAATGTTAGTACTCAGTTATATTACGTACATTTAGGAATGAATCCAGGCATTTTTTAAAGCAATCTACTGATCTGGCCAGAACCAGCTCTGGAGGGAGTCTTTTCCACATTTTCACAACTCTTATGCCCTGTACACACGGTCGGACATTGATTGGACAATCCGACAACAAAATCCATTGATTTTTTCCGACCGATGTTGGCTCAAACTTGTCTTGCATACACACGGTAAAACACGTACGTTGGGACTATAAACGGGGCAGTAGCCAATAACTTTCATCTCTTTATTTATTCTGAGCATGCGTGGCACTTTGTGCGTCGGATTTGTGTACACACGATCGGAATTTCCGACAACGGATTTTGTTGTCAGAAAATTTTATAGCCTGCTCTCAAACTTTGTGTGTCGGAAATTCCTATGGAAAATGTGTGATGGAGCCCACACATGGTCGGAATTTCCGACAACAAGGTCCTATCACACATTTTCCATCGGAAAATCCGACCGTGTGTACGGGGCATTACAGTGAAGAAACCTTTCCGTATTTGGAGATGAAATCTCTTTTCCTCTAGGAGTAAAGAGTGCCCCCATGTCCTCAGTGATGACTTCAAAGTGAATAACTCAACACCAAGTTCACTATATGGACCACTTATATATTTATACATGCTGATTATATCCCCCCTTATTCTCCTCTTCTCAAGAGAGAATAAATTCAGTTCCTCTAATCTTTCCTCATAGCTGAGCTCCTCCATGCCTCTTATCAGTTTGGTTGCCCTTCTCTGCACTTTCTCCAGTTCCCCAATATCCTTTTTGAGAACTGGTGCCCAAAACTGAACTGCATATTCCAGATGAGGTCTTACTAATGATTTGTACAGGGGAAAAATGATATCTCTATCTGGAGTCCATACCTCTCCTAATACAAGAAAGGACTTTGCTCACTTTGGAAACTGCAGCTTGGCATTGCATGTGATTATTGAGCTTAAGATCTACCACAACCCCCAGATCCTTCTCCACTATGGATTCCCCCAGTTGTACCCCCCCCCCCCCCAGTATGTATGATGCATGCATATTCTTAGCTCCTAAGTGCATAACTTTACATTTATCAACTTTTAACCTCATCTACCACATAGTAGCTCAATTAAACAGTGCATTGAGGTCAGCTTGTAAGTTGGAGACATTCTGTAAGGACATTATTCCATTGCATAGCTTGGTGTCACCTGCAAAGACTGAAATGGTACTTTTAATCCCAGACCCTATATCATTTATATTGATATTAAAAAGTGAGAGTCCCAACACTGAACCTTGGGGTACACCACTGATAACCTTAGACCATTGCTAGAGCAACAAAGGTGGCTTGTTGCTGCTGAATAGTGCCAGTCTTCTACCGCTGAATTTTCAATTTATTCCAATAAAGGGGAGACTGACAGCCTTACTTGGTCTAAAGCCATATAACACATTAATGGGGTTCTGCTATGAAATTATGGGACTCCCTGAAAACTTAGCACGAAAATGTCAACGCAGAACTCCCACAGAAACATAAAAGGGGCAGGTGATTCATCCCACTTGTGCCAACCTAAAACTGACATATATTATGTGCTTTAAGTCTTCAATTTCTCACCTAGAGTCCAGGCAATATAGTACTTGGGTCTTCTTGAGGCTGCTGTCAGATAGAGATCTGAGAACTGACCAAATAATGAGCGTTCTGGATCACTAGATATAGAGAACTGATCCGACACTGCAACATGGATAGCCAGCAGAACACAGAATAGGGTCAACTTCTTGCATACTGCCACCTAATGCCAGAAAATATTTCAGTATGTTAAAATCACTCTTTGTGTAAATACTCAACCTCTGCCAGCATTTCTTTATATTGTATACATTATATCACATACTGTTGATATATATTCTGATCTACCACCAAGTATTGACTTTGGAAATGTGTCCCAAAAGAGAAACGGAGCCTGTATCTTTTTTTACTGCTTCAGAAAATGCTTTTTGCCTTGTTGTCAATCTGACTCATTGGCTTCAGTACATTCTGAGTTTCTGGCTCATAAAAGTATTCTGAGTTAAGAGCGCTGATTTCATTCTGAGCCAACTTGCCTTTATGTTCCAGTTCAGCGATTCAAGATGTAGTGAAGCCAGAGACGGTCAGACAACTAGCATTTTTAGATGTAGTTCAGCAATGGCAGCATTTACATTTCTTTCTGTACAGGTTTTCTTTAAAGTAATATACTCATAAATCCACTTGATAAACATTGTTCAGCATTTACAAGAAATTACACAGATCCATGGAATATATATACTGTATTTATATATATATATATATATATATATATATATATATATATATATATATAAAAGAAACATTTATTTTTTCAGGTTCTTAGTTTTGAATAGCCCGTATTAGAACTGCCAAGTTTTGTATTGCTGTCTCTGTCCCCATTCAGACGATTTCCCCTCACTTTTATTCTTGTGATACAAAGACCAGAAAAGAGGGAGACACTGGATCATGAAGGCTCCGAATAAAAAAAAGACACACAAAAAAGTTAAAACTTTTCCCCATTCTAAAAGAAAACCTGTTTTTTTGCAACGCTTTAGAGAGATTTTCTGCCATTTGCTGTACCCCTAGCCTTTTGTCACCGGGGCAGGAGGAGGTGAGGGGAGATCTCCACCATGAGGACACAGACAACAAAACCCTTTTCACTCTATCAAAAACAAAAAATGTTTGGGCATTATTGCCCCACTATAATATATCAATAATCTTAATATCATATGCTAAATTCCAAACATATCAGACCACTGGTTTAAAAAGAATTGCAAGAAACTCTGAAGGGACAGAGTTTCATGTATTGTAAATATACTGTACAAGCCACCCCTATCATTCCCATATTCCCTAAACAAATTTTATTCCATGGGGTAGAAATTGTCACTTCCCCAACAGAAAAACTTCTCGTAGGAAGTGTGGACACATCTAATGTCATATCCACAAGAGAAGCATTCATGTTGTGAAATTTATTCTTCGCAGCGTCTCATCCTTCCTCTCTCCTGTGCAGCTATATCTTGTGTGGTTCCTCTCCTTGTGTCTCTTCATCCTCTGACCCCCTCTTCTCCTCTGGGCTCTTGAATCTCTGCAACCACTCTCCCATCTTCTTTTCTTGTGTCTCTGCAGCCTCTATTCCTTTCTCTTATTAGGCCCTGTTTTTGCAGCATGCTCTCCCATCCTTCTTCTGCATCCCTGTGTCTATGCATCATCCCAATACTCATATTCACTGTAGCCTTTCTCTGGCTCCCCTATTATATGTGGCTAAACCTTTGCAACCCCTCATCACCTCTTCTCTCCTGTGTCTGCAAGCATAACCCTAACTATATACAAGCACAGTTTGGGGCTGCCTTATTAGCTATGGCTCTGCCCAGTGAATAGAAGGGTCTTTTTTAGGTAAGGGTATGCCTTTTTCAGGTCTTACATTCAAAGACAGCAGGAGCAATGGCTGCTTCATTTCCAAATCCAAAAACTAACATTTTAGATATTGCAGATTACATGTATTTGAATGAGGTAACTGTATTGGTTTTCTCAGACTTTTTCTCTTTTTTAGGCACGCCATACATTATGCATTTTTTTTTTAAATTTAACCACCGGTTGAAGGAAAGAACATTGCTCGATCCCCCATCAACACAGTCAGTGTAGTTGTGAAAGTCCCTCCCACAGCACTATTGTGTTTTGCCAGAGGAGACAGCGGGGAGCTTCCCCATTGGCAAAATACAATCATCACTGCTGGCGGCTATAGCCGCTGACAGTAATCGGGCAAAAAACCCTCAAAAACAGGAGGCTGGTTGTACTAAAGTCGATCGATAGATTGACTTCAGTACAACCAGCCTGCCCATAAACGGATCAAAATTCAGACAGTTCCTACTGAACCAGATGCATTTTTAATCCATCAATGGCCTGCTTTATTCCTGGTTATCCTGTGAATAACATGCTTCCTGCCCCAACCATCAATATTTGCCTTTGTTTATCTACATTATATGAAGGTGATGTGATTACATTAGAAGATAATATTGTTTTTCCTTCCAGCTCACTTCAGAGGAGCATTTCTGGAACAATTAAGAGGTACTCAATGAAAACATCCATAGCCTGAAAAAGGAAACAAAAGCACTTACCATATCTAAGGACTGGTAATCTGAAATATGTTATCATTTTGTTCTTGGTTTTAGTCTTGCTTTTTACAGAGCTTATTAGGAAACATGGCTTTCACTGGTGTATTTTGGATAAATGGTCTAGTTTAAAAAAAATATTTGATGATTGTAGCACTCCACAATATCCCATGTGCCCAAACAGGCACACTTTTGCTAGTATATAGTATGGTGAATGCTTAAAATGTCATTAAATAAATGGAGAGTCCATGATATAAATATATAGAAATGCTTCATCCAAAGAGTCCCTGTATAAAACAAAGTGCTTTTTCGTATCATCAGTCATTTTATTTGACACTTTAAAATGAGCTGTATTTCTCTACCTTGTGTTACTCACATTTGGGTTTCCTATCTTCTCATTACCATGTATAAAAATTTGGTAGTCATTGAAGGAACAAAGAGGACCAGCAAGAAGTCCTAAAAACCCCACAGTGTAACTGAAGTATGGAAGGAGTCCAGGTGGAGACCTAGGGGCAAGGGCAGAATATGGGAGAGAAAAGGAGTATTTAATAACGGGTATTATGAATACAATGTATATATGATATCTCTATTTTTGTAAATATTTCCTTTTTCAGTACTTGAATTTACTATACAGAATGCAGCTAGTCTTTTGCTCAACTGAGAACAGAAAGTCAGAAAACAAAGCAGAGGACAGAGAGATTAGAGACGCAAACTCAGGGTGTACATACACTTGTGTGCCCAGTGCTGAGACAAGGTCTTTTAATGCTCAAGTCAAAAAGTGTCCTCATCTCCTGCTAAAACACCCAGGGCAGCTGCCTCTTCTGCCTACTCCATGCGGACTGACCCTGTGTTGCAGATACGGTGTGTTTACAGCATATAAATTATATCTAGTTCATTTTCAAAGTGCCACTAATTAGCTTTATTGGAAATGTACTGTATAATCAGTACACATTCAATGCGTTCAGGAAAGCAGAGCAAACCAAGAACCTGTCTGGACAGCTCTGCAGTGCAAACTGCTTACCTGACCACATAAATGTTTACCAAGCATGTAGCTAGGGTGCAAACTTTCATCAGAGGTAGTGAGTTTGGGCAAACTAAGAGCAGAATGCTTAAAGTGGGGTTCCACACAAAAGTGAAAGCTCCGCTTTTCTGCCTCCTCCCCCCCTCCAGTGCTACATTTGGCACCTTTTTGGGGGGGGGGTACCTGATTTTGACAGTTACCCGTCTCCCCACTTCCGAGAGATCTCGCCACGGCCATGGAATGGGATACGCTGAGTTGTTTTTACCATGAGAAATAAAGCTTCCTGGTCATGATCCATGCACTTGGATACACTCTGAAGAGGGTCCTGTGATTCAGAGGGAATAAGTGCGAGCCAATGGTGACGATATACATCTGATGACCTGGATCTTACCATATGCGATTTTTGCTGTTCTATTCATTAGACAGCAACTATACCTGGCGAGTGTGTTTTTCTGACATTGGTGGAGGTGGCACTGGGTGATTGAAGCACTAGAGGAGGAAGATCACCTGAATCATATCACTTGATATTTCTTCATAAGAACTATTCTATGATTGATTCTTTTGAATATTTTCAATGATTGGACTCACTATCATAACACTTCAGGTGTTTTGGGCTTTTTGATATTGTGCTGAGCGCTGCAATTTTTCTTTGTCATTGGCTGAGAGTGCTGATCGAGAGCCAGTTGGATGCTGGTTTTCAAGCATGCTCATATGACAGAAGCCATCCAAATGGCCAGGTTCTGTGGGACCGGCTGCCATACACACGGGCGGAATGTTAGCTTGTTTTTATTGAACTGGCCAATGTCACCTAGCATTCAACCCGTGTGTACGGGACTTAAGAATGCTTTCAGAAATAGTGTTTAGAAAAGTGTTAATTGTTTATTTTTATCAATTAACAAAATGGAAAGTAAATGAACAGAAGAGTAATCCAAATCAACCACCCTTTGCCTTAAAAACAGCATTTATTATTTTAGGTACACTTTTGAAGGTACTCGGCAGTTAGGTTGTAGCAAACATCTTGGAGAAGTAACCATAGATCTTCTGTGGATGTACAGTAGGCTGCCTCAAATCATAGAAACAGAGAAAAGTGACGGCAAAAAAAGACCAAGTAGTCCATCGAGTCTGCCCATTTTTTTCCCTTAACTTTATTGACTGAGTATAGATCTATGTTTGTCCCAAGCATATTTGAAGCCATTTACTGTTGACTGTCTCACCGCCTCTGCTGGGAGTTTATTCCAATCATCAGCAACCCTTTTAGTAGAATAATACTTTCTAAGATTTGTTTTGAACTTTCCTCCAGTTAGTTTGAAGTCATGTCCCTGTGTTCTTGATTTTAGTTTCATATTGAAAGAAACTGCCTTTCTGAACCTTATGCACCTCCTTCATGTATTCAAAAGTTTGGGGAATGACACAAATATAAATTTTCACAAAGTCTGCTTCTTCAGTGTTTTTACGTCTTTTTGTCAGATGTTACTATGGTATACTGAAGTATAATTACAAGCATTTCATACGTGTCAAAGGCTTTTATTTACAATTACTGTACATTAGGTTAATGCAAAGAGTCAGTATTTGCAGTGTTGACCCTTCTTTTTCAAGACCTCTGCAATTCTCCCTGGCAAGCTGTCAATCAACTTCTGGGCCACAGCCTGACTGATGGTGGCCCATTCTTGCATAATCAATGCTTGGAGTTTGTCAAAATTTGTGTTTTGACAAACTCCAAGCATTGATTATTTTTTTGTTCACCCGCCTTGAGGATTGACCTCAAGTTCTCAATTGAATTAAGGTCTGTTGAGTTTCCTGGCCATGGACCCAAAATGTTGATGTTTTGTTCCCCAAGCTACTCTTTTTATCACTTTTGCATTATGGCAAGGTGCCCCATCATGCTGGAAAAGGCATTTTTTCATCACCAAACTGTTCTTGGATGGTTGGGAGAAGTTGCTCTCGTGGAATGTTTTTGTAGCATTCTTTATTCATGGCTGTGTTCCTAGGCAAAATTGTGAGTAAGCCCACTCCCTTGGCTGAGATCAACTCCACAAATGAATGGTCTCAGGATGCTTTACTGTTGGCATGACACTGGACTGATGGTAGCGCTCACCTTTTCTTCTCCAGACAAGGTTTTTTTCCAGATGCCCAAACAATCGGAAAGGAGATTCATCAGAGAAAATTACTTTACCCCAGTCCTCAGCAGTCCAATCCCTGTACCTTTTGCAGAATATCAGTCTGCCCCTGATGATTTTCCTGGAGAAAAGTGTGTGCTTTGCTGCCCTTCTTGACACCAGGCCATCCTCCTAAAGTCTTCACCTCGCTTTGCGTGCAGATGTACTCACATATGCCTGCTGCCATTTCTGAGAAAGCTCTGCACTGGTGGTGCCCCGACCTCGCAGCTGAATCAACTGTAGGAGACAGTCCTGGGGCTTTCTGGACTTTCTTGGGCGCCCTGAAGCCTTTTTAAAAAATGCAGAGGAAAAGTTTTTTATGGGATTAAATTCATTTTAATGGCAAAGAGGGACTTTGCAATTAATTGCAATTCATTTGATCAGTCTTCATAACATTCTGAAGTATATGCAAATGGCCATCATAAAAACTGAGGCAGCACTTTGTGAAAATTAATATTTGCTTAATTCTCAAAACTTTTGGCCACGTTTGTACATATTAAGTTCCTGAAGTCGCTCTCAGTATGTTTTATCCCCCAGACCCTTTACCATTTTTGTTACCGGTCTCTGGACTTGTTCTACTTTATCAATATCTTTGTGTAAGTAAAGTCTCCAGAACTGGACACAGTGTTCTAAATGAGGTCTCGCTAAAGATCTATATAGGGGAGTCAGGACCTCCTTCCTCCTGCTGGTAATCCCTCTAGTGATTCATCTTAGAATTCTATTCGCTTTTCCCACTGCCTGGTCACACTGTTTGCTCATTTTGCAATCATCTGAAATAAGTACTCCCAAATCTTTTTCCTCTGTAGTGCTGGTTAACACTGTACCCCCAATGTTGTACTCTCTCAAGGAATTTTTTTTTTTAGGTGCATTATTTTACATTTAGAAACACTGAACTGCAGTTTCCACTACTTTGTCCAATCTGCCAGCAATGCCAAATCATGTTCCATGTTACAGACACCTCCAGGGATCTCAACCCTATTACGCACCTTTGTGTCATCAGCAAAAAGACATACCTTGCCCAACAAACCTTTAGTTATATTACTTACATATAAAGTGGTTGTAAAGGCAGAAGGTTTTTTTTCATCCTAATGCATTCTATGCATTAAAGCAGGGGTCCACCTACATCAACCTAAAAAAAAAAATATTAAAAGCCAGCAGCTACAAATACTGCAGCTGCTGACTTTTAATACATGGCCACTTACCTGTCCCAGAGTCCAGCGATGTCAGCAGGCGACGCCGAGAACCCGCTCGGTTCTCGGCAGCTGCCGCCGCCAACCTAGGTGAGGGAATCAGGAAGTGAAGCGTTGCGGCTTCACTTCCCGGTTCCCTACTGCGCATGCGCGAGTCGCGCTGCGCATCGTAACTGGTCCCCGCTATCTCCTGGGAGCTGTGTGTTTCCCAGGAGACAGCGCGGAGGGACAGGAAGAGGCATAGACTCCCATGGGAGTCTATGCCGGAAGTGGGTGCAAATACCCGGCTTAGACAGGTATCTGCACCCCCCTCCCCCCTGAAAGGTGCCAAATGTGACACCGGAGGGGGGGAGGGTTCCGAAAAGCGGAAGTTCCATTTTTGTTTGGAACTCCGCTTTAAGATAAAAAACCTTCAGTGTTCAGTAGCCTCCCTCTGCCCCCTCTAATACTTACCTGAGTCCCAACTCTATCCAGGGATGTGCACGAGTGCCTCAGTCGTCCAGGTCTCTTCCCCTAGATTGGCTAATTGGCTCCCGCTGCTGTCAATCAAAGTCAGTTAGCCAATCAGGAGAGAGAGGTGCGGGGTCAAACCACGGCTCTATGTCTGAATGGACACTTGAAGCTGCGGCTTGGCTCAGGTGCCCCCATTGCAAGCTGCTTGCTGTGGGGGCACTCAACAGGAGGGAGGAGCCAGGAGTGCTGAAGAGGGACCGAGAAGAGGAGGATCTGGGTTGGTAAGTATAACCTGTTTGTTATTTTTAAAGAAAAAAAAACTAGACTTTAGTATCACTTGAAATAGAACAGGACCTAGCACAGAGCCTCGTGGTACACCACTAGTGACTGGTCTCTGTTCTGAGTGAACCCCATTTACAACCACACTCTGGTATCTATCCTTTAGCCAACTGCATATCCACTAAACCACCCAAGGGTTAAGTCCTAGCTTGTACAACTTTTGTATTAGATCATTATGTGGAACTATATCAAATGCCTTGCTGAAATCAAGATATGCTATGTCTACAGCACCACCATGGTCCAAAACACTGGTAATATAGTAAAAAAATCAGATTAGTCTGACATGATCTGCCCTCAGTAAAGCCATGCTGCTTTGGGTCCAGCAAGCTGTGTATTTTTAAGTGGTCAATGATCTTTCTTAGCAGTAGAGTGATTCCATTAACTTGACTATAACTGATGTTAAACTCACTGGCCTGTAATTGCCTTCTTCTACCTTGCTGCCCTTCTTGTAGATAGGTACAATATTAGCTGTCCAACAGTCGTGGGGAACTTCTCCTGTTTGAAGAGATTGATTAAAAAGAGCCGTTAATGGTCAAACAACTATATCTTGAAGTTCTCTTAGAACTCTGGGATGAATACCATCAGGGCCCTTTATTGCTTTATTAAGCTTTAACCGAGCTAGTTCCTCTACTACCTGTCTCCAGAAATCCTAAAAATGAACCGTCATTACTAGAACCAATATGATTCCCAAACGTATTGCTAGTTCAATTTATTTCTGAGAAGACTGTTTTTCAATTTATTACTCAAGAAATCCTTCTGTCTCTTCATGCAATCCCAGACAGATTCGATGATGTTGAGATCAGGCTCTGTGGGGGCTCTTGGTCTTCTTTACACTGAAGATAGTTATTAATGACATTGGCTGTATGTTTTGGGGTTGTCATCCTGCTGCAGAATAACTTTGGGGCCAATCGCCGACCTCCCTGGTGGTATGGCATGATGGATAAGTATCTGCCTGTTTTTCTCAGCCTCTACCATGCTTCAAGGTTGCCTGCAGAAACTCATTATTGTACCGTTCTCCAGCCCTTTGGTGAACAAACTGCCTCCTGCTACAGTCAAATATTTTAAATTTTGACTCATCATTCCAAAGCACCTGCTGCCATTTTTCTGCACCCCAGCTCCTATGTTTTTGTGCACAGGACATAGAAAAAGGGCTAAGCGATTCAACTATGCAGGAAAACATGGCTTTGCTCCCACAGAGTGCAAGTTAGATAGAAGAATTGAAGAATTGATGCAAAGAGTGGTCACACCAAATATTGATTTAATTTGAATTCTGTTCATTTACTTTCCATTTTGTTCATTGATAAAAATTAACTTTTAACACTTCTATTGCTGGAAGCATTCTTCATTTACAGCATTTTTTCCCCCACACCTGCCTAAGACTTTTGCACAGTGCTGTATGTGGTACTTCATTGTGCAGAAAGCAGACATACCACAAAAGTATGCATATACTATTAAAATAGTATTTTTATATTAGTGGTCCAAAAACAAACAAAAAATAATAATTTGTTAGCGTATAAGATACAAACACCAAAGACCGTTGTGTGACAACCCTCAGGCTGGGTTCACTCTTATGCAAATTGGATGCGTATTTCTTCGCATCCAATTCGCATGACAGGAGATTGTGACCAACTCTTAATGGAGCCGATTCACACATCAGAGCACATTGCACAGGGGTCCTGTGCGTCTTTGGCTTTGTTTCAGGTCCAAATTCAGGCAAAAATTCGGGCCTGATTCGTCCCTGAAACGGAGAACAGGGACACACCGGACCCCTGCTGTGAGCTGCATCTGTATTAGGTGTGAACCCAGCCTCATACTTTGGTACTGAAATTGCCAGTAGGGTTGTCACCTGTGCAGATACAAAATTTTGCTACACTACAGGCAGAGTAGAATTCATAGTAGGAACGCACTTTAAGCCGCTCATGTTTTACTACATTGCATAGATAGCAGGCTGATAAGAGGGGGGAGAACAAGGATGAACTTATCAGTGAGTAGTAACAAAATGAGAAGTTCATCCTTGTTCACTATTCAATCACAGGCTTAGGCAGTCATTAACCAAGTGTAAAGAAAAAGTGAGGTCAGAACTGGTCTTTGCTGTCTGACAGGATTTTCTGGATTAAATATAGAAGTGGCGGAACAGAATGACATATTTTTTGGCAGCAACAACTGTTCATAGTTGTGTATCAGGACGGTGAATATACCGTAGCGGTTAGCCTACATTTCCACTTTAAATGTCTAGAACACATGCTGTGCACAAGAACATCTAAAACTTGGACTATGAATAGGATTTTCCTCTGGGACCAAGTAGCACTTACACTTTAGAAGAATCACAACATTTCCAGACTTCCTGATTCTTCATTATTCTCTGTACAGTGGAGCTGCTACAACTTTTAACTGCAAACTCACTATACAGCTGTTTTACAATAAACACCAATGTTTATTCTTGTACAGCCACCCAAAGGTAGCAGTAGATGGGCAGACCTGGCAAAAATGAGATATACTGCTAAGCACCTAAGGCTGGCCATATTTTATACAATTTTATTATTCCACTTCCTTTAGATTTACCTTCAACTATGTAGTGCAAGCGCCTGCCTGATTGCATACAAATTGAAAGTGTTTAGGCCTGACCTCTTATTATATGGCTTTGGTAAATCTAAAGCCGGCCATAGACAATTTGCATCTTGGCTGGTTCAGCAGGGACTGGCTGAGATTCAAACCATGCATCGGCAGGCTAATTGTACCCAAGTTGATTGATCGATCAACTGGGGCACAACCAGCCTGTCTGATTTTTTAATGTGATTACTGTCAGCAGCTATTGCTGCTAGCAATAATCACTGTGTTCTCTCAGCAGGAATGGCTTCCCTCGCCCTTCTGCGGGGAGTACACAATGGCTCTGCAGGAGGGATTTCAAGCAATTATGAAAGAAAATTACATCTCACAGGGAAAATTCACTTTGCAAAGTGAACAATCTATTTGTCTTCAGTAAATCAACCCTCCAAGGCATTAATTACGAAATGTAGATGTAGTTCTCAAAGGAAGTGGCGTAATTGTAGTAAATATGTAAATGACCAATATATGAAGACAAGAAAGAATACCTTTCTCATGTTACGGTATCCAAAAAATTTGATTATTTTGCCAATGTAGAAACATGGACTTTGGCGGGCAATGCCATCAGACCAATTTTTTCTTTAAAAAAAGTAAATGGGTTGGGTAAGTTATTCCTTGCTCAACATTAGAGAAGAGCCACATCTGCCTAGTGCCAGCTTAATTTTGAATATGCATTGAGGATAATATGAATAGTTACACTTCCTTCAGCCCAAAATCTGAATATATTATCTCAGAAAAAAATGCCATTTTCTGTGGGACAAATGCTTCACCCTGAAAACCTTTACACATCTTTCCTCACTGCTTATCATGAGAAAGCTATAAAATGTAAATAATATAGATCATGTAGATAAGAAGGGCATGACAGGGAAAGAAGATAAAGGAAGGCAAAGCGAGGACAAAACCATACCGGATCGCAAGGCGTCTCTGTGAGGGGCTTAGGGATTGATCATTGTGGATAGCACCTGTAATACGGTATATAATATCTGAGATATACTGTATGGAAACATTGCTAATCAACAGAAAAAACAACAAATACTTGCAAACCATTTCCTCAGTTGCTACTACTACGGGTAGAATCTGATTACAATTGTACTGTATCTTACAAAAGAGTACACCAGGACTGACAAAGGTCAGAGGAAACCTTCTCTTTCTGTAGTTTTTGCACAGTGATGGAGAAAAAAGTGCACGTCACCCTTACCATTACATTAGTCCTCACAATGTGCACAGAAGGAGATAGTGGCTTGTAATTCAGCTTTATCAAGAAAAGCCCACTATAATGTCATATTTCATACATCGTCACAGCTAAGTCATTGTCTTTTGTGGTGTCTAAGTGGCATTTCTCAAAGGAAATAATTTTACAGTAATTAAAATGTTACTAATCCCACAACAGTAAAATCAGTTCGAATATGCAGTAAAGCATGGTTGTTATACTCACTGTGGAACCTAAAGGGTCAGTGGCGGCTGGTGTTTTTTTTAATGGAGGGGTGGCAAACAATCAACCCCCCTGGGTCGGCCGGCAAACCCCAGCGCGTAAGGTCATCCAGCCCCCCACTTACCCCATCTATGTCACGCTCCTATGGGCGGCAGCTTGAATCACATCTCCTCCCTCTTCCTCCTAGGCGTCCAATAGGATTGACTGTCCTTTCAGCCAATCGGGTGACAGGTCTCACAACCCGCTTCCTCATTGGCTGGGAGGAAAATCAGTGCCACATTAGCGAATATTCATTCGCTATTGTCACACAACTGGGTGGGCTCAGGGTGCAAGGCTCTGCGCCCTGTGGTCACCATGTTTTTGAAGACTATTAGAGCCCCTGGCTCCAATCACGTGCTTAAAAAAAAAAAACCCCATTGGAATCCATGCGTCCGGTGCCATGCATGTAGATTAGGGGGCCAGACGCATGGATAGGGGGGCAGAGTCCCTGCGCCCCTTATGGACGGGCCGCTTTAACCAGACACTGATAGAAGTCACAAGACTGCTAGGCTACATACTGCTGATGAGAAAAGGTATTTAGCAGTTTATATTTACTAAAATAATTGCATTTCCATGTTTTGTGTACATTGGTAGACCAGTGAATGCAGGGTCCTGGGTTTAGTAACACTTTAAACCAATACAAATTCATTTGTGATTGGTTGCTTTGCATTTCAGTATTTTATACCCTGACATACTGTATTAAAGCGGATCTTGCATTACAAGCATGGTCAGCTTTTGTACTCAGTGCCCCCTCCACCATGCCAAAATACAACATACATAAAAAAAGCTGACAAATACCGGTATATTGACCTGACTTCAGCCTTTGGAACTGCAGGAGGTTACATCACCATCCTTGCGGTGAGGTAATAGGCAATGACAAGTAGTCCAAATCTTGCAAGATGATGCTCCTGCACAGAAGACAAACATCCTTCTTGCGAGATTTGGGCTATTCAACCTTCCGTGATATATCATCTGAAGGATGGATAGTCACGTCACCCTCGACTAGGAGCAATGAGCACAAGCTGGATGTAAGTATATTAGTAGTTAGTTTATACTAACTTTTTTAACCTTTTTTTTTTTTTTTTTTTTAGTGCAGTGTTTTGGCATGGGGAAGGAGGCTCAGGGTAAAAAATGGGACCTACATTTTTAGTGCATGGTCAGCTTTATTTAAAAATAGACTGATATCCTCAATTGTAACTGGGCCGGGCATGTATATATGTCCTCACTGCTGCTGATCAGCCTCCACAACTTGTATCCTTTACATCAATTCTCACATACTGTTGTCCACAAAGGAAAACCCTTCACTACATATAGGAAGTCAATGCATAGACCTGCAAGTGTTAGCGTGAACAGGAACACTGTTACTATTAGCATGGAAGCAAGGAGTTCCTGTTCTCAATCAGGCTTCATTTTCCATAATTAGGAAGAATGCTTGTTAGCTTACCATCATGGTACTGAAAAGCCGCCCTGCTTAATTTTTGGGTCAGTGTCATTAAAGTCCTGGAAGAAAGACACGTGCATTGATTTAAATAAACAACACAGTGATGTGAATATAATGTGGAAGGTATTGGGTCCATTTTTGACAAAATACTTACACGGTGAAGTCCAGTTCATCTACAAATGGGTTTGCATATCGTCGTATGTGGAAGAATGTGAGATATGCCATGGTTAGGAACAAAGTATACCTGAAAAAAGCAATATGTACTGTTATGTTCTTTTAAATCACAGTACAAATGATCTTTTTTGCCTTAACCCCTTAACGCCTAAGGGTAAAACAAATCTAAATGCCTAAGCACAATTTTGCAAATTTGACATGTGTTAGTAAAGCTGCACACATCTTCACAACTACTTAGTGTATCCAGGTGAATATACCTTGCTATTTTCAGGACAAATTGGGCTTTCTTTTGGTGGTAAATTGTAATGGATATCTCCTGATTTTTTTTTTTATTATTATCAAAGGAAAACTGGTCCAAAATAGTCATTACAATTAGCTTTATATTTTTTGCTACTATCATAATTTTCCACCAAAGAACAACCCAAAATAAATTCTCATGCTCCTGATAATTGCAGCGATACCACATATGAGTATGTTAGTTGTTGTTTGTACCTGTAGTACAGCCCACAAACAATGGTGCACATTTTACATTTTTTTAAATCCTACCTAAAACACACTGACACTAACTGACACTGATACTAATTTAAACAGTTTATTTTTTTTAATTCTACCCAAAATATGCTGACTGTGATCTTTGACCCCAAACTTGACCTTTGACCCGACCTTGCTTTTGTTATTGTTTTCTGTATTTGTAATTTTTATTTGATTTTTAGTTTTTTTACACACTTTGGATTGTGTACATTTCCTTTTCCTCTCCTGCATGAAAAGGAAGATGCAATGGGACTGATTTACTGAAGGCAAAAAGACTAGTGCAATTGCTCCAGAGCTTAGTAAATGATGTAAGGCTTCACTTTGCAAAGAATACCCAATCACATGCAAGGAAAATTTAAAAAAACATCATTTTTGCTTGCACATGATTGGATGAAGGAAGTCAGCAGAGTTTCTGCTCATTTACTAAGCTCTGGAGCAACTGCACTTTGCAACGTGCACAGTCTATTTTCCTTTAGTAAATCAAACCCAATGCATCTTTCGCTTCATTCAGAGAAGGAAATAAACACAGGGGCGAGCTCACAGTGACTGATCACTGTGATAGCCAATCAGAGGCTATCACAGCGATCACAGCGATCAAGTGACCCGGATTGTTAGTATGAGACCCGGGGCTCTCGGTGAGAGCCCGGTCTCCCTGCTGGGAGTGCGTTGTGGGGCGTTCTCCTAGCACAAAGGGAGATACACATATATGCAGCCCTACGGAAAAAAGCCTACTTCTGTGAGGCCGCTTATAGATGTGTGCAGTCAGCGGGAAGGTGTAAGTAGAACTATAGGCAAAACTTGTTCTTTCATTTTGGATAGAGCAAGGGAGGGTTAAAACCCCTGTCAGTTTCATTTACACCAACGGTGTCCCTTTGGGGAGATTTACCTTCACTTCCTGTCCCATAGCCAAAACAGGAAGCTAGAGAAAATCCTTGCAAATTAAGGGAATCCATTGGGGCCCCCCAGGACAACAGAACTAGCGTCTCCATTGGAAGATTTCCCCTCTATTACTGTTCTGGGGACAACCCAAAAAATAGGATTTTCTTTTACTTTCACTTTCAATTATAATGATAAACAGGACAAAAAGAAAGGATGAATCTCCGGGCGTAGAGGTATTAGTAAAAACAGGTGTTCTAATCCTTCTCTACTTTGTCCAAAACAAAAAAAAAAGTTTTGCTTCTAGTTATACTTTAAGGCCATATTTTAAACAAAAAGCCAGTTCACACCAGATGGAGTTCCGTTCAGTTCTGTGCGCTTTTTTCCTGCACTAAAAATGCATGCACAGTGTTTTCCATGTATTCCAATGGCTCTAGTTCACACCATGCAGTCAGCTTCCAGTCAGTTTCCGGTCCAGAAAATGACCAGAAACTGACTGCATAGTGTGAACTAGAGCCATGGAATACATGGAAAACACTGTGCATGCATTTTGTGCAGAAAAAAAGCGCACAGAACTGTGTCTGGTGTGAACTAGCACTTAGAACGAACCATGTTTAACCACTTCAGTCCGGGAAGGATTTGCCCCCTTCCTGACCAGGTCAATTTTTGCGATACGGTACTGCGTCGCTTTAACTGACAATTGCGTGGTCGTGCGATGTTGTACCCAAACAAAATTTATGTCCTTTATTTCCCAAAAATAGAGCTTTCTTTTGGTGGTATTTGATCACCTCTGTGTTTTGTTTTTTTTTTGCGCTATGAAAAAAGAGCGACAATTTTGAAAAAAATACAATATTTTGTACTTTTTGCTATAAAAAATATCCCAATTTCTTTAAAATAAAAAAGAATTTCTTCATTAGTTTAGGCCGATATGTATTCTTCTACATATTTCTGGTAAAAAAATAGCAATAAGCGTATATTGATTGATTTGAGCAAAAGTTATAGCATCTACAAAATAGGGGATAGATTTATGGCATTTTTATTATTATTTTTATTTTTTTACTAGTAGTGGCGGTGATCTGGAACATTGCGATGGACACATCGGACACTTTTAAGAAAAGGAAAAGACACTAGAGAGGGAGGAAGGAATTGCTGCTCACCCCTTAGGTATTAGAACAAAAAAGAGAGAAAGGTTTCCCCACAGGCGGGGTTTTTAGGCAGCACAGTAATAGGTGTAGTCAGTATTGTATGAAAAAATACAATTTTATTGAAAAAAATATACCATAAGTTAAAAACAATGAGCTCCAGTGAGGAGTGCTTAAAAGCTAAGTAGCTGGACATACAATGGCAGACATATATTCATAACAAATCCTATCATGAACATAAGACCTGACGCGTTTCAACCCTTAATAGTTGGGGTCTTCTTCAGAGGTTCGGTCTGCTAGAAAGAACATATAAATAGCATTGGTATATACATACATCACTTACATTGTATAACAGTAACCACATTCATCATGTAATGCACCAATACAGTATAGTTACCAAGTGGTGTATGTCCAACAGAGGAGAGAAAACTTCCCACATGGAGGTCCCTTAGAAAGATATGCTGTGTTTCCCTCACAGTCTGAGGGAGAATTCCGGATGCCTCCACCACCACCTCAACCCAGACCGGGGTAGCGAGAGGCGAAAGTGACTTGCGAGAGGCCACACACTGGGGCACCGCCCGCCAGAGCAAACAGCCGGCCGACGAGCACAAAACCTAGGATGAGAGCTTTATGAGACAGGCCAAATGCACACCCAAGAGATAATAATCAGATTCTTCAGATTTTTGTGGACAGAAACAACCACCAAGGGACCGAGGTCACCCATATGTAATATATAATATCTATGGTACATGTGGTTCAAATCAAACCAGAGAGAGTTTCCAACCATATTTATATGGTATATCTTTGGAGGCTAGTAAATAGTATCTAACTATGGAAATATTGGCAGAAGTGCTCTTTCCATATACAAATGAAATAGGTAGTGAAGGGTGTGATGGGATGTGAAAATGATAAAAGCATACAATCAGTATGGAAGAGAGAGTGAGGTATAGGGGAGGAAAAGTGCAGTGAAGTGTGAACAGGGTGATGATGGGAGGGGGAGGGGGGGGGAAGGGGAGTGTTGGGGGGGAAAAGAGTAATAATAATTATAGTGAGGTGCATGCATATTCATTACCTCAAAAAGTGCTAGCCATAGTATGTAACTGCATCAGAGTGCCCCATGAAGACTAGATTAGCACCTGTTTGCCAACCCGGGATTGGTCACAGGTCATGTGGAACTTAGGGGGTTAGTGTCCAAACCTAAGTCCACTAGTCTAGAAGCAAAACAAAAGAAAAAAATGTATTTTGTATCTATGAAAAAGTATACAACCACTATAGTGGTTGTATACTTTTTCATAGATACAAAATACATTTTTTTCTTTTGTTTTGCTTCTAGACTAGTGGACTTAGGTTTGGACACTAACCCCCTAAGTTCCACATGACCTGTGACCAATCCCGGGTTGGCAAACAGGTGCTAATCTAGTCTTCATGGGGCACTCTGATGCAGTTACATACTATGGCTAGCACTTTTTGAGGTAATGAATATGCATGCACCTCACTATAATTATTATTACTCTTTTCCCCCCCAACACTCCCCTTCCCCCCCCCTCCCCCTCCCATCATCACCCTGTTCACACTTCACTGCACTTTTCCTCCCCTATACCTCACTCTCTCTTCCATACTGATTGTATGCTTTTATCATTTTCACATCCCATCACACCCTTCACTACCTATTTCATTTGTATATGGAAAGAGCACTTCTGCCAATATTTCCATAGTTAGATACTATTTACTAGCCTCCAAAGATATACCATATAAATATGGTTGGAAACTCTCTCTGGTTTGATTTGAACCACATGTACCATAGATATTATATATTACATATGGGTGACCTCGGTCCCTTGGTGGTTGTTTCTGTCCACAAAAATCTGAAGAATCTGATTATTATCTCTTGGGTGTGCATTTGGCCTGTCTCATAAAGCTCTCATCCTAGGTTTTGTGCTCGTCGGCCGGCTGTTTGCTCTGGCGGGCGGTGCCCCAGTGTGTGGCCTCTCGCAAGTCACTTTCGCCTCTCGCTACCCCGGTCTGGGTTGAGGTGGTGGTGGAGGCATCCGGAATTCTCCCTCAGACTGTGAGGGAAACACAGCATATCTTTCTAAGGGACCTCCATGTGGGAAGTTTTCTCTCCTCTGTTGGACATACACCACTTGGTAACTATACTGTATTGGTGCATTACATGATGAATGTGGTTACTGTTATACAATGTAAGTGATGTATGTATATACCAATGCTATTTATATGTTCTTTCTAGCAGACCGAACCTCTGAAGAAGACCCCAACTATTAAGGGTTGAAACGCGTCAGGTCTTATGTTCATGATAGGATTTGTTATGAATATATGTCTGCCATTGTATGTCCAGCTACTTAGCTTTTAAGCACTCCTCACTGGAGCTCATTGTTTTTAACTTATGGTATATTTTTTTCAATAAAATTGTATTTTTTCATACAATACTGACTACACCTATTACTGTGCTGCCTAAAAACCCCGCCTGTGGGGAAACCTTTCTCTCTTTTTTGTTACATCGGACACTTTTGACACTATTGTGGGACCAGTGACATTTATACGGCGATCAGAGCTAAAAAAAAACACTGATTACTGTATAAATGTCACTGGCAGGGAAGGGGTTAACACTAGGGAGCGATCAAGAGGTTAAATGTGTTCCCTAGGTGTGTTTATAACTGTGGGGGAAAGGTGGCTGACTAGTGGAGGAGAGAGATCATTGTTCCTACTTAGGAACACAAGATCTCTCTCCTCTCCCCTGACAGAACCGGGATGTGTGTGTTTACACATACAGATGCTGGTTCTCGCTCTGTCACGACCGATTGTGGGTGCCTGGCGGCCATCGCTCCGGCCCGGGCACAAGCAACGGCTTCGGGGACACGCTGCGGGCGCGCACGCGTGCCTGCTACAGCGCCTTGATGACCCAACGTACAGCTACGATGGCTCGCGCAGGGGACCCAACCTGCCACAGTATAACTGTGGCGGCCTTTTCGGTTAGGGGTTAATGTGAACCATTAGGCCTCATGCACACTGGACGTTTTTGGACAATTTTACAGAAGCTGTTTTTGGCTTCAGACGTTTTTTTCTACAGTCATTAAACTCCCCATCATGTTATCCAATGTGTCCATGTACACATAGGCTGTTATCAGCAGTTTTTGGTCTGGGCGTTTTTTGGCTTTAAAAAACAAAAAACAAAACTAGTGGGTTCTAAGAGGAGTTTTTCAGCTGTAAAAACGCTCTAACGTCAAAAAAACGCTGATAATCACCAAAAAACGCTCAAAAACGTCGTTTACCAGCGTTTTTTCAATGTTTTTGATCCATTGAAAAATAAAAACGCTAAAAAACGCTAATGTGGAAAAACGCTACTGCAAAACCGTTAAAAACCGTTAAAAACTCACTGCAAAGCTACTGGCGTTTTTATAACTTTATTTTACCGTCCAGTGTGCATGAGGCCTTATGCATACAGAAACAAAACATTGATTTTATTTCATGCAACACTATCATTGATTTATCTGTACTTATTATAAAATATTGCCCTACCTGCTCTACATAGTACCTTTGTAGCCTGTAGTATGCAAACAGTATAAGTTGCACCTTAGTTACATGTAGTGACATGACAAGTATAACAATATATTACAGTATAACATAAAAGGAGGATTTAGAAATCAATGGGCCAATCGTTGGCAGGTAATAACTGCATTATTTATCCAGGTAGAGAAATAGGATAAGGTCTCTATAGCCTAGTACAAGTACACACTAGCAGTTTTTTTTTTTTTTGCTCAACCCAGCGGGCTGAACAAAAAAACTGAAGAGCTCAGGAGGAGCCGCTGTACTATTAGGGATGCACCGAATGGGTTTTTTGGTGCCGAAACCGATACCGAAAATGAAAAATACACTAGGCCAAAAACCGAAACCGATACCGAAACAGCACCGATACCGAAAGTGACTGTTTTTAAAAAGATTTTTATACAGGAGATGGTCAGCGACTGGGGACATGGTACAGGAGATGATCAGAGACTGCAGACATGATACAGGAGATGGTCAGAGACTGGGGACATGGTACAGGAGATGATCAGAGACTGCAGACATGATACAGGAGATGGTCAGAGACTGGGGACATGGTACAGGAGATGATCAGAGACTGCAGACATGATACAGGAGATGGTCAGAGACTGGGGACATGGTACAGGAGATTGTCAGAGACTAGGGACATGGTACAGGAGATTGTTAGTGACTGCAGACACATTACAGGAGATGGTCAGAAACTGGGGACATAGTACAGGAGATGGTCAGAGACTGCAGACATGATACAGGAGATTGTCGGAGACTGTGAACATGGTACAGGAGATGGTCAGAGACTGCGGACATGGTAGAGGAAATGGTCAGAGACTGCGGACATTGTACAGGAGATGGTCAGAGACTGCAGACATAGTACAGGAGAGGGTCCGAGACTGCGGACATGATACAACAGATCAATGCAGCCTCACCAGTGCCCGTCATGCATCCTCACCAGTGCCCATCATGCAGCCTCACCTGTGCCCGTCATGCAGCCTCACCAGTGCCTGTCATGAATCCTAACCAGTGCCCATCATGCAGCCTCACCTGTGCCCGTCATGAAGCCTCACCAGTGCCCGTCATGCAGGCCCCGTTTGCCCCTCAGATGCAGCCCACATGTGCCCATAAGATGCAACCTGCCTGTGCCTATAAGATGCAGCCTCACCTGTGCCCAACATGCAGCTTGCCAGTGCCCGTCATGTAGCCTGCCAGTGCCCGTCATGCAGCTTGCCAGTTCCCGAATCAGAGTGGCGATCTCCATGTGTCGCAGAGCTGCATTTGAATTGCCCGGGTCGCAGTAACAATGTCCCGCCTCCTGTAATCACATCACACTGATTCAATGTCCCACCATTGGGTCAGTGTGCCGTCTGTCACAGGAGGCGGGACATTATTACTGCGGTCTGTGTAGTTAAGCTCCGTGACAGAGAGAGATTGCGGCGAGGAGGGAGGGAGGGGAGGGGAGGAGGAGAAGAGAGGAGAGGACTGCGGCACGTTTGGCTAAGATTGGACGTTTGGCCGGATTCCATTGGATCGGCTGCCATCAGAAATTGTGGGTCCCCTTACACAGCTTTAGACCTGCCCCCCGAGCCTGACCACCAACATTCCCCAGGGCCCACCCACTGGCTGTCCCACCGGATCCGCCCACTAGTCATCCCACCAAGTCCTTCAGTGCCTCAGCCCCCCTCACACCTGTAAGCTCTCAGCCCCCCTCACATGTGTATATATGACACACACATACACATACACACACATACATGTACACACACACAGGCATGTACACACACATGGGCATGTACACACACACGGGCATGTACACACACAGACATGCATACACAGGCATGTACACACACACACACAGAGGCATGTACACACACACACAGGCATGTACACACAAACACACACAGGCATGTACACACACACACACACACACACACACACAGGCATGTACACACACAGGCATGAACACAAATACAGGCATGCACACACACACATGTACATACACACAGGCATGTACATACACAGGCCTGTACACACAAAGACATGTACACACACGCACAGGCATGTACACACACAGGCCTGTACACACAAAGACATGTACACACACGCACAGGCATGTACACACAGACATGTACACACAACCACCCCCCTTCACTTGTACAATAGCCCTTACTTGTAAGGTGGTCCTCCTAGTCCCAGCTCTTGTTTCCACATGTGGCTGAAACACAGGAGCTGCAGTCCTGCATACAGTACACTGAGTACAGGCAGCACACACAAGGGGTGCACATGCAGGAAATGACCAGAGGTGGCAGCAAAGAGCCTGATGTGACCTCAATGACACAGAGCAGCAGCTGCCAACTCACACACATACAGAAGTATTCATGGAGCTCCTCTGCATCCGCCACTGCCTTATCACATCCTTGTGAGTTGGTCGGGCCCATCCAGAAGCTCGGGCCCCTTACAAGTGTATAGGCTGTACCCCTCTGAAGGCGGCCCTGGCCATACACACGGCCCGAATGTCAGCCAGTTTCTACTGAACTGGCCGGTACCGCCTGATATTCGACCCCTGCATACGGGCTTTAGATTGTAAGCTCTAATGAGCAGGGCCCTCTTATTCCTAATATATTAAATTATATTGTAAATGTACTGTCTGCCCTTATGTTGTAAAGCAATGTGCAAACTGTTGGCGCTATATAAATCCTGTATAATATTAATAGCATAGCTATGGAAAGGATTTGCCCCTAGGAGTCGTGTTTTGTTTTTTGAGACCAGCTTGTAGATGGCAATACAATAATGTTTTGTCAGTAGTGAATACAAAGTACTATCCTTTGGAACAAAAATTTTGCTATTTCCAGGAAGTGTTTGCGTTGCCACTCCAGGCATCTGATGAATTGTAAGGGATGATTTAAGCGATGCTGTTCGGAGGTTGGAAGGAAAAATTATTTGTTGAAACTGATACAGCTATGTGCATTAAACCAAAAAAAAAAGCCGCACACTGATTATGTCACACCTTTGAAAATGTATTCCACCAGACTGGCTTGCTGGTAGTCCCTTATTCACTCCAATTATGCTTAATCGTAGAGGTCACATTGGAGTTTTGAGTGGCACTTGTCTCTGGTATTTTCAACAGCTATGTGTTAGTTATATGGAAATATGCTGGTTGATTTTTTTTTTTTAAATAAAACTGAAAAATGGGATTAAACTTCAGGGTATTTTTATAATAAAAAATGCATAGTTTAGGAATTTCCTATGATACTCAGCTCCATCCAGTGGCCAAATGTGGTATTATCAGGTTTATATCAATGTAAAACATTTGACCATCACAGGAAATGCCTAATAACATTTGTTTTTTCACACATTTATTTATTTGCACACAACAAATGTACATGAACTTTCACTGAGCAAATTCATATGCAAATCTTTTTATAAATACACCCCTGCATGTTGTCTTTGCTGTTGTATAACTGGGACTCCTGCCTGGGAAACCCTGAGAAAAGAGTGGAATGTCTATTGTACTTGTTGAGAAAAAGTGAATATTTAGGAGCATTTGATCTTCTCCTATGCTCAGAGGTCCAGATAAGAGGGTAAATATATCAGCCCTATAAGTGTTAAAGAGCTTGATCTCCTGGAGTGAAGTAGAGTGCGTGATCATGAAGTGGAGTACAAAGTATATCAGGTACTCCAACACTACAGCTCTTTTTGAAGAACTGACTTACACATTTTAAGATTTCTTATATGCTTTATAATTTCTTACATGCTGCACTGCTTTTTAAACATTGCCAAAGGTTATGGAATGGTTTTATTGTGTAGATAATGTTAAATACAATTAGATATATTTTTTATTTAATTGTATTCTTGATTTAACAAGTCCGATTGGGCATTATGTTGGAAGATTATATAGTGTTATTTCGCACATATTTATTAAATATCACACTACTTATGTTTTTTTTTTTTTAAGTGTAAGCAGTAATAGTGTCACTCAGTGCTAAAAGATGTGAGCTATTTATATAGCTACTGGCCATAGAATAGAAAGCGTGTAGGTTGTTTTATATTCAGTTCATCAGACCAGGGCCTTTTTTCTGCGGGAACGAGGGGGAACTAGGGCCGTCCTAATGAGAGGGCACAACTGGGCACTGCCCGGGGGCCCCAGCTGCATGGGCAGCCCCTGAACCTTCCCCAAAGAAGCTGCTCCTTGAGACCACGGTGCCTGGAAATTGGGGGCCCCATGATGGCACTGAGAGTTATGGATATACAGGGGGCTGACATTGGTGCGCCGTGTTGTGCAGAACAATACCTATATCACAGCCAGCAGGGAGGGGCGGGGCCGGAGCACCAGTGATGCTCTGACCCCACCCCATGCAGCTTGAATGCTCGGGACTCGGAGGCCGTGGGGTAGGAGCTAGAGTGGGAGCTGCTGAGTCGGCACCACTGAGAGCCCGCCTGCGGAAGTGGCATTGTGGATGGTGTCATGGTGAGCCCAGCTGTCCAGCACTGTTTGCACCGAAGGGCTTGGAATGCCCGGAGGGATGCACCCTCCTCCACCCCTCCTTCTGCCTGCTTGACTTGATTGGTATAGTTGAATCCTTGTCCCAGTGCTGGAGGTGGGCACATAGCCGAAAGTTCACATGCACTGCATCTCCACTGGAAAAGGGGGTACTACATGGATGAAATGCTGGTGCTGGGGGATATTAAGGGTGTATGGGGGAAAACAATGCTGAGGGGGGATCTGGAGTAGAAATTCTTGGGGTATCTTGGGTGGCGATAGTGCTAGAGGTATCAGGGATGTAGAGAGGAGACAGTGTAGGGGGTATCAGGATTGTAGTGGGCGACAATTCAAGGGGTATCTTATGGTATATGGTAACAGTGCTGGGGGAATATCCAGGGTGCAGAGAGGGATCAGAGTGCTGGGGGAATATCTGGGGTGTAGAGGGGCCAGAGTGCTGGGGGAATATCTGGGGTGCACAGAGGGATCAGAGTGCCGGGGGAATATCTAGGGTGCAGAGAGGCATCAGAGTGCTGGGGGGGGGGGTATCTGGGGTGTAGAGGGGTCTGAGGGCTGAGGGGATATCTGGAGTGTAGAGGGGTCAGAGTGCTGGGGGGATATCTAGGGTGTAGAGGGGTCAGAGTGCTGGGGGGATATCTAGGGTATAGAGGGGTCAGAGTGCTTGGGGGATATCTGGGGTGTAGAGGGGTCAGAGTGCTAGGGGGGTATCTGGGGTGTAGAGGGGTCAGAATGCTGGGGGATATCTAGGTTGTAGAGGGGTCAGAGTGCTAGGGGGACATCTGGGGTGTAGAGGGGTCAGAGTGCTGGGGGATATCTAGGTTGTAGAGGGGTCAGAGTGCTGGGGTGATATCTGTGGTGTAGAGGAGTCAGAGTGCTGGGGGATATCTGGGGTGTACACTAGGGTGTAGAGGGGTCAGAGTGCTTGGGAGATATCTGGGGTGTAGAGGGATCACAGTGCTGGGGGTATATCTAGGGTGTAGAGGGGTCAGAGTACTGGGGGGGATATCTGGGATGTAGAGGGATCAGAGTGCTGGGGGGATATCTGTGGTGTAGAGGAGTCAGTGTGCTGGGGGGATATCTGGGGTGTAGAGGAGTCAGAGTGCTGGGGGGATATCTGGTATGTAGAGGGGTCAGAGTGCTGGGGGGATATCTGGGGTGTAGAGGAGTCAGAGCGCTTGGGGGATATCTGTGGTGTAGAGGGGTCAGAGTGCTGGGGGGATATCTAGGGTATAGAGGGGTCAGAGTGCTTGGGGGATATCTCGGGTGTAGAGGGATCAGAGTGCTGGGGGGATATCTGGGGTGTAGAGTGGTCAGAGTGCTGGGGGATATCTAGGTTGTAGATGGGTCAGAGTGCTGGGGTTATGATATCTAGGGTGTAGAGGGGTCAGAGTGCTTGGGGGATATCTGGGGCGTAGAGAGGTCAGAGTGCTGGGGGGATGATATCTAGAGTGTAGAGGCATCAGAGTGCTTGGGGGATATCTGGAGTGTTAAGGGGTCACCGTGCTAGGGGGCTATTTAGGGTGTAGAGGGTTCAGAGTGCTGGGGGGATATCTATATCATCAGAGGCTCAGGTGTTTCCTGTTTTGGTTTTGGACACTCGTTCGGGTCATTTCCGGTGCGACCGCCGTCATTTCCTGGGTTCATCGAGGGGACGTGCGGCTTCTGAAGGGTTTCCTCTTCTCCCCTGTGTTTCAAGTACAGGCTCAGGTATCATTCAGAGGGACCACCCGCTCACTTACTCTTCTTCAGGCTAGTGTCCCCCACGTCTGTTTTGGGGAAGGTGGGGCCCGCTCGTCTGGTGGTGGTGGTGGTGGGGGGGGGTTACCGTTTCTTTGTGTATGCACTAATGTTATTCGCACTGGCTTAGGGTAACTGCCATTTGCAGCAATTACTCAAAGCAACAATTATTTAGTACTAATGCAAGTAAATGCCCAAGATCGCATGACCTTCACAACGCGGTGATCTGTCATGCTATCCATTTCATTATTTAATGCCCACAGGCTACTTAACAAAACTATTTGCCAACGAGTGTAAACGAAACTGAAAAAAAAATGATATGGGAAGATGTACCATGTTTTCTTATAGATAAAAGTAGGTACCGCATGTGCATTTACTTATAGCGCAGGTGTGATTTGGTCCCCTTTTTTCTTTCAGGTTTTCATGGGTACATGTCTCTGAGGTATGGCGGGTAGGGGCTTTTCAGGTTTTTTATGGTTTTGCTCGGTCATGTTATTTTCCCTGTTGCGTGTAATATTATGAAGATTGTGATGCCCCACAAAAAAAAAGAGTGACATGAGACTTGTTGCTGTTATACTTCATGTTTATTGTCCTCTAGGGTTTTCTTTCATTGCCAGGTGGTAGCCTCTTGTTTGCTTATCTTTTTGATTTCCACAGTTCTCATTGTCTACGGGACCTTCAGGACCCAGGGGGTTCATATTTTTCTCTCAGTTTTAGGTTGTTACAGGTAGGTATGTTATTAATCTCTGAACTTGCTTTTGCTCACAGTCATGGGTAGGCTAAGTTTTCTCTGGTCAGTTATCACGGCGTGACACCATCGCTAGCTTACCTGTCACATTTTCATGGGTTACAGTGGGGGTGATTGGTTTTATTGTCTCATGCGATGACAGGGCCTCTCACCCATCATTCGCAAATCATTTGTTTCATGGTTTAATTCCTCTCAGGTCTTTTCTTATCTCAGGACGGGGTTTCGGTCTGCTTGACCTTTTCGCCACTCACCACCCTTTGTGTCTACTATCGGCCAGTGCGCTTTTCACCACATCACTGGGGGGGTGTCAGGGGTACCTACCAGGTTGCACCTAGGCACCCCGTGGTCAGCTGGGTAAGGGACACACAGTACACGGTGTCCGGACCACCTCTACTCGGGAGGTCTCTCACGGTGTCCATTACTACACGAGTCCGTTTGGTCTTAGTTATGTTGCGGTTCATTTCTTAAACCTGTATTGTTCATATTCTAGCATTTGTTCCGAAGCATAGCTTTGGTATGTTCATGTTTCGTTTGTTCCATAATTACATTTCTACATATCTGCTAGGTTTCACTGCGTGTCTGTCAGGACCCAGGGGTTTCAATTTTATTTTCAAGTTCCAGCGTGTTTCAGGCAGGTATTATAATGTTTACCGCTAGCTACTTCTCATCACTACATGGCTAATTTAGGGTTCACAACGTTTTCACCGTCACTTGGGTTACCTATCAGGTTTGAATGGGTTGAGATGATAGTTTTTAATTGACTTGTGCGGTGGCAAGCTCGCTCATCCGTTTCACATACGTCATACGTTTCACATTTCACCATTCTGATATCTTACCTGACACATTTTTAGGTTTTCGGGGCCTGAGTGTACGTTTTTAATTCCTGCTACACCTCAGGTGACTCGGCTTCTTTCCATTTCACTTAGTGACACATTTTCAGTTCGTTCTTTTACACGAATGTCACTGGCTAACCCCCTTGCACCGTATGGTGAAAAAAAAAAAAAAAGGGGGGGGGTTATTGTTTCATGGGTTGATCACTCGCTCATCATTTCAATGTCACAAGCCAACACGGTTTCAGTACTAATTCACTATCACCTTGTGTCAATTAGGTCATGTCTCAGGCGGCAGACATCGAGGACTTTGCGTTCATCCCTCCTTCTCCGGCTAGAGGTTCCGAACACGGCAGTAAGCCCTCCCTAAGGTCCTGGACCATTCCCAGATTGATGGCTGAACTACAGCACAGGGGTATCTCTAACCCAGCGTCAGCGCGCAAAGCAGAACTTTTTAGACTCTTGTTCTCTAGTGCAACAGGCCCCGTTCCTGAACAAGTCACCCTTCGTTCAGTCGGGTCATCCCTTACGCAAATCCACTCCACTCTAAGTTTATTCGCAACGTCCTTTCAAGAGTTACGGGCCAGGGTTGATGTCTTAGAAAGCCCTCCATGCCTGGCCCCGGAGGCACCTGTTGTCCCCAACACGTCCGTGTCACCCTTGATCGATCCGTTAGCTGCAGGTAAAACCACCAGTTCGCTGTCAGTTACTCCGGGTCATTTTATCCCAGCTAATATCAAAAAAGACATTTTGGATGGCAAAGATGTCAATTTAGCTTCCCTGTTGATAGCGGCTCATGACATCGCTAACAATAAGTCATATGCTTGTGGTGAGGTCTCGGTGGTAGTCAAGACCAGGGACCATAGGCTTAATCGCAAACTCTCCATTCCAGACTTTGTTCTAGCTTTTAGCATTTTTAGGGATGTTATTTGCTCAGTTAGTCCTCAAAGGAGGGAGGAGCTTGATCTCTACCTTTATGCTGTAGTGGAGTTGGGGCACAAATACGGGCAGACTATCATCGTTCTTTCTCTGCTAAGGCTGCAGCTATTTTTGCCCAGCCCCAGGTGATGACCGACTGGGGCAATGTGAATTCTGAGCTTTTTTGTCGCCATTTTGCCGGGTTAAGGTCTCCCGTGTGTGCCATGCGTCAGTCGTCCACACATACCACCTACTGGCGCCCTCTCATGGGACCCCCTGCTGTTCCAGGTACCTCCAGGGCGCCCTCAGTTTCTAGGAAAGTCACAGATTTGTAATAATTTTATTCATGGCTCGTGCAATTACAGCCAGTGCCGCCTCCTACAAGTCTGTGCCAGCTGCTATAGGGCGCACCCCAAATCTGCCTGTTCACTGAAGCAGGTGAAACCCTCATGACTGAGTCACATCAATGTCCCTTTCTTACAGGCCTGTCTGTCTTCCCATCCTTCCCCCACGTTTTGTCAGTTTTTGGTGGAAGGGTTCACTCAGAGTTTTCACACTCAGTGCTGGAGTGCTGGGTTCCATTACATTACCTCAAGGCACGCTTGAGTGTAAAAATCTGTTGTCATCAGTAGCAGACCTGAAGGCGGTGGACTTGCTGCTCCAGTCCGAGCTCGACAAAGGCTTTGACATTGGGCATTTTTCCACACTGCCTTTTTTATAATTGGAGGGTTAACCCCCTTGGCTTGGTTAATGGGAAATTTTCAAATAAACTTCATTTGATTTATGATTTGTCAGCCCCTCATTGTTCGCATGTGCCCAGTCTGAATTCCTTAAAACCATCAGAGGAGTTTTCGCTCAAATATGCATCTGTGGATCAGGCAATCCAACGCATCATTTGCATAGGTAGGAATGCTTGGTTGTCCAAATCGGACATTTCAGATGCTTTCAAGCTTCTCCCTATTTACCTTCTCTCTGGCAGTGGCATGGCATTAAGTGGAGGAAGGTGTATTATTTTGCCACCAAGCTCACTTTTGGGTCCAAAAGTTGCCCTTGGCTTTTTGATGTCTTTGCTGAAGCAGTCAGTTGGATTCTCATGCATAGAGAACTATGTCAGGAAGTTATCCACTATTTGGATGATTTCCTCCTGATCGAGAGTTCGAGCCGTGCACCCACTGATCTGTAGAAGCTTGTGGCTGTGTTTTCTGCACTTGTCACACCATTGGCAAGTAAGAAAATGGAAGGCCCAGCTACCACTTTGACTTTTTTGGGGATTGTGTTAGATTCCCAGTCCATGCAGGCAAGTCTGCCAGCAGATAAGTTTGCAAGGATCCATGGTTTTACAGTTTCGCAAGCCATTTCCAGGAAAGACTTGTAGTCTCTGCTGGGCCTTATCTGACCTGCGCATGTGGGATGAGTTTCTCCAGCACTGGAACGGCATTTCCATGTTCATCCCTGTCATTTCGGTGTCTTCTTTCCAGGTCATCACTGATGCTGCAGCCACTAGAGGCACCTCCAGCACTGAATGTACTGTATGTAATGGCAAGGGGTGCTGGGGTGTGCTGCAGGGTCTATTCATGATGGCTGCTGGGGGATCTATTGTTGCTGGAGGGGATCTATTTTTGCATGGTGGTCTATTGTTGCTGGGGAGGTCTGTTGTTGCTGCTGGGGGAAATTTTGTTGCAGGGGTCCATTACTATTGTGGAAATCTATTGTTGCTGGGGTGGGGGGGTCTATTGTTGCTGCCTACAGAGGATCTATTTGAACAAATTCCACAAAAATTACTTAGTACCACAAAATGGTACTTGGCTCTGTATTCTCTAAAAGGGGCGGTACTGGGAGGTGGGTAGGGGGTGGAATCAAAAGACAGTGCTCAGGGGTGGGTAGGGGCGGAGACAAGAATTGACTCAGAAGGGGAGAGTTCCTCCACCTATTCTCTGAGAAAAAAAGCCCTGCATCATACTGTTCTCTCCTCAGTAGCGGCCCCGGGACTCTGTTCTGCACATATTTGGTATCATATAAGTGGGCATTTGTCTTTAGCAGAAAGAGGGCTTATGCCGTGTACACACAAGCGGACTTTTTAGACAGCAAGGTCCGACGGGACGAATCCGCCTGACAATTCGATCGTGTGTGGGCTTCATCGGACCTTTGCTGTCGAAAAATCAGATGGACTTTAGATTTAAAACATGTTTCAAATCTTTCCAACGGACTTGTCCGGTCGAAAAATCCATTCGTCTGTATGCTAGTCCGATGGACAAAAAACGACGCAAGGGCAGCTATTGCCTACTGGCTATGACCTACCGTATTCTAGTCCCTTCGTACGTTATCACGTTCAAACCAACGGACTTTCAAACTGACTTTTGTCTATTCGTGTGTGGGCAAGTCCGGTCGTTCGAAAGTCCGTAGTAACTTCATCGAAAGTCCGTCGGAAAGACCGTCGGACCTTTGGTGGTGAAAAGTCTGCTTGTGTGTACGTGGCATTACAGTTGTCAGATCACCGCTGCATCCTGCATAGGTAATTGTTTTACTCAACGCACTGAAATATCAGATATGAAAAAACTAATCGAACCGGTGTTTCATTCTACAAAACAGATCAGGTAAGATCTAGCTTGTTAGCAATGATAAGTAAATGACTTTATCAGACATGTAAAGATAATAACGTGGAAGTGGAAAATGTACTTATACTAATCTTTTTCAGAAAAAAAAAATATTTTCCCTGCTTCCATTCATGTGGTCTCTGTCATGCTAAAGATCAGCTGAAGCAGACTGTCAGTAACATCAGCAACTTCCCCTTGTCACATAGGGTGTCATCTAAAAAGATTTACAAGTGTTTACAGAGCTCCATGGTAACACGATAAACTGTGCACAATAGCTTTATAAAAATAGAATCTGGCAAACAGTTGTTTAAAACAGAAGACTCCTGTTTTCAATGTAGTACTGTCACTTCAACACAGCGATTTACCAGCAAAGGATGGGACACATACAATCCTCTAGGGAGTTTGGGGTTTATTTATTATTATTTATTTCAGGTACTTATATAGCGCCATCAATTTACGCAGCGCTTTACATATACATTGTACATTCACATCAGTCCCTACCCTCAAGGGGCTTACAATCTAAGGTCCCTAACTCACATTCATACATACTAGGGACAATTTAGACAGGATCCAATTAACCTACCAGCATGTCTTTGGAGTTTAGGTCAGCACTTCCTTTTTATGTCAGATGTAAAGCTATGACTCTAATGCCGCGTACACACGATCGCATAATCCGACAACAAAATCCATGTTTTTTTTCCGACGGATGTTGGCTCAAACTTGTCTTGCATACACACGGTCACACAAATGTTGTCGGAAATTCAGATCGGCAAGAACGTGGGGAACATGTACGACGAGCCGAGAAAAATGAAGTTCAATAGCCAGTGCGGCTCTTCTGCTTGATTCCGAGCATGCATGGAATTTTGTGCATCGGAATTGTATACACACGATCGGAATTTACGACAATGGATTTTGTTGTCGGAAAATTTGATATCCAGATCTCAAATTTTGTTTGTTGGAAAGCTATTCCTCCATCGGGCTTCTCCACCTGTTCAATTGAACTCCGGAATGTGCTCCAGTCAGGGCTTCCTAGATCGCTCCACAGCAGCAGCAACACAATCCTCACAGGAAAAAACAAGGGGCTCCCATAGTGTAGTATTAAAAAAGGGAATTTATTTAAAAAATATATTATAAAAACAAATGCTAATCATCGCTGGTAGGCAAGAGCGAGGAACCGCATTGGTTTAGGTAGGCAGGGAGCCTGTCCGTGGCGTGCGTACCATCTGTGTTCCAAGCTTTGAACTTCCGGGTGTGACGTAAGAGCGTGGCTCTGCCTTACGCGTTTCGTCACTAGACGCCTTCGATAACGTCTAGTGTCGAAACGCGTAAGCCGGAGCCACGCTCTTACGTCACACCCGGAAGTTCAGGGCTTGGAACGCAGATGGTACGCATGCCATGGACCGGCTCCCTGCCTACCTAAACCAATGCGGTTCCTCGCTCTTGCCTACCAGTGATGGTTAGCATTTGTTTTTATAATATTTTTTAAATAAATTCCCTTTTTTATGGGAGCCCCTTGTTTTTTCCTGTGAGGATTGTGTTGCTGCTGCTGTGGATCGATCTGGGAAGCCCTGACTGGAGCACATTCCGGAGTTCGATTGAACAGGTGGGAGAAGCCCGATTGAGGAATAGCTAGCCCATCAAGGTGGAGAACCATTCATAGTTACCCACTCTATGCTTACTACCCCTGTAGGGGTAACGACGTCTGGTGAGTGGGGACCCATTGGGGGAGCACCAAAGTCACATTACCTGCTGTGCACCAAAGTCACTTGAGTTATTTATTATTGGACATTTTGGGATCACATTTTTTTCTTTCAATTTTTATCTGTCGTTATATTTATTATTCACGTTTGAATAAGGTCTTGGACTAATATACCTAATATTCATTATTCTTATATATTAGCTGTGGACTTTATCTGCACTTTATTGCTTAGGGTGCGCTTACACACTAGTGTCTGTATGTCAAGGTGTAGATAGGTTTGCACTCTGTTTCTCTATATTTTCTATATTCACTTATCACAGTGTTTTAATGATTTGTTTAATTTATTGTTATCAGCTTGGTTACTGGGGTGTTTACGTGCCTCATCACTTATTTATCCAAGCTGCACTTTAGTTGTATTTACACACACTTTAATACATACTTACCCATTAGGTACTCTGCACTTATCAAATTTATTATGTACTGATACATTTTTACACGCTTTATTTGCATATCACACTTTATGTGGGAGTGCGTGCACGTTTATTTTGGTGTAAGGAGTCTAGCCTAATACTACACACTGCTTCTTGACGGCCACCTAGCGTTCTGCAGGGTAGCGCCAATTACCCCATTTTTT
The DNA here is from genome assembly GCA_037952925.1 of Lithobates clamitans. Taxonomy (NCBI): domain Eukaryota; kingdom Metazoa; phylum Chordata; class Amphibia; order Anura; family Ranidae; genus Lithobates; species Lithobates clamitans. Next base: position 242,821 of record JBBGZY010002192.1, on the reverse strand, counting down.
TATACCCACCGAGGGAGATTTACTAAAACTGGAGCACTTAGAATCTGGTGCAGCTATACATTGTAGTCAATCAGCTTCTAACTTCGGCTTGTTCAATTAAGCTTTGACATAAAAACCTGGAAGTTGATTAGTTCCTGTTACCATTACACCAATCCGTCCCAAGGTTGGACACGGGTACTTCCATCCAGTGGGTTGAGGATTTTACCTACTTGGGCATTTAGATCAATGGTAAAACAGGTGAATTTATAGAGAAGAACATACAGCCCCTCTTATCTGATTTTACAGTTAAATGCACAGCCTGGCGCACCCTCCCGCTTAACTACAGTGGGTAGGGTTAATCTCCTGAAAATAATATTACTTCCAAAATTTCTGTATTTCCTCCGAAACACCCCGTCACATATACCTAAAGCCTTTTTTAGGCGCTTGGAGGGAATACTGACCTCATTTATTTGGGCTGGGAGGCCACCTAGAGTGGCAAAATGGATATTGTACCTCCCCTTATCGGGAGGGGGATTGGCATTGCCCAATTTCCTCTTATACTACTGGGCAGCCATCCTCATCACAGTACGTTGGTGGTTCTCTCAACCCAAACAAAATCTGGCAGTGAGACTGGAGGCTGCTATTCTGGGGTCCCTATTCTGGGAACCCTAAATTACCTCACCTTTGCAACCCATCCCTGACCCCTCCCAATGGGCGAGACGGGGGATCACCACTGTTAACCACATTGTATTGAATGGGACGATCATGCCCTTCCCGGAACTAAAGCACCAATTCTCACTGCCCAACTCCTTTGAATTCATATACTGGCAACTGAGACATGCAATGAGGACCCAGTTCATGGAAATGCTGACTCTTGAATCTGACTCAATCGAGTGACTGTTGACCTCTAGTGTGATGGGAAAACCCCTCTCTACTCTTTATCTTTACCCGACGGTGGCCCATGACGCCAAACCCACCCGTTCATTGGACAAATGGAAGGAGGACATCCCAGCTTTGGGGGAGGACGAATGAGAAGACTGCATATCTACCTTCATTCCCTCTATGATAGCGGCCAAAGACAGATTCATCCAACTTAAGTTCATTCACAGGACATACTTCACCCCGCATAGAATGGCCAGCATATACCCGCATCTAGACCTGTGCTGCCCTAGATGTAGGCATGAGGATGGGACATTCTGGCATATGGTCTGGTCCTGCCTCAAACTCCGGACATATTGGGAGTGGGTGGCCGGGAAGCTGAACAAACTGGGGGGGACATGGGTACCAGCGGAGCCCTTGGTGCTCCTGCTGAGCTATCTGGAGGAGGTTGAGGGGGACAGATACACCAATCTTTGCATTACTTTCTCACTGTTTTACGCTAGGAGGGAAATAATGCTGCACTGGAAGTCCACCAACCCGCCCACCCTCGAATTCTGGCAAAGGTCGGTCGACTCAGTACTACCCCTGTACAAACTCGCCTATGAAAGTAGGCAATGTCCGGGCAAGTTTGACAAAGTGCGGTCGGCTTGTATAGACGACCGTGGGTGGGGGGATGTGTTGGGGTGAGCTTGAGGGACTGGGATTTCCCCTCCCCTTGTTTTTGGGGATTCCCCCCGCCTATCTATCACACCTGACATAATATTCCACATAGTACAGGCACAACCTTGTTTGCCTTCCACCCCGGGAGACGGATTCCGCACCCTTCAATATATGAGGGTAAGACACAGAGAGGGACTCTAAATGATTTTCCAGTTTGTATAAGATGCGGTTTTGCTTTACTCCATTACAGAATCGATTGCACTATATACTTCTACGTTATTAATCTCCGAATATAGATTTACACTGTAAGACAATGCATGTATGGAAACGTTATGATGATCTGTTGCTGACTATGCTGTAATGCTGATTTGTTTAATAAAAATTTTCTGTTAAAAAAAAAAAAAGAGCTATACCTATAGGTACAAGGAGGTCCCTCAGTCTCCCAGGGCCGCTATCTCCAAATGGCGCCTCCCAGGGAGAGCAAGCGACCAAAGAAACCAGCACAATAAATTCAGGCCATTAAATAAATACTTGTAAAATGTAAGACAAACATGAGCAAAAAGGCTCTGTAACAGGTTAAACAGGGATGGAAGACATCTACTCGGGCACATACACCACTGGCTGAGGACTGGGGGTCGCTTTCATCCAACCCTTATAGAAAAAAAATATTGTGGGCTGCCCATAAGGCACAGCCAACCTATATCAAGTTAACAGTCTTGTCTGGATAACATACACCCACCCACCGTACAGTAATCAAGAATCCTCTGGAGCAACTAGGGCAACAGGTGACTAGGTGATGGAAAAAGGCAACATTAATAACCAAAACTAGGTATCTCAGGGCATTGAGCATTGTAGGTCACAACTCCCGAAGCCACCATCTCACAGGTGGGGGTGGCCCTTAATTGGGCAGCAACCGACAGTCCCAAATCGGAGTTTGGGGTCCTGTGGGTAGGGGACAAACACCAGAGAGATCAGTTCAGCTCTATGAAAGTACAGGAACAGCAGGATGGATTCTGCCAGGTACTACACATATGAGCACAGCAAAGAACGGTATCAAATGCACCCGCCCAGCCCCAACAGATCACCGGGGTAACAGTAATGTATGGCAGTCAGGAAGATGAGGCCACCACCATCAGCCCATAGGGACCTTCGTAAAATGCTGGGCCTGCAGATCTCACAGGGTCTGAGAGTGGGGTTGAGACTTTTGTGAAGGTTGAGAAAGTGGGCGAGAAGGCCGAAAAGATCTTGGCCGAGAGGATGTGGACGCTGTTTCCTCCTGGGATGAAGGCAAGTCGTACTGTAGCTCCTGAAAATGGCGTCGCAGATCAGCTGGAGAGGAGGCATGGAACTGTCGGCCTTGATATGAGAGTGAGAGTTTAAAGGGGAACCTCCATCTGTATTTGGTCCCTTGTGTCTGCAGGACTCGGAGATAGGGCTTCAAGCTCCGGCACCTTGCGATGGTAACTGGTGAGAGGTCCGCAAACAGCTGGAGAGGGTTGCCTTGGAAGAAAAGGTCTTGCAGTTCCCTAGCAGACTGCAGGAGTCTCCCCTTAGTACGGTAATAGTGAAATTTGATAATTATGTCCCGGGACGGGCCCTCCGATGGTTTGGGGGCAAGGGATTGGTGAATACGGTCAAACTCCAATGTTTGAAGAGGAATCTCGGGCACCAATTACTTAAAGAAAGCAATTGCTATGCCCTGTAGTTCAGTGACAGCTTCAGGGATACCTGAGGAGGTCATCCCTGTGGGCCCTATTCTCTGCATCTTCAAGTTTATCTCGCATGGCTTCCAGTTTTGCTGACATTTTATCTACTTCCTCCTCATGGCCCCCTAGCACAGTAGTAGCCAGGTCCATGCAGTGTTCTAACTGATTTTTGTGGTGGCCTATCTCTTTAAGGCCCTTCACTAAATCAGAGGGGAGCTTGCGGGTGGCCATGGTAATTACATCCCACACAAAAGAGCGGAACTTGGCCAGCACAGTCATCCGTTGCTGCTTGGACGAGCGGTACATAACCGCTGGGTGCCCGGGCTGTTTTGGAGCTGTGCTGTGCTCGGGCTGTGCTATGCTATCCGAGCGGGTTTGTTCCGACGGCGTGAAGCTAGATCAGGCGGCTGTCTTTGGTGCTCGCGCGCAGGCGCCCTCCCTATAATGTTTTTTTTATACCTATACACAAATGTTTGCCTTTCATTTGTATTTTAAACTGAATGAGCTGTTTTACAAGGTGATCATTTACAATCACTTTAACTCTAATCTTAAACATGCCTCTAAGGCCTCAAGCTTACTGGGCATAAAAAACACTGCTTTTAAGGGAGTTTGGCATTTTTTCTGCCTCTAAACGCCTCTCCGTGTTAGCCTATGTGCCCATGCATACATAGGCTTTTACAGAGGCTAGGGCATTGAGAGGTAGAAAAAAAAACATGCTCAGAGGAGAAGTGTTTGGGTGAAAATAAAATAGTAAATGCACATAAAGTCGCGTTTAGGCACGTTCATGCGTTAATGCATTCTAATGGCTAGAATAAATTCATATTCTGACCAATAGAATGCTTTAACACTAATGCATGTGCAAAATGCAGTTTTAGGCATTTTTAACCATGCTATTTCCTCATCTGGAGTAGGTATCCAGGGGAGGAAAAAAACATTCAGTGTTCATAAGGCCTATGTAAACTCAACTTAACTATAAATCTTACCCTAAACCTGTTCTATAAAGTGCACATGAAATCTATGCTAACCTCTAACTATTTCCCATTACCCTGCTACTTCTTGTCTTAAATTAGCACTAAGAGCCTTTGCATATATTGGTCACATTTGGGGACAGACATATTTATTCATGCTACATAGGCTCTGCATCCTGCTTTTCAGTACCACACTATGGTTGTAAGCAAAAAGAGACCTGGTTGGACACACGTCCAGTAAAATCACCTTTATTCGGGCAAGTCTATAAAAACAATTCCAAAAACACAAATAGAGAAGAAAAGCAGAACCAGCTAATGAGTTTCACACACACTTACTTAGTGCTTAGTCATAGCTCACATGCATATGTTCCATACAGAGATATACAGTATATACATATTTGTGATGTCACTTGTGATTAGAGAAATCTGTGTGAAAAAAATGCCCCCATTTAAGGATACAAAAATTCCAACATATATAACAGATTACAACATCAGATAAATTATATGAAACACAAACTAAATAAAAAAGAAAATAAAAAAAAATTGAAAAAAAAAAAAAAAGGATTAGAAAAAATGTCTATCAGGACAAATTGTGGCAAAAACAAAATATGGACTATATTCAATCATAAAAATGTGAAATATCCCATTCATGGTTGAGATCTACGGGTCTCAATGTACCCAGACAGAAGATCCAAAACACTTCCTTTTTACATAAAAGCCTAAACTTATCACCACCCCTCCTGGGGACTATAATCTTTTGTACACCCTGTATAGATAAAGCTGAGAGGTCACCTGCATGACAACCATTAAAAAGATTAGCTACATTGGTTGAATGTTTCTTGTGAATATAATAAAGATGGTCATGCAGGCGGTCCCTCAATCTGCGAGTGGTACGACCAACATACTGAATATGACAAGGGCCGCACGTAATCACATATATACAAATACTTAGTGTTACAGTTGATGAAAGAAGTAATGTCATGATTTCTGCAATTACTAGTAGAATGCACAGAATCTCCCCTCTTAACCACTAGCTTACCAGCCGCCGCAGTAATACTGCGACAGGTTGGCACGGCTGCGCAAATCGCTGTAGCTGTGCGTCGCTTCTTTTTAGACGTCACAGCAGGCACATGCGCACCGCTGGAGGCACGCACACACGCCCGCCGCGTGTCCCCAGAGCCGATGTGCGTGGCCGGCGGGTGCGATGACCGTCATGACAGAACCGGGATCTGTGTGTGTTTAACCCCATGATCGCCCCCTAGTGTTAACCCCTTCCCTGCCAGTGACATTTATACAGTAATCAATGGCTATTTTTAGCTCTGATCGTTGTATAAATGTCACTGGTCCCAAAATAGTGTCAAAAGTGTCAGATCTGTCCGCTGCAATGTCGCAGTACTGATAAAAATCGCAGATTGCCGCCATTACTAGTAAAAAAAAATAATAGTAATAAAAATGACATAAATTTTATCCCCTATTTTGTAAACGCTATAAATTTTGCGCAAACCTATCAATATTATTATTATTATTATACAGGATTTATATAGCGCCGACAGTTTACGCAGTTTTTTTACAATTCAATACAGGAGGAATCAGAGGGCCCTGCTCAATAGAGCTTACAATCTAGGAGGGAGGGTCAAGGTTTACAAAAGGGTAATAGCTTTCATCTCTTTATTTATTCTGAGCATGCGTGGCACTTTGTGCGTCGGATTTGTGTACACACGATCGGAAATTCCGACAACGGATTTTGTTGTCGGAAAATTTTATAGCCTGCTCTCAAACTTTGTGTGTCGGAAAATCCGATGGAAAATGTGTGATGGAGCCCACACACGGTCGGAATTTCCGACAACAAGGTCCTATCACACATTTTCCGTCGGAAAATCCGACCGTGTGTACGGGGCATAATAGTTGATCACTGATCACCAATGTAAGGAGGCACCTTTATTACGGACCACCAATGTAATGGAGCACCTCACCAACTGACCACCTGTGTAAGGGAACCTTTTTCCAAACGACCTTCAGTGTAAATGGAAAATTTTGCTCTGATATCCATCTGATATATTAGTGACCATCAATGTAAAGGAGTACTTCTCCACTGACCACAAATATAGAGGGGAAAACCAATAACCACAAGTATGAGGGGACATTTTTCTACTGGTCACCAATGTAAAAGTCACTACAATTTTTACTGCATTTATTTTCTTGCCATTATCATTTTTGTTTAAATTTATGATTATTACTGAAAGTAAAGTTTTGGGGGGGGGGAGGTGTTAAAAAAAAAAGAACTACTCTGGGTGTCAGATGTGCTAGGTGCACCACATTCCCTGTTTCTTTTTATTTTCTTTACAAATTACTGATCATGCTAATGTATCTTAAGTTTACAATATACATTTGCAACACTAGGAACCATAAATTATTCTTTAACAAGAAATTTATTAGTATAGTTCTCAAATGGTCAGATGGGTTATAGAGAGTAAATTCCATGTACACATCTCATCCATAGTTATAAAAGATGAAGGAACTACGGCATGTTGAAAGAAACATAGAAATTGCATTTAGAGTCTTGTTAGGAGAACAGGGTATGAACATTGTGCCTCCTGGAGACCTTTGGGGCCAGTTGACATCTGAATTACACAGAAACGCGGTCTGAGTTCCTGCGTGATTCCTGTGCGATTTAGTGCGGTGTAATTTTCAGCACATTCATTTAAAAACTGCATGCACTAATTTTAAAAATGCACTGCAACCAGCTCACATGGTACTGCAGTACTATGCAATCTGGTGCAGACAAACTGTGTTTGCGATCTGTGTTTGAGGTATCGTTAGGAATACATTGATACCTGCAGCAGATCACACACCCAGTGCGTTTTGAGCATGGTGTAGGAAGCACACATTTTGGTGTGAACTGTGCACAAAGTCACAGATTTTCAAAATCTGAAAAAATGCATACTAAAAAGTAAGATAATGTGGAGAAATGTGTATGACATACAGTAGCTCACACAGTAACCATAAATTATTTCACAGATTCATTTGAGGTAAAAAAAGGTTTAGAAGCGCTGCCCTATGTGATATTTTATCTCATCAGTTGTAAGAAGAAAGTAAATGACCTAAACTGATAACAGGTCTAATGGCTAATCTAATTTACAATAACTAAAATATGGAAGAATGTTTGCAAAAATGTTAAAGTTATATTAAAATGCCTCAAATTTTATGCAAGAATACACTATAATTTCCCTTTAAAAGATCACTGATGTTCAGATTACATTTATTTGTATTTTTGTCTTCTCTTACCATTTCTATATTTGATTAAAGCTGTTAGTGGTGATGTGCGCAAAAAATAAAAAATAAAAAATGCTGGTATGCATGACATTCTTACATGAGGCAAACAGCTTGCTTTTTGTCTTTATACATTATTGAAGCTTTCCGGATAAACGATTTCTCAACAATGCGTCTGTTATCTGTAGATATTTTGAAACTGACATATGACAATTTGTTACTTGGCCCTTTGTGTCTGAGACAGTCATTGCACGTCATAGAAAAGTATAAAACTGTGCAATTTGTCCAGTGTATAGTGGATGCCAACAAACTGGCCAGCAACAAATCATAGGCTGCCTGGGGTTCATCGTCACAAGGATAATGCAGAAAGATATATTTTCACTCATCTGAAGCAAGATGCCCATTCATACTGGTAATATTGTGTTCTAGTAAGAACTGCTGGGGTCATTCATGCAATTACACATAGAAAAGTATAAAATTGTGCAATTTGTCCAGTGTATACTGGACGCCAACAAAATTCAATTGGACCATGCTAGAATGCAGCATGCAGGGCTCTTTCACAATGCATTGTAATGCAGTGCGGCAGGGAGAATAGTGTGGTAGTGGGAATCCTACAGAAACAAAATACATTTTCATTTGTCAATGCATGTTGCACTGCACAATATATGGCATTTATGTGAATGTGGTGAATGAGCCCCAGGATCCACCATACAGATAGCTATAATAATGCATTAAATGTGGAACAATGGAAAACTACAACAGTGCACAATTTAAAAAAGTCAGACTTAAAGTGGTAGCAAACTCATAGTTTAAAGTTGTACCTAAAGGTAAGCTTATAATAAGTCTTATCTGTAGGTATGGTGAATATCTCTTAAACTTGCACTGGAAATATTCCCATTCAGCTGATGACATCACTGCGCATGCACAGTGCGCTCTGCATTCAGAGCACACTGATGTATTAAATATGCATACTAGCACATTATTGCATAAATCTGCAGGGGCCCATTTAAAAAAATCTGTATAGTTTACTACTTCTTCAAAGTGTATGTGAACCTTAACAATTAACCTTATTTGATTTGTAAACTATGTCATTTGTTATATCTGCTCAATGAGTACAAAATAACCTGTCGATCCTGCCAGAAATCTTGTGAGCTTATACCTTCCTGTGATCTCTGCTTGTACTGAACCCTTATTAGTTATCATTGCTTCCAGCTCTCTCTGTGAATGACAGAACACCTCCCCGAATGGTTTGTAGATAAAAAGAGGGAGGTGTTTTATGGTCACGTCCTAGAGCAGTGATGGCGAACCTTGGCACCCCAGATGTTTTGGAACTATATTTCCCATAATGCTCATGCACTCTGCAGTGTAGGTGAGTATCATGGGAAATGTAGTTCCAAAACACCTGGGGTGCCAAGGTTCACCATCACTGTTCTAGAGTGACAACACTGCTCCCCCACAGATATGGGAGATCTCCTCCACAGATCGGTAGATCTTTGTCACCCTAGGATATGAAGTGTGTTACTGGCAGGATTGTCAGGTTAAAATAAGGATAAAAATGCTTAATAAATAATACTAATGCAGCCATCACATCTAAGGACTGGTAAGCTGCAATATACGAGGGGTCTTCAAAAAGTGTCCCCACTTTTATAATATAATAGAGTTAAAAAATATGCAGAAACCTCATATAATACATTTCTGTTGCTGGGTTTAGATATGTTTTAAGCACCAATCACATAAAACTTACACATGTACTTTCCTGGGATCAATAAAAAGAAGCATGAGGTAGCATAAGAAAACTTCTCCTATCAGGAACAGGGTGAGCCTGGAATATAAACAGGAAAAAAACATAAAGGTTAATATCTTGCAGCTTTTCATGTGTTTTGAGCTAGACAAAAGCAGGTGATACATAATTACATAGGTTGGTAAGGTTGGATAAAGACACCAGTCCAGTTCAACCTGTGTACTTAGTGTATGTGTGTTCATGGCAAAAATAATTTCCCATATCCCTGTATACTGTGTTTGCTAAGATAAGCCTCCAAGAGTTTTTTTAAAACTATCACTACTTCCCGCTGGCACCACTAATTGTGGAAGTGAATTCCACATCCTTACTGCCATGACAGTGAAAAAAAAACACTACGCAGTTTAAGATTAAAAGTATCCTGTGTCTTCTTACATTCCCTGAGACTGAATAGTTTATTCCCTATGTTAGAATCACAATTGAGATATTTGTATATCGCGTCTCTTCTCCAGAGTGGCTAAGTTTAGTGTTTGTAGTCATTCCTCGTAAATGATGTCCTCTAGTCCTCTTGTTAACTTTGTTGCCCTTCTCTGGACTCCCTCCAGTTCCCACACCTCCCTCCTGAGGATTGTTGACCAAAACTGGATGGCATATTCCAGATGTAGCTGAACCAGAGTTTTATAAAATGGCATGATTATCGTTTTATCTCTGGAGTAAAATCCCTTTTTTTATGCATGCCAATATTCTGCTAGCTTTGTATGCTGCAGCTTGGCATTGTGTACCATTGCTGAGTTTGTCATCTACTTGAACCCCCAAATCTTTTTTCATCCTGGATTCCCCCAGAGGTTCCCCCCCTAGTGAGCAATTTGCATTCAAGTTTGTAGGACCCAAGTGCATTACTTAACATTTCTCAACATTAAACCTCATTTGCCATGTAGTTGCCCACCCCATTATTTTATTGAGGTCTCCTTGTAAGGTTTCTATGCTGTGAAGTTATTGCTCTACTTAGCTTTGTATCCTCAGCAAACACTGAGATTGAACAATTTATACCAACCTCAATGTCATTTATGAATAAATTAAAGAGAATTGGTTCTAGGATAGAATCTTGGGGTACCCCACTTACCAGCCCAGAGCAGTCTGAGTACATGCTATTTATCACCACCCTTTGGACATGCTCTTGTAACCAGTTTTCTATCCATGAAAAAACTCTATGGTCCATGCCTACAGACCTCAGTTTGTAAATTAAGCGTTTAAGGGGAACTGTATTGAATGCTTTTGCAAAATCCACAGGCCTCCCCCTATTTAGATGGCAGCTCACTTCCTCATAGAATGTTAACAGATTGGCCTGGCAAGAATGATCTTTCATAAATCAATACTGATTACTACTGATATGTTTTTTTTTTCAGCAAATTCTTGGATGTAGTCCCCTAATCATCCCCTCCATCTGGTCCTGGTGATTTATTTGTGTTAAGATTTTCAAGTCTATTTCAGACACCAGCTCCTGTTATCCACAAGGGTTCATTCAGTGATGTGTTACCAGGGCTGCTGTTAGAAATTACAGGGCCCCGTACAGCCTAAATGCCCACCCCCCCCCAAAAAAAAAATAAAAATAAATAAAAATGACATTCTCACTAAAAATACAATGAAATCATTACTAGCAAACACAAACGCTACATAACATACAAAATTCCTGCTAAATATTACAGATATAACGGTATTGAGTTAATAAATAAAGCTCTGTAAATGGATGAGGTCCTAGGGCTCATTCGAGTGGGTGCGGTGGTCTGTAGAGTGTGAATCAGCAGTTTGTTTATGTGGTTGGAGCTGTGTGCAGTCAGCCTTATGCCGATATGCTATAAAGATGCAGTTGACTGCATGAACACAGCCACAGGGCCTAAGTTGACAGGTGTTTGGATACAGGTGTACGGCCCCAAATAAGGAAAGTGTGTATTCATGCCCACATCTGCACACCTGTCAAATTAGGACCTGTGGTTATGTTTGTACAGCCGCTGCATCCTCATAGAGTAACAGGCAGCTCCAGCTCTCTATCCTGCGAAGATCCCCCTGAGTGCCCTGCAGTGCAGCAGCAGGTGGAAAAGCACAGGGGGGAAGCTGGCAGCACTGTGTGGGGGGGCACACAGGGGGAATCTGAGCTGCAGCCCGCACAGAGGGGGTGGATCAGAAAGTGAAGAGGGAAGGCACAACTGGAACCGATCCCCCGATGTGGCTCTCCCTGCAGCAGCTGCAGCCAGTAGAAGGGAGAGGAGAGAAGCTGGCAACGGTGTAAGGGGGGAGGAGGGCATACAGAGAGGATAGGAGCAGTGGGTGGGGGGGTAGTATTTAGAACGTCAGTGGGGGTGCTGGGTGCAGATACTGGAACCCCTGCAGTGCACCTAGTGGGAGGGAGAGGAGGAGAAGCCTTCTGTGCTGCAGGGGGAACGGATCCCAGGATCGGAGCAGGGGGATTAATGGAGCCAGGTGCTGAAACTGGCAATGGCCTCTAGGATTTAGCCTGGATCGGTAGGACGCCGGGTTTTCAATGAAATCCCAGGACAGTTTGGCCCCTTCTGGAACAATTGGGAGGTAGGGTTAGAAGAAAGATTAGCAGTGTTATACAGGCTAGGGGATAATGGTGGGCTGGAATTTGGGCAGGGCAGAGAGACTAATCTTTTTGTTCAGGCTGTCAGGCTGGTTAGAGAAGCAGGAAGCAGAGGTCAGTTCACAGAAGCAAACTCCCTCCCCCCGTCTGAACGCTGTAAGTCCCCTCGCCTCAGAACAGGAGCCGCTGGGAGCCAGATAGCGGGAGCCGAAGTCGAGGGGGCAGAGTTGAGAGGTGGAGCTGTGTCCACTGGTATTGGTTGCTAGGACACCTAGCAGCCAATGACTGCAAAGAAGAGGAAAGGGAGAGAAGCAAGGAGCCCAGGCATGCTCTGAAGACAGGAATCTACGCTGGCTGCAATGTGTAAAAACAAACATTGCTTCTGAATGGTGCCTGGCCAGCACAGAGACTTAAATAGATCGCCCTGCAGCGCTGCTCGAGGGATGGAGGGAGAGGAGAAGAACCGGCAGCACCGCAGGAAGAGCCACAAGAGAAGCAAAAAAGCAGTACATCTGTCCCTCCTGCTCGGCAGGTGCCCTGGCTCCACTTTTGCACTGATGGGGCCAGGCCTTTTACAGGAGGACCAGCTGTAATGCCTTATCAGTGGCCCTGTATGTTACTAACAATATACTCATGGTTTTTATACCCCTCCTTTTCCTTTGTTAAAACTGAGGAGAAGAATGCATTTAGTACAGTTGCTTTCTCCATGTCATTTGTAACCAACTTCCTGTCATCATCCTTATGTGGCTAATATGCTCTGACCTCGCTTTACTACTGTTAATATATTCAAAACATTTCTTGGTATTTTTTTTTCACTCTCTTCTGCTATGTGTCTCTCATGGTCTATTTTAGGTGCCCTGATTGTGTTCTTACATGTGCATTCCTTGTAGTGTTGGAATGCTGACAATGACCCCTCGGCTTTATATTTTTATACATTTTTTCCCCTTAATTTGTCTTTTTGCATTAAAAGTTTAGCCACCCAGGTTTAATCTTAGCTCTTTTATTTGTATTGCCCATTGGAATGCACTGGATAATACCTTTATTTAATGTGTTCCTAAAGTACTCCCATTTTTTCTCAGTGTTCGCTGATTCTAGGATTTGGTCCCATTTGATATCTTGTAGTATTGAGCGCAGTTTGAAAAGTTGGCTCCTTTGAAATTTTGTGTTCTTGTACTACCTTCGTGCCTCCTTTTTCTATGATATATGCTAAATGTAATTATCCTGTGATCGCTGGTTCCCAAGTTGTCCCATATTTCCACATCTGCGACCAGATCTGAGTTATTTGTATTTAATAGATCCAGCAATGCATTCTTTCTAGTCGGGGGAACCACTAATTGAGACATGAAGTTGTCCTATAAGACATTTATGGAATGACAGGCCCTAAATGAGTGGGCTGGTTCTTCTGCCCAGTCAATATTTGGATAATTGATGTCCCCGATTAAGATGGATGTCATTGCCCTGCCTTGCTGCTTTTTCTACCTGTGACAGGAGATCCAACTCCTCCTCATCCTTCAGGTTAGGGGGCCTGTAGCATACCCCCACTATTAATTTCCCACTTCTCTCTTCCCTTTGAAGTTCCACCCATATGAATTCCACATCCCTCCTTGCCCCATCTGCAATGGCGTCCCTCATGTCCACTCATAAATCATTCTTGATATATAGGCACACTTTTCCCCCTCTTCTACCTTCACTGTCCCTTAATACAAGGAATACCCCTGGATAGATGCTGACCAATCATGTGAGCAGTCAAACCAAGTTTCTGATATTCCCATGAAGTCTAAATCCTCCTCGTGTATCAGCAGCTCCAGTTCTTCCATTTTGTTGGATAGGTTCCTGGCATTTGTGAACATGCCTCTCAGTTTTGTACGGGCACATATTTTTTCCTCCTCATATTTTCTGTGGCTGTGATTATGTTTTGTCAATCCACTTACCCAGGGTTTATGTGTTATGGTTATATTACCACTAATGCCTCCATTAGCACCCTGTGACCTTCACGCACTGCTGGCTATCACTTTCTATGGTCCCTCCCCCCCGCCATTTAGTTTAAAAGCCCCTTCAACTTTTTAGCCATCCTCTCCCCCAACAGATGGGCTGCGCTATTTAGGTGCAGCCCATCCCTACTAAAGGAACCCAAAACCCTCCTTCCTGCACCAATTCCTCAGCCACTGTGTTTTTTTTGTTTTGTTTTTTAAAGGGGGAAGTTTGGTAAAGTGGTTCTAAAGTCAAATCATTTTTTAACTTAATGCATTCCTTGCATTAAGGTAAAACATTTCCTACTACTTGTTCTGGCTGCCACCCACCAAACATTTACTTGACACCCTCTCACAATCCAACGCTGCCCCTGCCGGCAGCCCCACTCTCCTCTCTTCCCACTCTCACAGGCTTCACATGCAGCAGTGGCAACTATTAGCTCCTGCTGCTGTCAGTCAAATCCTGTGAGGAAAGAGCAGGGGGCACGACCGAGCAGCTCTGTGTGTGTATACAGATGTTTACAACCCAGCTTGGGAGCGTGACCACATGAGTGCCCCCTCAGCACACAGCTTGCTATGGGGGTACTCGCAGGAAGAAGATGTGGACAGCTCTGGCAAGGGACTGCTAAAGAAGAGGAAATGGATATCTCTGTGTAAAATCGTTGCACAGAGCAGGCAAGTATAAACCTCTTTTTATTTGAGGAGAAAAGAACTGCCTTTAGAACCATTTTAACATATGCCCTTAGTGGTACTGTGCCATATACAGATGTCTTAACTGCTTTGTTTTAAAAGTACAAAAGAGCAAAACATTACCTAGTGTACTACTATAAATAAATCCAGACAGCGCAGCAAAGTCATGATGACAAGTACCAGCTTTCCATTAGTCAGAGCATAGCTGGAAACCACAGCAACTCTGTTGGACACATAAATCCCTCTGTCTTAGGAAAAAGTTTGGCAACAAATAGGTTAAAATCTAAGGCAGAACAGTACTTATTTGCCCGGGAGATCCCAAGGTTGTACACATAGTAATTAGAAGCATATGAGAAACATTATTTCTTCTAAACTCAATAGAGCTGTTTCAAAGTCAGAAGTCAGCAGCTAGCTATCACTTAAAGTTACTCTGCAGAATCTTCAATGTGGATTTAAACCACTTTTTATTGTTCTCTTTGTCCCTTATAGGGTGATTTCCCTGTACTTCCTGTTCTATGATCACCTGTCACCAGCACAGGAAGTGAGGAGAAATCCTCCCAATCTACACATAGACAACAATAATACTCTATGTACATAGTAAAAAGAAGAGAGCACAAGTATTTAATAATATTCAAGGTGACAGCAACAGAGCAAACAACCAACATGTTTCAGGTGCTTCAGCAGTCCCCCTTCACCAGCATGTGTGCAGTGTACAGCTATCAGGCTTAATGTGCTTATCGTGCAGTTCCCCATTAGGGTAGCTGATCTAACAGCACTTGGGGTTCAGAAGTCCCTGAATTAACCTGGCTATTTTATCTATTCCCTTTACTATGTACAGTATCTCACAAAAGTGAGTACACCCCTTACATTTTTGTAAATATTTTATTATATCTTTTCATGTGACAACACTGAAGAAATGACACTTTGCTACAATGTAAAGTAGTGAAAGGACAGCTTGTATAACAGTGTAAATTTGCTGTCACCTCAAAATAACTCAACAAACAGCCATTAATGTCTAAACTGCTGGCTACAAAAGTGAGTACACCCCTAAGTGAAAATGTCTAAATTGGGACCGATTAGCCATTTTCCCTCTCTGGTGTGACATGTGACTTGTTAGTTTTACCAGGTCTCAGGTGTGAATGGGGAGTAGGTGTGTTAAATTTGGTGTTATCCCTCTCAATCTTTCATTCTGGTCACTGGAAGTTCAACATGGCACCTCATGGCAAAGAACTCTCTGAGGATCTGAAAAAAAGAATTGTTGCTCTACATAAAGATGGCCTAGGCTATAAGAAGATTGCCAAGACCCTGAAACTGAGCTGCAGCACAGTGGCAAAGACCATACAGCGGTTTAACAGGGCAGGTTCCACTCAGAATAGGCCTCGTCATGGTCAACCAAAGGAGTTGAGTGCACGTGCTCAGCGTCATATCCAGAGGTTGTCTGTGGTAAATAGACGTATGAGTGCTGCCAGGATTGCTGCAGAGGTTGAAGGGGAGGGGGGTCAGCCTGTCAGTGCTCAGACAAATTGGTCCACATGGCTGGCATCCCAGAAGGAAGCCTCTTCTAAAGATGATGCGCAAGAAAGGCCGCAAACAGTTTGTTGAAGACAAGCAGACTAAGGACATGGATTATTGGAACCACGTCCTGTGGTCTGATGAGACCAAGATAAACTTATTTGGTTCAGATGGTGTCAAGCGTGTTTGGCGGCAACCAGGTGAGGAGTACAAAGACGAGTGTGTCTTGCCTACAGTCAAGCATGGTGGTGGGAGTATTATGGTCTGGGGCTGCATGAGTGCTGCAGGCACTGGGGAGCTACAGTTCATTGAGGAAACCATGAATGACAACATGTACTGTGACATACTGAAGCAGAGCATGATCCCCTCCCTTTGGAGACTGGGCCCCAGGGCAGTATTCCAACATGATAACGACCCCAAACACACCTCCAAGACGACCACTGCCTGCTAAAGAAGCTGAGGGTAAAGGTGATGGACTGGCCAAGCATGTCTCCAGACCTAAACCCTATTGAGCATCTGTGGGGCATCCTCAAATGGAAGGTGGAGGAGCGCAAGGTCTCTAACATCCACCAGCTCCGTGATGTTGTCATGGAGGAGTGGAAGGGGGCTCCAGTGGCAACCTGTGAAGTTCTGGTGAACTCCATGCCCAAGAGGGTTAAGGCAGTGCTGGAAAATAATGGCGACCACACAAAATATTGACACTTTAGGCCCAATTTGGACATTTTCACTTAGAGGTGTACTCACTTTTGTTGCCAGCGGTTTAGACAATAATGGCTGTGTGTTGTTATTTTGAGGGGACAGCAAATTTACACTGTTATACAAGCTGTAAACTCATTACTTTACATTGTAGCAAAGTGTCATTTCTTCAGTGTTGTCACATGAAAAGATATAATAAAATATTTACAAAAATGAGAGGGGTGTACTCACTTTTGTGTGATACTGTACATAGCTTTCATCTCAGGGGCCTATTTGAGCCTGTTGGTCTCTAGAAAGCTGACTTTGCTCTCCAATACAGACTTTTGTAGAGACTTTTATATTGGGGCTCGACAATCTACCCACGCTGTTTTTTTAACAATAAAGACCTGACTGAAGTTCTAACCCTTCCCATCTTTACTTAAATACATTTTTTAACCACTTCAGCTCTTGCACCTGTATACCACCTATTGACCAAAGTAATTTTTACATTTAACGTATGGGCCTATTGAATCACTAATAATGTTGTCATTATTTAAAGGAGACGTTGGGCCAAAGCTCTTTTGGCCCTACTTCTCCTGTGACCTGTATTCAGCTGACAGCGGGCTAAAGTCCACTGTTGACTGATGTCACTCAGCTGGTCCAGACTCTGGAAAGATCCCAACTTTAATGTCAGGATCCATCCAGAAGCCTGAACCGGCAGCTGGCTCAGCGTCTCAGTGCACCGCTCAGAGCCTGAGCCAGCTGCCCCCGCCCCCTCCACAGCCCAGCGCTCCATTGAGCACTGGAGGGGCAGAGCAGAGAGGCGCTGACTGACAGTCATGGCTCTCTGCTCAGTGAAGATCGAGAACTGAGCAATAGATCTTTGATTGTTCAGTTCTCTGTGTTGATTGTAAGATCTTCTGAGCAGGGCCCTCTTAGGCTGAGCTGGCTGCCGGTCCAAGCATGTGGGCGGATCCCGACTTCGTTGTTGTGAACTTGCCCAAGCCTGGACCAGCTCTGTGACGTCAGCCGACAGCAGGCTTAAGCCCGCTGTCTGCTAAAAACAGGTCACAGGAGGGATGAAGTAATGCATAAAGTATGCCACTTTATGCTCTACTAAAATTGCTTTATTTAATTTTAATGCTTTATTTTTTCTACAATCAAAAAGGCATAACAAAATAAAAAAAAATGCGTCCATTTGAAATTTATGATTTAAAAATCAATGGGGCCAGCACAACAGCTGCATCCAATCAGTAGCCCAGATTTGTCCATCTGTGCTGTATAGCACGACTGAAGCAATCTGATTTTCTAAATTTAGCATACAGGCTGAATGAAAAAAAATCTAATAGCATATGGCCAGCTTTAACCCACAACTATTTAACTTTTTTTTTGATTGATTTGGAGAGATTTCTAATCACTTCCTGTTCCAGTGATCCCTGGGTCCACCACAGGAAATTAGGGTAAATCTCCCCAACAAGAGCGCAATAAAAAAAAATTAAAAATGAGATAAGTTCTAACCCTTTGCTACTATCCCAACAAAAACATAAGAGGCTAGAACTTCAGCTTAAAGGCGAAAAAATATTCCAATAGAGAAACTAAGGCAATCAAGTCAGGTCTCTTCAGTAATATAATTTTTAATGTGTAGTATCTCTTGGTAAAAAAAAAAAAAAGAGTGTTCTTAAAGGGTCTCTCACCATCCAAAACAGTATACTGACAAGCAGATTCCCAGCAAGGAGGCCACGCCATGTCTGATTCTTGGTCCATACTGAGAGGGAGGTAGGTAATATCGGAACAAGAAGGCCAGGATCAACGCAGAGAACTGCCCTACGAGGAAAATGCGCTAAAGAAGAAGATAAAAAGGAATATGTAAACAGCTGAAAGGGTTCTATGACCATGACTGTTACTGTTAGATTATTATATCAGTATATACAAGTATGGAAAGCAGAATCAGCTATTGTCACACTACACAAAGGTCATCCAGATGGCGGAGTAGAAAGCCATAAACAAACTATGTCTAGCGTAACTGGAATGTTGCTGCATTTATTGATCATTCTCATACAAATGTGACATATACTTATGTGCAGCCCTGATAGATGTCTTTTTCTAAGAAAAAAAATGTCAACCTTACACCTGCTAGTTTGTGTATTGAATTATGTGAAGATTGTATGCTTCTGGGTGAAATGATATTGAAAAGAACACAAAACAGTTGAAATCAAATGTTTAAAAGATATT
Source organism: Lithobates clamitans (assembly GCA_037952925.1). Lineage (NCBI taxonomy): Eukaryota > Metazoa > Chordata > Amphibia > Anura > Ranidae > Lithobates > Lithobates clamitans. The sequence continues at coordinate 223,943 of JBBGZY010002192.1, read as the reverse complement.
ACTGATCTCGGATTAAAAAGGCTTCATTCAGATGGGTGCTGAGGTGTTTGTTTTCACACTGGCATCCTCCCTGAGCTGCATGTAGGTACAGCTGTCATATTTTGACATGTGGCTGTATCCATGAGGTTTCTACATGACAAACTGAAGGATGCAGAGAACCCTACCCGCAGGGATAACCCGAGAGTATGTGACCTCCTGGAAAAACTGTGATCACCTTCAAACCAATTCATTTTTGTGGTGGAAAAGGAGCAATCAATCAATTCCTAAACAATCACTTCGGATTTTCACTCATTGATTTCTGTAAGTGATGCCAAAAGTGAAAGGATTGAGGCTGACAGATTAGTTATCTGTGTCTAAACAATCATTTCAGACATTTAGCCAATCAAAATCAATACAGAATTATTGATTGCTTGAAAAATCAATGCATGTATGGGCGAAATTAGTGAATTATCACAGCCAATAGGAGCTACTAAAACATGCCTGTGAGCTCAGGCTTAATATAGAACTATATTCATTTTTTTTTTCATTTTTGGATAGAGTAAGGGAGGGTTATAACCCCTGTCAGATTTTTTATTCCCGCCATCTGTGCCCCATTGGGGTGATTTTCCTTCACTTTCTGTCCCATAGCCAAATGGGAAGTGAGAGAAAATCCCTGCAAATCAAGGGAATTCTTTGGGGACCCCCAGGTCACCAGAACTAGTGTCCCCCTCTATTATCTGGGGATAACCCAAAATTTGGGATTCTCTCTTACTTTCACTTTGAATAACTAAACAGGACAAATAAAGAGAGGGATCTTCCTAACCGGGGAAAAGACAGCCATAAAAACTGACAGGAGTTCTAATCTCTCTCCACTCTATAGAAAACTAAAAAGAAAGTTTTAAAGTACAACTAAATGCAAATGACAAAATAATAGTACAATTACAAGCCTCAAACGAAGGGTGTCTCTTTGTTTAAGACCATGATTAGAAGATAAGCAGGCAGGGCCTATTCAGTTTAGATGCTTCCGGGTATTAAGCCTGCTACACATGGGAAGTTTCAGTTCTGCGACTTAATCACATAACTACCACATTTTGCTTTTACCAGTTCAAATTGTATAGGGCGTGATTTTACATTGGACAGAAAACCTGCATGTATCGACCACAGTCCTGCTCAGGGAATTTTGTTTGTGTAAAGCCCCATATAAATATAGGATGATAGTCATTCAAATCAGATTTTTTATCATGTGATGGCCTCATGTCTAAGGTTACTGATGATCTGCCAGACACTTTTGGGGGACTAATTGATCTGACAGGTTAGAAACCAGCCACAATTAGGTCTCATGTACACTGCTGCTGGTAAACGGACGTTTAGAGGCAGTTGGGCATTTTTTCAGCTGCTCCGAACTCTCCTCTGTTATCTTATCAGTACATGTACATAGGGTCAATTATAGTCTTTATAGTCGTTTATAGGCAGTTGAGTTTAGAAGGTTAATTTGGAAAGCAAAGAAATGCATTCAGGACAGATGTTCAGAGGCATTTGAAACGCTAAACGCCTGTAACAGCCTGTAAACGCTGCTAAACGCGGCAACTCATGTTTAGTCGCGTTTCGTTTACAGGCATTTTTAATTTTTGACTATTTGAAAAGAAAAAAGCGCGTCTAAATGCGGCAATACGGACGTTTTTTAACATCGGCTACTATCTGTCAAGTTAAATCGCTCAGGAGAGATTGTAAAACGTCCTATGTACAGTAAAGTGGTTGTGAACCCACTAAAAAAAAAAAAAAAAAAACCTGCAATACAAAAGGATAAGGAGCTAGTATGCATAGCTAGCTCATTATGAAATACTCACTTTAGATCGAAGCCCCGCAGCGGTACACAGCTCCAGCCAGCGACATCGCTCCCGGAGTTACTTCCGGGTATGGCGGGCTCCGGCGCTGTGATTGGCCGCGATCGGCTGGTAACGGCACACTCACTGAAGCAAACGGCACGGACGTGCCATTTGCTTCAGTGTGCATGTGCCTATGATGTCGGCACATGCTGATACAGGGGATATCTCCTAAACCGTGCAGGTTTAGGAGATATCCGGGGTAGCTACAGGTAAGCCTTATTATAGGCTTACCTGTAGTAAAAAGTGGATTGTAAGGGTTTACAACCACTTTAAGCCTTACTGTTCACTACAGAGATAAAGAGTGCCTTTGGTTTGCCAACAGCACTCATCTCTTCCCACCTCCATTTTCCATTCCTGATTGTGGCCCTCTGGTAAGCCTGAGACCTCTGACCAACCTGTGATATCTCTGGGCACACATGGACCCTCGCTGACAGTGGAGATGAGAATGAAGATACCTAAAGGCAGGCAGGAATGAGTGTGAGTTTGTGGATGAGCTCCACACTAGTATGACATCCAGCACAGCTTGTACCAATGTAACAGGTGAAACATATGGTTACATTTAGATACACCTGTTGTAAAACATAGGATGCTATCGCAGACCCTCCATATGAAAATCTTTATTTGCTGACTGTCTCTGTTTCAGAGACAAGCTAGGACTGTATGCAGCCCTAGGCAAATTTGCAGTTCGCCCCATCCCTTCCCTATCACTTTAACTGACATTGATAAGGGTTACAATACCTCCCAATTGCATTATAAGTACTGGCATAGGCTGTCCCACCAGACACCAACTGCATCCTCCCTTTGAAGGGACTGGCACAAGCAAAGCTTTGAACAATTGCATTGGCCGCCTTGTTTACCGAAGGGGCATGAAGGTTCTAGCAGGGCCCTTGAACATCCACTGGGCCCTCGGCCTCTGCCTAGGTGGCTCTGTGGATGATCCTGCTGTACTCTAGTGTTAATGCTTTGAATCACTAAGTGCCGATTCACACCAGAATCGCACAGGAATGCGCTTCCTGTGAAGTTCAGCGCGATGTCATTTTCAGCCTATTCATTTGAATGGGCTGAAATTGCACTGGCTCGCACCAAAAGTAGTACATGCACTTTTTTGAAAGCACACTGCAACTGAATCACATGCTGCTGCGATATAGAAATCTATTGACACCAGACAGTAGATCGCACACTCGGTACTTTTGGAACGTGGCTCGGGAAACACATACAGAACAAGGGTTTCCCACACTGCATTTTGGTGTAAAGGGGTACTAAAGCTGGCCATACATTATACAACTTTCTTATTCAATTTCCTTTAGATTTACCTTCAGCTATGTAGTGCAAGGGCCTTCCTGATTGCATACAAATTGAAAGTGTTTAGGTTTGACCTCGTATTATATGGTTTTGGTAAATCTAAAGGAATATTGTACAGGAAAATTGTATAATGTATGGCCAGTTCAACTCAGAACAAACATGCAGCAGGAGAAGTCAGAACTCATTATCTGTATAGCTGTTCCAAATCAGTAATACAAGTATTAAAAGAGAAGTATGGCCAAAGCTTGTCTCCTTATTCCTCTCATGTGGGTCACAGGAGTCCACTTAATTTTGCACTCTTGTTACCCAGACCCAACTGACAGCGGGCTAAAGCCCACTATCAGATGATGTCACAGGGCTGCTCTAGGTCTCTGGGTGCTGGAGGGGCAGAGGAGTGGATCCAAGAACTGAGCAGTCATGTGATCTTGGGCTTAGAGCCGGCGGGGGACAACTTCAGCATCACAGTGATGCTGCAGCATAGAGGTGAGTGTGTGTTTTTTTTGTTTCTCACATGTCTCTTTTAAATCCACTGGATCAGCATGGGAGCCAGGCAACCAGCATTTTTACGAAAGCTTAGCCAACATGTTCCCTCTGAAACAGTCTTCCCTTTAAAAGTGACACTTGGACCCTGCTATGTTTACAATGGTGGCACTACGCTGAGTGAACGTTGGGAAAGATATCGGTCTGAGACAACTTGGTCTAAATGTGTGTGTCTTGTGTGTGAAAAACTGCATTATGTGGTTCTGTCTTTTAACATATAACTATAGGCAAACTTTTTTTTCCTCTAGGCTAGAGTAAGGTAGGGTTATAACCCCTGTCAGATATTTTGCCATCTGTGTCCCATTGGGGAGATTTACCTTCACTTCCTGTCCTATTGCCAAAACACGAAGCGAAAGGAAATCCCTTGTAGTCACCAGAATTAGTGTCCCTATTGGAAGATTTCCCCCCCTCTATTCCTTTTACTAGTGACAACTAGGAATGAGCTGAACACCCCTTGATTCGGTTCGCACCAGAACTTGCGAACAGGCAAACAATCTGGCAGAACACGCAAACACCGTTAAAGTCTATGGGACATGAACATGAAGAAAGTGCTCATTTTAAAGGCTTATATGCAAGTTATTGCCATAAAAAGTGTTTGGGGACCCGGGTCCTGCCCCAGGGGACATGGATCAATGCAAACATTTTTTTTTTTAAACGCCCATTTTTTCGGGAGCAGTGATTTTTTTTAATGCTTGAAACAATAAAAATGAAATATTCCTTTAAATATCGTGCCTGGGGGTGTCTATAGTATGCCTGCAAAGTGGCGCATTTTTCCCGTGTTTAGAACAGTACCACAGCAAAATGACATTTCTAAAGGAAAAATTGTCATCTAAAACTGATTGCGGCTGTATTCGGGTCTTAGCAATATGGATAAAACTAATTGAAAAAAAGAGCATGGGATCCCCCCCAGTCCATTACCAGGGTCTAGTATGGATATTAAGGGGAACCCCGAACCAAAATTAAAAAAAAAAAATTGTGTGGGGATCCCCCAAAATCCATACCAGGCCCTTCAGGTCGGATATGGAAATTAAGAGGAATCCTGTGCCAAATTTAAAAAAAATGGCGTAGGGGTCCCCCCAATATCCATACCAGACCCTTATCCGAGCAAACAACCAGACAGGCCGCAGGAAAAGAAGGGGGGGGGACGAGAGAGCCCCCCCACCCCTCCTGAACCATACCAGGCCAAAGCACCTTGGGACAAGTCCTTTATTACAAAATAAAAAAATAAAAATGTCCAGCAATGTCCATTCATCTTTTATCACGCCGCACGACGGACCGAAAAAGAAAAAAAAACCCGCAACTGATCCGCCTCCATGGGAGTCTGCCGCCGACTGACGCGTCTTCTCTGTGACACTTCTTATATAGCTGAGGGTGGGGCCACCCGGTGACGTAAAGGGACAAGGGTTGTGGGGATGAGGCCCTTGTCCCCATTAACATGGGGACAAGGTGCTTTGGGGGCTACCCCAAAGCACCTTCCCCATGTTGAGGGCATGTGGCCTGGTACGGTTCGCCCCCCTATTTTCTCTCACCCCCCCTATTTTCCTGCGGCTTGCCAGATTGCGTGCTCTGATAAGGGTCTGGTATGAGTTTGGGGGGACCCCTACGCAATTTTTTTTAAATTTTGGCGCAGGATTCCCCTTAGTTTCCATTTTAGACCTGAAGGGCCTGGTATTGATTTTAGGGGGACCTCAATGCTATTTTTAAAATTTTGGTTCGGGGTTCCCCTTAATATTCATACCAGACCCAAAGGGCCTGGTAATGGACTGGGGGGAAACCCATGTTCTTTTTTTTAATGAGTTTTATCTATATTGCCGATACCCGACAATAAATTACAGCTGCGATCAGTTTTAAATGACAATTTTTCCTTTAGAAATGTCATTTTGCTGCGGTACTGTTCTAAACACGGGAAAACTGCTCCACTTTACAGGCATACTATAGACACCCCCCAGGCACGATATTTAAAGAAATATTTCATTTTTATTGTTTCATTTTAAGCATTAAAAAAATCACTGCTCCCGAAAAAACGTTTTAAAAATTTTTTTTGCAGTGATACATGTCCCCTGGGGCAGTACCCGGGTCCCCATACACTTTTTATGACATTAACTTGCATATAAGCCTTTAAAATTAGTATTTTCTATTTTTCATGTTAGTGTCCCATAGACTTTAACAGTGTTCCGGCGGCTTCTGCGAACAGGCGAACGCGAACATCGGGCTCATCCCTAGTGACAACCCAACATTTGGGATTTTGTTTTGCTTTCACTTTTGATGATAATGGTAACCAGGACAAATCGAGAGAGAATTTCCCTAATGGGGGCACAGTGATAAAAACCTGACAGGTGCTCTAATCCCTCTCCACTCTGTCCAAAATTTAAAAAGTGTTCCCCTTAGGTGTACTTTAAGGGCTCATGCACATGTGCATAATAAAAACTAGATATCTATGTGAGGTCTTGCTAGCAGAAAGATCCTGCATTAACCACTTCCCGTCCGCCGTACATCTATAAAAGTCCTTGGACTGGAAGGGTGATATCTCGGTCATCACTGCAGCAATGATCAAGATATCATTTTTGTTGGGCCAGCGATTCTGCGCAAAGTAAAAGTAATCAGAGTGGCTAACGATTACTTTTACAGGCAGCGGATGGGGGGCCCACCACCCCCCCGCCGCTTCCTTTACCAGGCTCTCCCGTGCGATCGGAGACCCTGTTAAGAAAGACGACCGCCGGTATCCAGCTCTAGGCACACATTGAGAGGAATGGATGACGTTCCTCTCACTGCGTGATGTCAGAAACAGGAAGTGACGAGGATTATGTCACTTCCAGTTTCAGTTCTTTGTTTACCTGGCTGTTGCCAGTGTTTCATCTGATTAGGCGACCCATCAGAATGTGTAACGGAAGTGACGTTTCATCGCCGCCATCTTGCTACAGACCGCACTCGTCCACGGTAGGGATACACTGAGAAGGGGGCAAGCGGACATGTCGTTACACTCACCAGACAGAGTTTTGCATTTTACACTTTTTTTCCACTTTTTATTCTTTTTATAAAAAGGACCTGATGCAGCCCATGCTATTACAAGGAATGTTGTTCAAAAAAGCAATAAAGCTGATCAAAAAAAAAAAAGTTAAAGTTACAGTGTTAAAAAAAAAAAATTAAATAATAATAAAAAAAAAAACCCTGTTCCCCCGTGCTCACGCGCAAATGTTCACGTGCACGCAGGTCCCACACACATATGTAAACGGCGATTGTTCCACACATGTGAGGTATGAGCAAGAGCAATAATTTCAGCGCCAGACGTCCTGTGTGTGTTGTTTCTTCTGTGATGATTCACAGCAGAAACCAATCTGCGGGTGCCAGGCACTCAATGTCCTCCGGCACCCATCAATCATCGGCAATACACAGAGAACTGAGATATGCCTATGTAAATAAGCCATATTTCGGTCCTGACAGAGGTGGAGGGGATGGATTCTGTGTTCTTGCATAGCAGGGACTAGGATCAATCTCTTCCCCTAGTGAAAGCAGCAGTATACACAAAAACACTGGCTAAGCACACAGTTAACCCTTGGATTGCCCTAGATGTTTAACCCCTTCCCTGCCTGTGTCATTCTCACATTAGTGTCATTAGCAGCATATTTTTAGCACTGATCACTGTATTAGTGTCGCTGGTTCCCGCAAAGTGTCAGTTAGTGTCCGGGTATCTGCTGCAATATCGCAGCCCCAATATAAGTTGCTGATCGCCGCCATTACTAGTATAAAAAAAAAAATGAAAAATATATATATATCCCATAGTTTGTAGACACTATAACGTTTGCGTAAACCAATCAATATACGCCTTTTGGGATTTTTTTTTTTTACCAAAAACCTGTAGCAGAATACATATTGGCCTAAATTTATGAAGAAATTTGATTTTCTAGATTTCTATTTCTTTATTGGATACATTTTATAGCAGAAAGTTAAAAATATTGTTTTTTTTTTTAACAATTATCTGTCTTAGCACAAAAAATAAAAACCGCAGAGAGGATCAAATACCACCAAAAGAAAGCTCTATTTGAGGGGAAAAAATTAACATAAATTTTATTTGGGTGAAGCGCCGCACGACCGCGCAATTGTCGGAACTAAAGTAGTGCCATATCGCAAAAAAAAAAAAAAAAATGGCCTGGAAGAGGAGTAAATCTTCTGGAGGTGAAGCAGTTAGCTCAGTTTTCGATCCCATTATGTAGACACGTGCCTACGTTTCCATACCTACACATGTACATCATATAGAAATACAGAGTGCGGACACAGCTTTCTACGTTTCATTTTACGCCGCTGAACGCAAGAGCGCAACTCAGCTCTGGGCACGGTCCTATATGATACAATACTGCCCTTGGGGACTGGAAAGGTGTATAATTTGTGCTGGTATGCCTGTGTACTATTGTCCTTCATTTGATATCAGCGATCAGTGCTGTTCTAAGCACCCTGCCTGCTCACTACTCCAGAAGATAAAAGACAGCACATGGACCGCCCTGTTCTGCTCAGACGTTTCCTCCATCGCCAGTGACGTCACCACGTGCTGTCATCCCCTCACACTCTCTATTATCACAGCCCATTGTGTCATTCTGTAACTCCCCGCTCCCCTGCTTCTCCTGCAGCCCAGCAAACTCTCAACTTGAGAGAAGTGTAACTACTTCCCTGCAGGGATGGCTGATAACTCTGAGTCGTGCTGTGCCATGAATAGTATTAGAAGTAGTTTATAGGCAGCCTATCCATCACCCCAAGCACACACACATATATATATATATACACACCTGCTCTGTAGGAAGGGTGGTGACCAGGTGCCACAGAGCCAGCAGGGGTGCCCTTTCTTCAGACACCCCCACTCCTTCCATGTCCTCTCCTGTCCCGAGTCCTCCGTGATCTGAACTGACAATCCACCCCCGGACTGAGACTGCACTGACACTACCTACTAATGACACCCGCCCCTGAACTACCACACCCGCACACACACACACACTACCGTGACAAGTATGTTGCTAGGAGGGCACCCCAGAAGATGTGAATGGAGGGAGGAACTTGGGGAGGGAGTGAGGGAAGGCGGCTCATCTAGTCAGGAAGGAGCAGCACAGGACACTGTAGGAATGTATTCTCATGTAGGAGGGGAGCTTGTACCAGCAGAATGACAAGAATGTAACGACACAATAATACACTGTATAAAAGTACATACTACATCAGAAACAAAGCCCCACCTTGCTGTAAAGTATACCATGAGGAGAAATTCTTACATCACTCTATAATAGTGTATACCATGAGGAGAAATCCTCACATCACTCTATAATAGTGTATACCATGAGGAGAAATCCTCACATCACTCTATAATAGTGTATACCATGAGGAGAAATCCTCACATCACTCTATAATAGTGTATATACCATGAGGAGAAATCCTCACATCACTCTATAATAGTGTATATACCATGAGGAGAAATCCTCACATCACTCTATAATAGTGTATACCATGAGGAGAAATCCTCACATCACTCTATAATAGTGTATACCATGAGGAGAAATCCTCACATCACTCTATAATAGTGTATACCATGAGGAGAAATCCTCACATCACTCTATAATAGTGTATACCATGAGGAGAAATCCTCACATCACTCTATAATAGTGTATACCATGAGGAGAAATCCTCACATCGCTCTATAATAGTGTATATACCATGAGGAGAAATCCTCACATCACTCTATAATAGTGTATATACCATGAGGAGAAATCCTCACATCGCTCTATAATAGTGTATACCATGAGGAGAAATCCTCACATCACTGTATAATAGTGTATATACCATGAGGAGAAATCCTCACATCACTCTATAATAGTGTATACCATGAGGAGAAATCCTCACATCACTCTATAATAATGTATATACCATGAGGAGAAATCCTCACATCACTCTATAATAGTGTATACCATGAGGAGAAATCCTCACATCGCTGTATAATAGTGTATATACCATGAGGAGAAATCCTCACATCGCTGTATAATAGTGTATATACCATGAGGAGAAATCCTCACATCGCTGTATAATAGTGTATATACCATGAGGAGAAATCCTCACATCGCTGTATAATAGTGTATACCATGAGGAGAAATCCTCACATCACTCTATAATAATGTATATACCATGAGGAGAAATCCTCACATCACTCTATAATAGTGTATACCATGAGGAGAAATCCTCACATCACTCTATAATAGTGTATACCATGAGGAGAAATCCTCACATCACTCTATAATAGTGTATATACCATGAGGAGAAATCCTCACATCACTCTATAATAGTGTATACCATGAGGAGAAATCCTCACATCACTCTATAATAGTGTATATACCATGAGGAGAAATCCTCACATCACTCTATAATAGTGTATACCATGAGGAGAAATCCTCACATCACTCTATAATAGTGTATACCATGAGGAGAAATCCTCACATCACTCTATAATAGTGTATACCATGAGGAGAAATCCTCCCATCTCTGTATAATAGTGTATACCATGAGGAGAAATCCTCACATCACTCTATAATAGTGTATATACCATGAGGAGAAATCCTCACATCACCCTATAATAGTGTATACCATGAGGAGATATCCTCACATCACTCTATAATAGTGTATATACCATGAGGAGAAATCCTCACATCACTCTATAATAGTGTATATACCATGAGGAGAAATCCTCACATCGCTCTATAATAGTGTATACCATGAGGAGAAATCCTCACATCACTCTATAATAGTGTATATACCATGAGGAGAAATCCTCACATCACTGTATAATAGTGTGTATACCATGAGGAGAAATCCTCACATCACTCTATAATAGTGTATATACCATGAGGAGAAATCCTCACATCACTCTATAATAGTGTATATACCATGAGGAGAAATCCTCACATCACTCTATAATAGTGTATACCATGAGGAGAAATCCTCCCATCGCTGTATAATAGTGTATACCATGAGGAGAAATCCTCACATCGCTGTATAATAGTGTATACCATGAGGAGAAATCCTCCCATAGCTGTATAATAGTGTATATACCATGAGGAGAAATCCTCACATCACCCTATAATAGTGTATACCATGAGGAGATATCCTCACATCACTCTATAATAGTGTATATACCATGAGGAGAAATCCTCACATCACTCTAAAGTAGTGTATATACCATGAGGAGAAATCCTCACATCGCTCTATAATAGTGTTTACCATGAGGAGAAATCCTCACATCACTCTATAATAGTGTATATACCATGAGGAGAAATCCTCACATCACTCTATAATAGTGTGTATACCATGAGGAGAAATCCTCACATCACTCTATAATAGTGTATATACCATGAGGAGAAATCCTCACATCACTCTATAATAGTGTATATACCATGAGGAGAAATCCTCACATCGCTCTATAATAGTGTTTACCATGAGGAGAAATCCTCACATCACTCTATAATAGTGTATATACCATGAGGAGAAATCCTCACATCACTCTATAATAGTGTGTATACCATGAGGAGAAATCCTCACATCACTCTATAATAGTGTATATACCATGAGGAGAAATCCTCACATCACTCTATAATAGTGTATATACCATGAGGAGAAATCCTCACATCACTCTATAATAGTGTATATACCATGAGGAGAAATCCTCACATCACTCTATAATACTGTATACCATGAGGAGAAATCCTCACATCGCTGTATAATAGTGTATACCATGAGGAGAAATCCTCACATCACTCTATAATAGTGTATATACCATGAGGAGAAATCCTCACATCGCTCTATAATAGTGTATACCATGAGGAGAAATCCTCCCATCGCTCTATAATAGTGTATATACCATGAGGAGAAATCCTCACATCGCTCTATAATAGTGTATACCATGAGGAGAAATCCTCCCATCGCTGTATAATAGTGTATACCATGAGGAGAAATCCTCACATCGCTGTATAATAGTGTATATACCATGAGGAGAAATCCTCACATCACTCTATAATAGTGTATACCATGAGGAGAAATCCTCACATCACTCTATAATAGTGTATATACCATGAGGAGAAATCCTCACATCACTATATAATAGTGTATACCATGAGGAGAAATCCTCACATCACTCTATAATAGTGTATACCATGAGGAGAAATCCTCACATCACTCTATAATAGTGTATACCATGAGGAGAAATCCTCACATCGCTCTATAATAGTGTATACCATGAGGAGAAATCCTCACATCGCTGTATAATAGTGTATACCATGAGGAGAAATCCTCACATCGCTGTATAATAGTGTATACCATGAGGAGAAATCCTCCCATCACTCTATAATAATGTATACCATGAGGAGAAATCCTCACATCACTCTATAATAGTGTATACCATGAGGAGAAATCCTCACATCACTCTATAATAGTGTATACTATGAGGAGAAATCCTCACATCACTGTATAATAGTATATATACCATGAGGAGAAATCCTCACATCACTCTATAATAGTGTATACCATGAGGAGAAATCCTCACATCGCTCTATAATAGTGTATACCATGAGGAGAAATCCTCACATCGCTGTATAATAGTGTATACCATGAGGAGAAATCCTCACATCGCTGTATAATAGTGTATACCATGAGGAGAAATCCTCCCATCACTCTATAATAATGTATACCATGAGGAGAAATCCTCACATCACTCTATAATAGTGTATACCATGAGGAGAAATCCTCACATCACTCTATAATAGTGTATACTATGAGGAGAAATCCTCACATCACTGTATAATAGTATATATACCATGAGGAGAAATCCTCACATCACTCTATAACAGTGTATACCATGAGGAGAAATCCTCACATCACTCTATAATAGTGTATATACCATGAGGAGAAATCCTCACATCACTCTATAATAGTGTATACCATGAGGAGAAATCCTCACATCATTCTATAATAGTATATACCATGAGGAGAAATCCTCACATCGCTCTATAATAGTGTATACCATGAGGAGAAATCCTCACATCACTCTATAATAGTGTATATACCATGAGGAGAAATCCTCACATCACTCTATAATAGTGTATACCATGAGGAGAAATCCTCACATCACTCTATAATAGTGTATACCATGAGGAGAAATCCTCACATCACTCTATAATAGTGTATACCATGAGGAGAAATCCTCACATCACTCTATAATAGTGTATATACCATGAGGAGAAATCCTCACATCACTCTATGATAGTGTATACCATGAGGAGAAATCCTCACATCACTCTATAATAGTGTATATATATACCACGAGGAGAAATCCTCACATCACTCTATAATAGTGTATACCATTAGGAGAAATCCTCACATCACTCTATAACAGTGTATACCATGAGGAGAAATCCTCACATCACTCTATAATAGTGTATACCATGAGGAGAAATCCTCACATCACTCTATAATAGTGTATATACCATGAGGAGAAATCCTCACATCACTATATAATAGTGTATATACCATGAGGAGAAATCCTCACATCACTCTATAATAGTGTATATACCATGAGGAGAAATCCTCACATCACTCTATAATAGTGTATACCATGAGGAGAAATCCTCACATCACTCTATAATAGTGTATACCATGAGGAGAAATCCTCACATCACTCTATAATAGTGTATACCATGAGGAGAAATCCTCACATCACTCTATAATAGTGTATACCATGAGGAGAAATCCTCACATCACTCTATAATAGTGTATATACCATGAGGAGAAATCCTCACATCACTCTATAATAGTGTATATATATACCATGAGGAGAAATCCTCACATCACTCTATAGTAGTGTATACCATGAGGAGAAATCCTCACATCACTCTATAATAGTGTATATACCATGAGGAGAAATCCTCACATCACTCTATAATAGTGTATATACCATGAGGAGAAATCCTCACATCACTCTATAATAGTGTATACCATGAGGAGAAATCCTCACATCACTCTATAATAGTGTATATACCATGAGGAGAAATCCTCACATCACTCTATAATAGTGTATATATATACCATGAGGAGAAATCCTCACATCACTCTATAGTAGTGTATACCATGAGGAGAAAAAGCCTCACACTGCTGTATAATAGTATATACCATGAGGAAAAATTTTCACTGTATAAACTATTATAAAAATGGCAGACAAAAAAACGCTAATGTTTTAGAGTTTTTTTGCCAGCAGTTAGCCTAGTGTGTAAGCTCTGTTTAGTAGCTGTAGTATTAAGGAGCAGGGCCGCCAGCATCCTTAACAAACAGTAAATAGCTAGTTGTTAACCACTTCAGCCCCAGAAAGATTTACCCCCTTCCTGACCAGAGCACTTTCTGCGATTCGGCACTGCGCTGCTTTAACTGACAATTGCACAGTCTTGCGACGTGGCTCCCATGATGGCGCCGACCAAATAGAATGCTCCTAAAAATCCCTCTTCGCCCCCTTCCTGGCCCTCCTGGCTAGCCCTCCCACAGTCCTACCAGACTGCGCACTCACCAGCCCTCTTGGCTGACTTCTCCTGGAAATCTGGCCTTGCTGACTCTCTCCTGCTGTCCTCACACCTGCTCTCATACATCCAGGACAAGATTCTTCCATTTGTTGTAGAGGATCCCTATGGGGCAACCCTCAAGGGCCTCTGACAGCCTCCTCAGCACTCCATCTCCAATCTTCCACCTGAACTCCACTGCCCCTGCTGGCCTGACCCAGAGTATTTTAAAGGTCCCTCCCCCCTGCCAGCCCACTTGACCCGGGATTGGTTGGGGTCCTCATCAATATGATTTAAATCGGGCTGTTACCGTCGCCTTTTTACCTTTAGTTTCACCAATACCAGAACTTGGAGTCCATGTTGAGCTCTGTCTCTGACAATGTAGGTACCAGTCACTTTAGTACTTTTTCAATGCTTTAATAGGAAGTAACTTGAAGAAGTAGCAGGAAAGAGGTAGAAGAAGAGTTGCAGGGAAGTTCAAATACCTTTTTCTTTATATCACTAAGGACTTTAAATCTCGGGGACGAATATACCTTCAGTCCAAGATTAAATCTTTGCTCACCCGGATAGGTTTCTCTCACTGACCTAGCAGCCGGAGTGTAGCACGAACAAAAAGTCTCTGCCACAGACTTGGGAAGAACAATTTAAAGTGGTGTTCCGGTCGAAATTATACTTTTTAAATAAAAATACCCCTAAAAATACACAATCTTAATGTATTCTGGTAAAGTTAGTCTGTAAACTAAGGTCTGTTTTGTTAGTTTATAGCAGTAGTTTGTTATTTTTAAATTTACAGCAGGCCGTGGCCATCTTAAGTCTGGGCATCTGAAGCCAGACTGTATTTCTTCCTGGATCTCATCCTTGCAGATCTCGCACATGCTCAGTGCAGCACAAGCAGTGAATAGGTTTCAGGTCAGGTTTCCATAGCAACGGCAGTTTCAGAGGAAGTTGCCACCCCTTTCCAGAAGGCATTGCAAACAGGAAATGATGCGATGGGCCGCGGCCAGGGAGGAGGAAGTGAAAAATGAATACAGCAGATATACAGTAGGTGCTGAGAAAAAAAAAAATATCCAATTTGTGTACAGTGCACAGTTTAGTGAGGGATGCTGAAGAGTTGTAAAAGTGGGTGGAACTCCACTTTAACTGTACGATCCTCTGCCACAGGACGTAGTAGTTTTAGATGAACAGCAACACAGTACCAGAACATTTAAGCCGACCCGGCAGTACTTGTGCGATAGATTAGATTTAAGATGTATCCTCCAATTGAGTCACCAGGCCCCTCCTGAGATACCAGCGCTCCGCTCGGTCATCTATAAAGACGGGTCCCCTCCTGGGTCTTCTCAATTGTCCGGCTTCTTCCTGCAGGACAGACAGCACAGGGCCATCTCCATAGTAATAGGCCCCAGACAGGCTTCTGGGCTCACTTGCACGGCTGCAGCAACACAACCCTCCGGCCTGGAGGGCCACGAGACAGAACTCCCCGTCACATACCTTTAGGCCAGGAGAGCCAGCAGGTGAAAAAAAAAGAAAAAATGGCGTCTGCCACTTAAGTACCCTCTCCCAGAGTGCACAGCAGCTGACCACCTCTGCCGAGTTGCCTCAGAGAAAGAAGAGCACTCAATATACTTCAGCTTGTTGCTTTCCAACACTGACCTCTGGTGACAACGACACCTACAGGTAACAGTGCGGAACTGCACGCAACACAGCCAATGCTGGAACAGAAGCTAATTTAGCCATAGATTAAATTTGAACTATGTACAGCACAGATGACCCATTAAATTTACATATAAGCGGTAGGTTAGAAATCTACCAGCCCTACAGACAGATACTTTTTTTATTACCCAAAATACACAGGAGAAAAACTGCAATTGCAGCTTCTATTCTGCATAATATTGAATAGGTGTCTGAATATAAAAATAGAACAGACAGATGGCAAAAAAGGAAGATTTTTACACTGGTGTTGCATGTGCATCCCATTTCAACACTTACCATGTTTTAGTAGAGAATGTGGTGACCCCCAAAAACAGGGAGGGCTAACATTCATCCTCAGGGTGCAGGTTACTAGGCATGGTGGGTGTTGTGCAAGGTTGAAAGATGGGCGCCAGTCACTTTTAAAAATGAACAAAGAGAAGTTTTTAGTAATTGTGTTTTTGCTGAAGCTGGAAAATCCACTGCACCGTTGTTGGACCTTTTCCTTTGCCTCATTAAAGTGGGCTGCCAGGCCCTTAAAGTTCAGACTAACATGTCACCAGTGGTGTTGGGGGGGGGGGGGGCTGAGGGGGGCCCCGGGTTTTGGGCAGTCACAATTCTATTATTAGCCCCCAGCCCAAACGGGGACCGATCTGACTCCGAGCGCGGCCGAGTGACATACAGGTCCCGCCTTCTGGAGCCTGCATTGCCTATGATGGACGTCCCACTGGTCCAATGCAGGGACCGCGGGACATCTGACGTCCATCATAGGCGCTGCAAGCTCCAGAAGGCGGGAATTACAATGTGGCCATCGTGCGGCGTCACTGTGATAGCGGGCAGCTATCCTCTCCTGTCATGGCTCTGGCTCTGGCTGTCTGGAGTGCCTGCTGCTGTCTACTCTACTGTGATGGGCACGCCACACACTACGGCTGAGCTGCAGGAGGAGGTCACGTCACCTGAAGTCTGGTCAGGTAGGTCAGTGTGTGTGTCAGTGTGGGTCAGTGTATGTCAGATAGGTAGGTCAGTGCGTGTCAGGTAGGTCAGTGTATGTCATGTAGGTCAGTGTATGTCAGCCAGGTAGGTCAGTGCGTGTCAGGTAGGTCAGTGTATGTCATGTAGGTCAGTGTATGTCAGCCAGGTAGGTCAGTGCGTATTAGGTAGGTCCGTGTATGTCATGTAGGTCAGTGTATGTCAGCCAGGTAGGTCAGTGTGTGTCAGATAGGTCAGTGCGTGTCAGGTAGGTCAGTGCGTGTCAGGTAGGTCAGTGTATGTCAGATAGGAACCCCGAACCAAAATTTAAAAAAAAAATGACGTGGGGGGTCCCCCTAAATTCCAAACCAGGCCCTTCAGGTCTGGTATGGCTATTAAGGGGAACCCCGGCCAAAATGAAAAAAAAAATGGCGTGGGGTCCCCCTCAAAATCTATACCAGACCCTTCAGGTCTGGTATGGATTTTAAGGGGAAACCCATGCCAAAATTTTTTAAAAAATGGCGTGGGGTCTCCCCAAAAATCCATACCAGACCCTTATCCAAGCACGCAACCAGGAAAAGAGGGGGGGACGAGGGGGGGATTGATCCATGTCCCCTGGGGCAGGACCCAGGTCCCCAAACACTTTTTATGACAATAACTTGCATATAAGCCTTTAAAATTAGCACTTTTGATTATTCATGTTCATGTCCCATAGACTTTAACGGTGTTCGCGTGTTCAAACAAATTTTTTGCCTGTTCCCAAGTTCTGGTGCAAAACGAACGGGGGGTGTTTGGCTCATCCCTAGTCACTGTATGTCAGGAAGGTCAGTGTATGTCAGGTAGGTCAGTGTGTGTCAGATAGGTAAGTGTATGTCAGGTAGGTCAGTGTATGTCAGGTAGGTCACTGTATGTCAGGTAGGTCAGTGTATGTTAGGTAGGTCACTGTATGTCAGGAAGGTCACCGTATGTCAGGTAGGTCAGTGTATGTCAGGCAGGTCAGTCCGTGTCAGGTAGGTAACACCCCCCCTCCACACAATCACACCGTGCGCCCCCCCGGTGCCAAGCTCTGACTTCGGGTTGAAGCCCCTGGTCTTTTTACAACCTAGCAACTCCCCTTCATGTCACGCTATAAAAAAAAATGCATCTTACCACACAAGCAAACAATCCCCCAGATCACAAGCAGGGTTCTCAAACTTTTTTCTATTGTGGTACTGCCTGCTAAACCCTGGAGAACCCTGGACCACAACTGTCGTAACCATCACCACCAAGCTAAATACATTTCTCAAGCTGACTGCAAATTAAAGAGGTATTAAAATAAAAACAAATGTAATAATTGCAGCTTACCAATCATTAGATGTGGTGGCTGCATTAGATTGTTTTTTTTTGGCTTTTTTTTGGCTTTTTTTTATTCTTTATTCCACCTGGTGATCTGGTCTCCCTGTATTAGGCTCTATTCACACAAATTTTTTTGATGCATTTTGCATTTTGCAGAAATGCATGGAAATGTTTTAACATTGGTTCCTATGGAACATGTTCACATCAATGCATTTTCAAATTACTGTGCGGAGCGGCTCACAGCAGGGTCCGGTACATCCCTATTCTCTGTTTTAGGGACGAATCAGGCACAAATTTTTGGCTGGATTCAGACCTGAAATGGACCAGAAGACGCACAGGACTCTTCTGTTTTTTTTTTTTTGGCTTTTTTTTATTCTTTATTCCACCTGGTGATCTGGTCTCACTGTATTAGGCTCTATTCACACTAATTTTTTTGATGCATTTTGCATTTTGCAGAAATGCATGGAAATTTTTTAACATTGGTTCCTATGGAACATGTTCACATCAATGCATTTTTGTGCCTCTGCATTTTTGGAAAGAGTCGGGGACTTTTTTCCCGCAAAATGCAGCGTTTTGCATGTAATAGACTTCAATGGACCGGCATCCAAAATGCAAGTACTGCCTTTTTACCGTGATTTTGCCGCGATTTGCATTTTTTTTACACTGTATATAGCTGGTTGCTAAGGAGGGGACCAGGACAACCAATGAGTCATCAGCTGTCAGCGGGCTTCCCGCTGAATGTAAAAAAAAAGACTTGCCAGCTAAAAAACAAATCGTGAAAAAAAACAGCGTGGGGTCCCCCCCAGGTCCTTGGGTCTAGTATGGAGAGAGGGGGACCCTCCCTCCACGCCATAATTTTAAAAAAAATGTTGTGGGGTCCCCTCCAAAATCCATACCAGACCCTTATCCGAGCATGCCACCCCCGGCAGGTCATGAAAGGGAGGGGACGAGCGAGCACCCCTCCCCCCTCCTGAACCATACCAGGCCGCATGCCCTCAACTTGGGGGGACATTGTGACATCACCATCCGGGGCATGATGGGTCCGTGACATCACGGGGCGGGGCCTCCGAATGACGTAATCCGATGGCCACGCCCCATTGTTATTCAAGAAATGCTTGAGATTTAGATACACTAACAAATTGAAGCCGATTGCGCTGCACTGCTGTACAGTGTCCTGCCATCCTGTACAGCATGCTGTGATACAATGCTGCATTGCAGTGTGAATGAGACACACAGGAAACAATAGTTTTCTGTGTGTCCTTGCCGTGACAGTTGTTTCACAATGCAGTAAAACCCCTGTCACCATGCTCTGTGTGAATTAGCCCTAAGGCTGGGTTTCAAATTACTGTGCGGAGCGGCTCACAGCAGGGTCCGGTGCGTCCCTATTCTCTGTTTTAGGGACGAATCAGGCACAAATTTTTGGCTGGATTCAGACCTGAAACGGACCAGAAGACGCACAGGACTCTTCTGCAAACCGCTCCGTAGCCGTCCTGGAGCTGTGTGAACCGATTCCATTGAGAGCCGGTCACAGTCTCCTGACATGCGAATTGAATGCGGAGGAAACCGACATCCAATTTGCACTAATGTGAACCCAGCCTTAATGTCTAATTTTTGGTCTAATACCAACCATATGCTGCATACACACAGTCGGATTATGTGTAGGCTCCATCGGACATTTTCCATCGGAATTTCCGAAAAACAAAATTTGAGATCTGGATCTCAAATTTTCCCACAACAAAATCCGTTGTCGTAAATTCCGATTGTGTGTACACAATTCCGATGCACAAAGTTCCACGCATGCTCGGAATCAAGCATAAGAGCTGCACTAGCTATTGAACTTCATTTTTTCTCGGCTTGTCGTACGTGTTGTACATCACCGTGTTCTTGGCGATCGGAATTTCTGACAAGATTTGTGGGACCGTGTGTATGCAAGACAAGTTTGAGCCAACATCCGTCGGAAAAAAAACTTAGATTTTGTTGTCGGAATGTGCGATAGTGTGTACGCAGCATAAGTATAGTTAAAATTATAAAAAAAAAAAATTATAAGCACAATGGATGGTACTTACAATTAAATTCAATTAAAAGTTTTACTTGTGCTGGTGGTTACTGTAAAAGGCTCTGTTCACACCACGGAGGTGCAACTGAGCATGTACACTTTTTTGAGCGTTTCCACATGCCACATTTCATCGTTTAGGAAAACCCTTTATCATAGCTCCCAACTGTCCCTGATCTGGAACAATGTCCCTCTGTCCCTCTGTCCTCCTCATGTGTCCCTCATTTTGGTCTGATCTATATAGTTGTATATAAAATGCACTTTTTATCTTTCAAAAAGTTTTCCCCAGTGCTAAAACTTTCATCCAATTTTAAATTGCTGCATTTGTAAATTTCAAAAGCCAATATAAATGAATAATAATAATATACAAAAAACCGCGCTAAAATGTTAAATGTGTAATATTAATATAGTCCTTGTAGTCCCATATAAATGTCCACAACAGGTGAGGGAAGTAGAACCGTTATATATAAATATCATGAAAGTTCGTCCAATAAGGTAAAATGACAGTGGAACTGGAAAACATCAAATTATTGCGCTTACCAGACGTAAGCCAAATATGAACATGTGGCTTAAACCCAGCCTGGGCCTTTAAACAGATGTCCTGGACGGATCAAGATAATCGCACTCGTCTCATGTGCCCAGTCCATAGAGGTATTTATCCAAAAATAAATAACACAAGTATAGCGTAATACTGATAATTTTAAAGAACACTCAAAATATGAAAAAAAGTGCAACACTCAACCCAAAATTAATCATTGATATCATAAATCATCCAAAGTTGACACTGCAACTAAGGATGGTGAGTGTCATGCAATCATGCAAGGAAGTGAAGCAGGGTGAATTAAAAAAGGTGAAATTTAGCAACACCCAATGTCTGTTAGACAGATTCAGGTGAAGATAAGACTGTACCCAATCACCCAAAATTCTTGGTAAAGGAAAAATTTATATACCAAAAATACGTGAAAAAGGAAGAAGCAAGAAGAACCCTTTAGAGGCAGCACATCACATGCACAAGCTGCTTACCAAATAACAGATTCATATAGGCAAATCAACACACACCCAGCGTGTAAATAGGATAGGATTACACCAGCGAACCTAGGGGATATTCTGCTTACCAGACATCCTCATAAATTAGGCAGATGGGATGAAGCACAGATAGGCTCCTATCTGGAGCGGCGTAGACACGTCCTGGCCAATCAAGCCCAAGCTCAGCAGTGCATAAGAAGTAGAAAACACCAATAGTATAATACTGTATGGTCCGGTTTATTCAATTGTAGAGTAACACTTACATAAGAAGAAGTTAAAACAGCAAGAAATGGAGCCGGCCGGCACTCAAACACACTCCCGTCCTCACAGGGCAAATGTGGTGACGTCAGCATGTCCCTCCCAGACGCGTTTCGTCACACGCTGACGTTTCAATGGGGAACCCATTGAAACGTCAGCGTGTGACGAAACGCCTCTGTCACACGCTGACAATTCGTCACGCGTCTGTCACACGCTGACGTTTCGTCACACGCTGACGTTTTCAATGGGGAACCCATTGAAAACGTCAGCGTGTGACGAAACGCGTCTGGGAGGGACGTGCTGATGTCACCACGTTTGCCCTGTGAGGACGGGAGTGTGTTTGAGTGCCGGCCGGCTCCATTTCTTGCTGTTTTAACTTCTTCTTATGTAGTGTTACTCTACAATTGAATAAACCGGACCATACAGTATTATACTATTGGTGTTTTCTACTTCTTATGCACTGCTGAGCTTGGGCTTGATTGGCCAGGACGTGTCTACGCCGCTCCAGATAGGAGCCTATCTGTGCTCCATCCCATCTGCCTAATTTATGAGGATGTCTGGTAAGCAGAATATCCCCTAGGTTCGCTGGTGTAATCCTATCCTATTTACACGCTGGGTGTGTGTTAATTTGCCTATATGAATCTGTTATTTGGTAAGCAGCTTGTGCATGTGATGTGCTGCCTCTAAAGGGTTCTTCTTGCTTCTTCCTTTTTCACGTATTTTTGGTATATAAATTTTTCCTTTACCAAGAATTTTGGGTGATTGGGTACAGTCTTATCTTCACCTGAATCTGTCTAACAGACATTGGGTGTTGCTAAATTTTACCTTTTTTAATTCACCCTGCTTCACTTCCTTGCATGATTGCATGACACTCACCATCCTTAGTTGCAGTGTCAACTTTGGATGATTTATGATATCAATGATTAATTTTGGGTTGAGTGTTGCACTTTTTTTCATATTTTGAGTGTTCTTTAAATTTATCAGTATTACGCTATGCTTGTGTTATTTATTTTTGGATAAATACCTCTATGGACTGGGCACATGAGACGAGTGCGATTATCTTGATCCGGTTCTACTTCCCTCACCTGTTGTGGACATTTATATGGGACTACAAGGACTATATTAATATTACACATTTAACATTTTAGCGCGGTTTTTTGTATATTGTTTTGTTTTGGTGTGCCTCACTTATAACCGCAGCTTTATTTTTTCTTTTTCCAAGCGCAGTTTTTCTTTTTAATAATATAAATGAATAGTAGTGGTAAAGAAGCACTTATGGGTTTAACTATATATATATTTTTTTGTTTTTTGTTTTGTTTTTTGTTTCGCCTTTTAAGGAGCGTGGCAGGGGGTGTGTCCTATGCCTACATACTTTTGCTAATGGGTGTCCCTCATTCCGATCTCAAAAAGTTGGGAGGTATGCGTTTAGGAAAACCCTTTAATTTCAATGGGCTGTCTTTGTATGAGAAACGCGCAAAAAGTGCCTTCAAGATGAGTGGGGTTCCACTAAGAATCAATGAATCCATGAATGGAGGTGGCAGAACGTTCATTCATCTACCCGTCTCTTATTCATAGAGTGGTTTTCATCAATGGAAGCTGTAGTACAGCTTCTGTGAATTGAGGAGGAGAGCAGACTAGGCAGGTATTGTTGGCACTCTTGATGAGTGCTTATGAAAAGCCCAGTGGCTGTATTAACTCCTGCAACAGTAAGTACTGTCCCTTGTGCTGATTTTTTTTTTTTTTTCATTTTAACTAAACTTGGGCTTTAAAGTAGAATGACTTGGACAGGGACTAACTTGGAGTGAAACAGTTCTGGACAGAAACTGCCATTGAGGGACTCAAGTATTTTTTGCAGAGAAGACCACATGCAACCATGGCAATGACATAGAAAAAAAGGATAAAGTTATACACAGACCTAATTATCACATGTTCAAAAAAGTTATTTACCAAGTTGAAATTCTTCTGACTCATACTGTTATTTCCCCTCAAGCAAAGCTGTTATGACATACATACATAAACATACACACTTGGGCAATCAGGGCATGCCTGTTTATGGAAAGGTCTTCTGTATTTCTTCATGTTTCAGATCATACCTGTACATACCTCCCAACATTTTGAGATGGGAATGAGGGACACCTACTAGCAAATGTATGTAGGCATAGGACACGCCCCCTGCCACACCTCCTTAAAGGAGAATTAACCCAAAAAGGAAGGTTAATTAAATCCACAAGTGCTTCTTTTTACCACTACTATTCCTTTATATTGGCTTTTAAAATGTACAAATGCAGCAATTTAGAAATTGGAAGAAAGGTTTAGCACTGGGGAACACTTTTTGAAAGATAAAAAGTGCATTTTATGTACATCTATATAGATCAGACAAAAATCAGGGACAAATGAGGAGGAATGAGGGACAGAGGGACATTGCTCGAAATCAGGGACAGTCCCTCGAAATCAGGGACAGTTGGGAGGTATGCCTGTATGGCTCAATGCCATCTGATGTCTAGCTGATAGCTTTAATAATGTAATCTTACAACTAAAAAATTAACTGAGATCGATTTCACAATAGTAAAACACACAATTTACTTTGCTTGCTACTAGAACCCATTTTCAAGAACTTGTTTGAAGGAGCTAAAAACTTTAAGTAAAAAACAGCATTTCTTAAGACTACCCAGAAAATATAGCAGCTTATACATTCGACACCTGATACAATTTTGGTAAATGAAATCGTTTTACCTGGTTAGTAGTTTTACCTGATGGATCGCTGAGGACGTTGGAAAACACTGTAGTGAACTGCGCTACTACAGTGATAGCTGCAATATTTCAGGTCCTCTTCATACTCTATGCAAGTGGCTGCCCCACTGCTCACTGACCACAGGGGGTCGCTGGCTCGGCACCACCACCGTTCATAGAACACCTTGTATTTTTTTCAATACAAGGCATTCTCTGATTGGGTCAGGTGGAGAGAAAGGCATCATGAATGGTGGCAGCGTTGAGCCAGTTAATAATGTGAAGCGGGGCAGCCGCTCACATAGTACCTGAGCAGGACAGAGAAGATCAAGACTATCACTGTAGCAGTGCCAGCTACTACAGTGATTTCCAGCTTCCCCAGTGGCCCATCAGGTGCGAGATATGCATACTTACATTATTCCAAGCTGGACCAATGTAACTATGAAATACAGTTACTTTTTTTTTCAAAGCCTAAATACTGGGAATGCACTTGCCGACTCTTAGACCCCTTTCACACTTCGGCTGCGTTCGCGGTAAATCGCTGCTCATTTCAGCTGCACTTTACCGCTGTTTAAGCAGCGCTTTTAACCCCAAAAACTCCCATGTTGCGGCGCTTTCTAAGCGCTTTTCAGGTGCTTCAGAAGCACTGCCCATTCAGTCTAATGGGCAGGGTGTTTTGGGAGCGCAAAATACAGCACACACAAACTGCCCCAAAGATGCTGCTTGCAGGACTTTTCAGAACGTCACGCAAGCGCACCGCCCGAGTGTGAAAAGTCACACTTGAATGAATGGGAGGCGGCTTTCAGGCGCTTAGCAGAGGGTGTTTTGAAGCGCTAAAGCCCCTGAAGCCTGCCCCACTGTGAAAGGGGTCATAGACCGGCCAAACATGATTTGAATAGGTTGGACTTGAAGGACTTGTGTCTTTTTTCAGCCTCACCTACTATGTAACTATGAATCGAATTCGAACTGTTAATGGACAGGCTGAATGTACCAAGTTAATCGATCGATCAACTTGGGTACAATTAGCTTGCCGGATTTTCTTGCGATTATCGCTAGGGGCTGCTGTAGATGCTAGCGGTAATCATTGGCTTTCCCGGCATCCCCTCCTCACATAGGTTGGACTTGATGGACTTGTGTCTTTTTTCAGCCTCACCTACTAAGTAACTATGAATCAAATTCGAACTGTTAATGGACAGGCTGAATGTACCAAGTTAATCGATCGATCAACTTGGGTACAATTAGCTTGCCGGATTTTCTTGTGATTATCGCTGGCGGCTGCTGTAGATGCTAGCGGTAATCATTGGCTTTCCCCGCATCCCCTCCTGCTGAGAGAAGACAATTCCTAATTCCCGTCAGTACTGTCTTTGTTTATGGCGAATCATGCAAATTGCTGAAGGAAATAAATTCACACTGTGTATGGCTGGCCTAAAACACAGTACATATACGTGTACTCTATTTATGTATGTTCAAATATTTCTAGGAAGAAGCACTGCCGGAACTTAATGAATGTACAAGATCAATACTAAGGCTGGGTCGGTGACGCAGCAGCTGAGAGTGGGGTGTGGAACTGGTTGTTGGCTTGGTGAACAAAATAAAAAAAAATCATGTCTGTCACGTGGCCAAAACTCATCTGTCATGGCATATGGTTAACTATTTAATCACCAGAATGTTAACAATAAACCTAATCAGCATCTTATAAAAATTTAGTTAGACACATATCATTTACTAATGTATTGGCAACTATAGGAAAATGATTTAAACTTCTAGCATTTCTTAACTGAATGTTGACAGATGGGTTTCAGACCCAATCAAAGTAATAGCGTTGATCATTTTTCTGTAGTATGGGTTTTCTTTGTAAAACTGTTTTTTTTTGTCTATTTATTGCATGTAAATTAATAAGAAGCAGTTTTCCCTTGCCGTAATCAATATATTGGAAAATGTTACAGGTAGTGTAGCTGTGATTTGTCATGTCTGAAATAACAGGGGATATTGATGTCTGACCATACTTGATTGCCTCGGGTGGCCATAAGTATCCTGATAATTAGACGTAATGCTACTGCTCTAGCAGCACAAACAATTATTGGCTTTTATCTGACTTCCCTGGGGGAATCACAGTGTGACTCTGGTGATCAGTGTTACATGTTAATCACACTGGGAGATTTTCCAATAAGGGAAATCCCCTGAGCCAGCTCAGTCCTTTCTTCTACAGAGCAAGATGAAATGACTAAAGTATCTAGCCAAAAGTTTTTCCGTTTTGGATAGATGGGGGAAGTTTAAAAACTGGTGGATTTTTACTGCTATCTGGCTCTCCGTTAGAAGGATTACTGTGAATGTGATAATGGTTTCAGTGGTCGGGACAGAAATGTGAGGGGAAATCTCAACAGAAAAACAGACACAGGTAAAAGCATTTATTTTATTAACCACTTGCAGACCACCCCACGCACATATACTATGGCAGAACTGCCTCTCTGTGCCAGATCATGTACCTAGTTCGTGATCTGACACTTCCAGATCTGGGGCGCGAGCGCGCGCCGCTGGCGACACGCTTCCACTTCGATTGGACACAGTGGGAGCCAATCAGCGGGTGCGGTGGATGCGGTGTCTGACGGGACCCGCCGATCGCTCGGGAGACAGGCAGAATGGCGGTCTGCCTATGTAAACTAGGCAGACCGCGGTTCTGTGAGAGGGGAATGTACTGATCCTGTGTTTCTGCTAAGCAGAAACATGTATCTTTACCTTCTCCCAGTCAAAGCACCCCGCCCCACAGTTAGCAAGCACTCCCAAACACATTTGATCCTTTGATTGCCCCTGATGTTAACCCCTTCCCTGCCAGTGTCATTAGTACAGTGACATTGCATATTTTTTAGCACTGATCATTGCATTAGTGTCACTGGTCCCCAAAAAGTGTTGAGTGTAAGTTAGGTGTGCAATTTGTCCACCGCAATATCGCAGTCCCGCTATAAGTCGCTGATCGCCACCATTACTGAAAAAAAAAGAAAGGAAACAAGAAATATATCCCATAGTTAATAGATGCTATAACTTTTGCACAAACCAATCAATATTTGCTTATTGGGATTTTTTTACCAAAAGTATGTAGCAGAATACATATTGGCCTTAATTGATGAAGAAATTAGATTTTTACATTTTTTTTATTGGATGCGTTTTATAGCAGAAATGAAAAAATATTGTTTTTCTTTCAAATTTGTTGGTCTTTTTTTGTTTATATCGCAAAAAATAAAAACCGCTGAGGTGATCGAATACCACCAAAAGAAAGCTCTATTTATTGGAAGAAAAGGGCAAACATTTTATTTAGGAACAGGGGCGTACGACTGCACAATTGTCAATTAAAATAACGCAGTGCCGTATCGCAAAAATTGCCTGGTCATAAAGGGGGGTAAACTTTCCGGAGATGAAGTGGTTAAAGTAGGGGATGTCTAGAACCCCTGCTGGGTCCCTGATGGAGATTTTCCATCACTTCCTGTCTGGTGAAACCATTCATACCAGAGAAGTATGCGACAGGAAATATATCAAACAAAACTACGGATGACAATAAAACTTGATAGGCCTCTAATGCTTCCCCAATATATCCAAAATAAAAATGAAAGTTTTGGTTAAAGATAAAATTTAACGCATTGCCAAATTCTTGGCACTGTTATTATTTGGCAATGAACTTTCAGTGCTGAGAACAAGTAAAAATGTTGCAGCTTCCTCAACTGTCCCTGAAACGAAAACAGCTAAAGCTGGCCATGCATGGTTGGATTCCCCCATCCAAATATTCAAGGTGGATGGGGAAATCCTTCCCGCTGCACTATTGTATTCTGACAGTGGGTAGGCTCTCCTGCTGTCAGAATAAACAGATCAGCGCTGCAGCCAATGACTTCATCAGCTGATCGAGTGGCTTTTATCTGATAGGGTGGTTGAACAGAAGTATATAACCACACATGGATCAAAATCCAATTGGTTCAGCATTGTGATCCATGTATGGCCAGCTTAACACTAAAACAACACAAACCGAATAGGCAAGGTGACAAATTCCCTTAAAACCCTTACACTTAAAGCTATACTCTGGGGAGAATAAAAAAATCTTTCTTGAAATGGGCCCCCATGTTGTATATGTTGTATATGTTGTAATATGTTCACCGATTTATGTGGGACATTGTTGTGTGTATGTACACATGCAGTCAATGTTGACCAGGCCAGAATTCAATTGACAATGGTTGATTTGTCCAACTGGATTTTAACATAGCAAGGGGACAGCTGAAGACCCTTTGATGTGTTAATCTTATGCAAGTCTATTTGAATCCGGGTCACGGCACCAATGTAGTGATATAAGAATATGTATTGGGTGGATAATTAATTAGTAAGTACTCTTCCGCAGCAACCCAATTCTTCCAGAGAGATGCACTTTATTGACTTCCAACACAGGACAAAGTCCAAAGTCCACAGATGACAAAAAATCCGACAGAGTAGATATAATTCAGAACTCCATGTTCCTAGGTCTGTGTGTCCATACACAGACAAGCCTCACCTAAAAACTATAGACTGAATGCCGTGTTATATTCAGTAGATATTGAATGGCTGAGCAATTTGATTGGCCGTTTCCAATCAGGTCTTTTATATACTTTAGTCTTTCAGATAGACAACAACTCCCAGCCGTGAACAGCTGCAGACATAAACCACCCCAATTTGCACTCCCGCATATCAACATCAACAAGTCCCCTTAGATATGTGTAATTAGATTAGATTAACAGATACTACCTGAACACCCTTTGAAATGTTCAAATAGACTTGCATAAGATTAACACATCAAAGGGTCTTTAGCTGTCCCCTTGCTATGTTAAAATCCAGTTGGACAAATCAACCATTGTCAATTGAATTCTGGCCTGGTCAACATTGACTGCATGTGTACATACACACAACAATGTCCCACATAAATCGGTGAACATATTACAACATATACAACATATACAACACCCCACACTGCAAGGGTTAAATTCTTGGTTTGGTCTAGAGGGACAAGTAAAGCATTTTTACTTACCTGATCTTCCACTCCAACAGGCTTTTCTGAGCTGCAAGACTATCCCCCAAAGTCTCTTCTCAGTGCTTCGGTGCTCGCAAGTCCTCCAACATCATCAAGTTCAATGCAGGGTCCATACCCAAAGGACAGTCCTCTGCTAAAGCACAGGGGAGTGCTGCCTGTAACAATGGGTGAGGTTTAAATTGGTAGTAAACCGCAGCATTAAAAGAAAAAAAATCCCCTTTAAGGCAAAGGCATAATGTGCTGGTATGCATCGCTTACTAGCACATTATGAATTACTTACCTTAGAACAAAGCCCTCCAGTGGTGCACTGTCACTGCTGACAAGGCCTCTATCTTCCCCTGGTCTTCCTTCCAGGTTCACGAACTCTGGTTGTATGAGTGGCTGGGGCCATGATGACGTCACTCCCACGGCATGTGCACGGGAGCCCTCGGCTTCAGCACAGAGCTCTGAATGTCCAGCACGGTTTGCTGGAGCTTCAGAGCACATCGCTGGTGACGTCACTGGCTGCATCCAGTATAAATATCTCCTAAACACTGCAAGTTTAGGAGATATTCACTGTACCTACAGGTAAGCCTGTACAGGCTTACCTGTAGGCCTTTTGGACTGATGGACTGATGCGCAGTGAATTGGAGCCTGTTTACTGCAATGCCCTGTTGTGCCCAGCTCCTGGAGATAGATCCAGGGAAACACATTTCCTGGGACAGACCCTCACAATGAGGACTGTTCTTGGAAAAAAAGGATGAATTGTAATCTTATTGTAATAGCTATTACCAGCTCCTAAAACCTACCCTAAACCTAGCCTTTCAGGTAAGTAATCATGGACAAAAAGCTATCTGTAAGGTGGGATTCTTCCCAATGACCACCTCAAATGTGAGAAGCACATAGTTGTAAATGTAATATTTATTAGCAGGAGTTCCCATTGACAGAAAGTCATTTCAAGGGCTCCTCTGTGTTAAAAGGTTTGTGAAAGACTGCCCTAACTCCTCTTTCATGCCTTATCACAATAGGGCCTCTGCACTGAATCTTCATAGTGTAAAGCCTCATACACCTCTGCAGATCTGTGTTTATCCACACAAGGAAGCACAAGTGCGTGCATCCCGATGCAGGCAGCCTCTGATGTCAACTTATGTCCCAATATGACATCTGTGTGGGTGCAGGTGAGTGCATATACCTGAACTCACAAAGTCTACGTTCAGGGACCAACACCCACTCACACCCACATCCACACAGATGTCAGATTGGGACACAGAATGTCTGTGTCCCTCCCTCCCTTTACAGTATATGGTAAATATGAGATATCTAAAAGTGAAATTTCATGTAGATCGCTCTGTATACATTCCACAGTGGTGCATGCAGGACACTCTCACATTCTGCAGAGCAGCCAAGAGGCCCCTGCAGGTACCTCTTCCCCTTATGTTGGCAGACCACCTCGATATCGCAGAGAAAGGAAAAGCACATGGACACCAGCTGGAGTGGATGAAAATTCTTTACTTGGGAGGCGAGTGATGTTTTTAGAAGGAGATATGTAAGAAAAGTTCTGAAATCTACACAAAGGGTTTTTAGTTGTTACTTGGTAATTATCTGTTCCTTTCTGCTCAGATTTTCGAATGCTATATACATAACCTTTGTAAGTAATATTCCTTCTTATGCAGCAAATGCCTAAAATACTGTCAAAGAACAAAAAAAGAAAAAACTGTGGCTACCAGGTAAATGCTACAATGATCATCTGTTAAAAAAAAAAATGGTACAATGATCAGAGGTGAGTAATATCAGTTAAATGTAGAAACCCCCAAATATGTTGTTTTAACACAGAATCTGAGCCTACTTACTGTATAAACTGCACATATTTTCTATCGTCCTTTTTCCCCAGAAAATATTGTGCTATAAGAAAGAGGCCCAGTGACATATATGGACTAATATATGTTATTGAGGAGCCACCATACTGCTCAGCTCCTTGTGTTCTGCAGACATTCTATTCAGGGGAAGTGCCATTCTGAACCCCCCTTTGTTGCCCAGCCTTGGGTCCATTCATCATCATCAGCTCCCGGTTGGAACAATTTCTGTGGTGGTCTCCCCACAGTCTTGAGTTTCGGGGATACAAAAAATCCTGATCTTGGATGTCTCCTGGTGAAGTAGGCATTGACCCATGAAATGCGTAGAGACCATAGCCTGTGAATTGAATAACCAAATATCTTAAGAATCATGATATGCTGTATATACATGCCTGATTTTCTGTTATTGATTATACAATCAAAAATGTAATTATGTGTGTTTGTTTGTATTTTGTAATACATTTTGTATGTTTTTAATATTTTGTTGGATTATTTTATTCAGCACCACTCACAAAAGTCCCATGGGCATATCCCCTTTTGTTTTTTTCACAGAGATGTATAAACTTCAGGACGCTGGATTATTTAAAAAATAATCATATATTACAATATAAATGTGGGGAAGGGTTATAGCCCTGTTCTGTGTTTGCTAACAGTCTGTGTCCCCAATTGTGAAGATCAGCCCTCCCTTTCCAGGCAGAAAGTACTGAGAATATTTCCAGTGGGTAAACACTTCAACTAAACCATTTTTATTACTTCAAATGCAAAACAATAGAGCTTTTGTCAGTTTCTTATTGCTGTTTGCGTCTTCCTACCTGGTGACAATCACTCCTCTCTTTGCTTGTCCTGTTCTCATCAAAGAGGGCGGAATTGACTAGAAAGATGCTCAATGGAGATACAGACAAAAATAAAAACTTGAGAAAAGTATTTATTCTTCTCAAGTCCTTCTAAAATGTTTGGCTGGAGTTGGGTCCTAATGTAAGTAATCTTATCAGTCTGTATAAAGGTTTTAACCCTTTTATTGTCACCGCCATGCCTACTTTGGAAGGGTAATGAAAAGCCGACATAAGGAAGTAC
This sequence comes from Lithobates clamitans, assembly GCA_037952925.1. Taxonomy (NCBI): domain Eukaryota; kingdom Metazoa; phylum Chordata; class Amphibia; order Anura; family Ranidae; genus Lithobates; species Lithobates clamitans. The sequence continues at coordinate 191,673 of JBBGZY010002192.1, read as the reverse complement.
ATGTAATATAGAGGCAGGACGCACTGTGTAACAGAGGAAAGAGCCATTGCATGTTGCATCAAAAGGAAGGTGGGACTTTGAATTGAAGCGGTTGAAATGCAGAGGTAATGGTATAAATATAGAATTTTATTGGTATCAAAATATTGAATTACGTTAATTACATATATGTACAAGATGTGGGCACGATAATACAGAGGTGTAAAAAACATGGCTGAATAAAATAAATTCACAACAATCAAATAGATAGTATGCGACAGCAAAACGGCTTAAACAAGCCAAACACAGCATGCTCGGCACCTGTATAGATGATCACATGGTAAAAAATCAATCAAACAAAAATAGCTGGGTTCATATGGGTAACATCATAGGCCATAATGAATGTGTCTGTAGCATCATGTAGCTCTACGCGTTTCGTGGATTCATTTCCACTCGTCAGGAGCAGATGCGACATATCCCTGTAAATATAATAATAGAAGTAAACCATACTCTGTTTAAAATTGAAAAATGTAAATTAAAATTTAGGAAATTTAACCCAGTGCACTCACCAACCACAGTAGTGGGCGCAGTAGGGGGCAAGCAAGACACGGCGAATCGGGAGCATAGACCACATCACGGGAGCTGAGGCGGCGTTATAGTGCACAACTAGCTTGGGGAGATGTAGGGGTGCCTATGAGGGTTTCCATGTGCCAAAATACGGGTATGTGATGCTGCAAATTGGAGATATCTGAAATCAAATGAAAAATAGTGTTTGTGAGATAAAAGGTGTATGAAATTAAAAAATAAATGAGAGTGTGAGAAACAATTGGAGTGTGAGTGGGATGAGGTGGTAGGTTGGGTGATATATATATACACCCAATATGTCCGCATGTGTAAGTGGTGGCCAAGAAGAGTGTGGTAAGTGTATGAAAGTGGTTATGTGTGTATAAGGTGAGCTGACCTAAATGTGAATGTGACTGTGAAAAACTAAATCATAAATGAAACACAAAAAAAACAAAACAAAAAAACCTGGAAGTAGTGGTGGAAATAAGTGTGAACACAAACGTGCTGGGACATGCGAGTGAACAAAAATGGACCTGACTCAAGGGACACTTACCCAAGTAGCATACCATGCAACACCAAGCGGTGGAGTGGCTGGTGTGCAGGGGCCCCAGGCGGAGACCAGCCAGATGAACAGCCGGCTCCGACTGAAGGTGCAGAGTATATACGCCGCCAACGCCACGTGCGTGACCATGGGAGGGGCGAAAAACAGCGTCCGCACCCGAGCCGGGAGGCTCGGTGATTGGCGCCGAGACGCCCCCACATGCGTCACGCAGATGGTGCTCTCAGCGGCAGCGTAATGACGTCATGACTGACGCCAAGCGCTGGACGTGAGGACCGTGGCGCCGATGTGCGAAGGGGCGTCCGCCCGATCCTCAAGACACGGCTGTACAAGGAGAAAGGGGAGGACCCACAAGGCGCATCGCAGCTCCCGCGAATGTGGAAACCCCCCCACACACCGTGAACAGGCTCAGAAACCCCAAACCCGCACACACCGACAGTGCGGCAAGAACACATGGATGTTAGAATCAGAAATTATATATGCGTAAACAGTATTAGCTTATATAAGCGTAAACAAGAGTGGGAAAAAGTTTAAGCCAATTAGATTTGTGCCGGGAATGCCGTAATATTGCTGTCACTGGTAGGGTAAATGCATACACCAATGTATCCAATGTTACTTGTGCGAATCCCTGTGCGGGGAATGCAAACATCTGAAGGTACATCTCACGCGTGGATAGCAGGGGAACACTGCTAATCCAACTTTTCAACCGCTTCCATCCCTATATATACACGAGAAAAAAAGGGGGGAATGTGGGACTTTATATGAGGTACACATACCCGTATTTTGGCACATGGAAACCCTCATAGGCACCCCTACATCTCCCCAAGCTAGTTGTGCACTATAACGCCGCCTCAGCTCCCGTGATGTGGTCTATGCTCCCGATTTGCCGTGTCTTGCTTGCCCCCTACTGCGCCCACTACTGTGGTTGGTGAGTGCACTGGGTTAAATTTCCTAAATTTTAATTTACATTTTTCAATTTTAAACAGAGTATGGTTTACTTCTATTATTATATTTACAGGGATATGTCGCATCTGCTCCTGACGAGTGGAAATGAATCCACGAAACGCGTAGAGCTACATGATGCTACAGACACATTCATTATGGCCTATGATGTTACCCATATGAACCCAGCTATTTTTGTTTGATTGATTTTTTACCATGTGATCATCTATACAGGTGCCGAGCATGCTGTGTTTGGCTTGTTTAAGCCGTTTTGCTGTCGCATACTATCTATTTGATTGTTGTGAATTTATTTTATTCAGCCATGTTTTTTACACCTCTGTATTATCGTGCCCACATCTTGTACATATATGTAATTAACGTAATTCAATATTTTGATACCAATAAAATTCTATATTTATACCATTACCTCTGCATTTCAACCGCTTCAATTCAAAGTCCCACCTTCCTTTTGATGCATCCAAATATAGGGATGGAGGCACGTATGTGTACCTCATATAAAGTCCCACATTCCCCCCTTTTTTTCTCGAGCCATTGCATGTTATAGAGAGGAATCAGGCATTGTTCCTAGCACATACCTACCTCATACATGCGAACTGAGATGTCGCATGTAATAAAGAGGTATGTATCACTCCAGTTGAGGCCATATGTGCAATAGAGGGATGAAGCACTGTGTGTAGCAGAGAGGCTCTACATATAACAAAAGCATAAGGTACAGTGTAATGAGGCACTACATGTTAACAGAAGAGGAAGGCACTACATGTAACAGAGAGCCACCAGACATAGAGTGCAACAGAGAAGTGTGAGGCACTGCATGTAACAAAGAGTTGTGAGACACTGTAACAAAGAGGCATTATGCACTGATTGTAACAGAGAAGTATGAGACACTGCATGTAACACAGAAGTATGAGACACTGCATGTAACAGAAAAGTATGAGACACTGCATGTAACAGAGAAGTATGAGACACTGCATGTAACAGAAAAGTATGAGACACTGCATATAACAGAGAAGTATGAGACACTGCATGTAACAGAGAAGTATGAGACACTGCAATTAACAGAGAAGTATGAGACACTGCATGTAACAGAGAAGTATGAAACACTGCAATTAACAGAGAAGTATGAGACACTGCATGTAACAGAGAAGTATGAGACACTGCATGTAACAGAGAAGTATGAGACACTGCATGTAACAGAGAAGTATGAGACACTGCATGTAACAGAGAAGTATGAGACACTGCAATTAACAGAGAAGTATGAGACACTGCAATTAACAGAGAAGTATGAGACACTGCATGTAACAGAGAAGTATGAGACACTGCATGTAACAGAGAAGTATGAGACACTGCATGTAACAGAGAAGTATGAGACACTGCATGTAACAGAGAAGTATGAGACACTGCATGTAACAGAGAAGTATGAGACACTGCATGTAACAGAGAAGTATGAGACACTGCATGTAACACAGAAGTATGAGACACTGCATGTAACAGAGAAGTATGAGACACTGCATGTAACAGATAAGTATTGGGTACTGAGTGTAATAGAAGTAGGGGACTCTGCATGTAACAGAGAAGTATGAGACACTGCATGTAACAGAGAAGTATGAGACACTGCATGTAACAGAGAAGTATGAGACACTGCATGTAACACAGAAGTATGAGACACTGCATGTAACAGAGAAGTATGAGACACTGCATGTAACAGAGAAGTATGAGACACTGCATGTAACAGAGAAGTATGAGACACTGCATGTAACAGAGAAGTATGGGACACTGCATGTAACAGAGAAGTATGAGACACTGCATGTAACAGAGAAGTATGGGACACTGCATGTAACAGAGAAGTATGAGACACTGCAATTAACAGAGAAGTATGAGACACTGCATGTAACAGAGAAGTATGAGACACTGCATGTAACAGAGAAGTATGAGACACTGCATGTAACAGAGAAGTATGGGACACTGCATGTAACAGAGAAGTATGAGACACTGCATGTAACAGAGAAGTATGAGACACTGCATGTAACAGAGAATTATGAGACACTGCATATAACAGAGAAGTATGGGACACTGCATGTAACAGAGAAGTATGAGACACTGCATGTAACAGAGAAGTATGAGACACTGCATGTAACAGAGAAGTATGAAACACTGCAATTAACAGAGAAGTATGAGACACTGCATGTAACAGAGAAGTATGAGACACTGCAATTAACAGAGAAGTATGAGACACTGCATGTAACAGAAACGTATGAGACACTGCATGTAACAGAGAAGTATGAGACACTGCATGTAACAGAGAAGTATGAGACACTGCATGTAACAGAGAAGTATGAGACACTGCATGTAACAGAGAAGTATGAGACACTGCATATAACAGAGAAGTATGAGACACTGCATGTAACAGAGAAGTATGAGACACTGCATGTAACAGAGAAGTATGAGACACTGCATATAACAGAGAAGTATGAGACACTGCATGTAACAGAGAAGTATGAGACACTGCATATAACAGAGAAGTATGGGACACTGCATGTAACAGAGAAGTATAAGACACTGCATGTAACACAGAAGTATGAGACACTGCATGTAACACAGAAGTATGAGACACTGCATGTAACAGAGAAGTATGAGACACTGCATGTAACAGAGAAGTATGAGACACTGCATGTAACAGAGAAGTATTGGGTACTGAGTGTAATAGAAGTAGGAGCCTTCGTGTCAGGTTTCCACAGACAATACAAACAAGTCGAGTCCATTTTAAAAAAATTCTGGCCAATACTCCTAAAAGACAAAGATCTAAGGTCAACCATTCCATCCAAACCAAAATGTATTTATAGGAAGGCTCCGGGCCTAAGAAATAAAATAGCCAGGAATGTACCAGACCCTCCCAGGAAACCATCCACCTTTTTGGATGGGTCTGGATTCTACTTCTGCACTAGGTGCAAGGCCTGTAGGACTACTAGAAAATCTAGGCCCCCCCAACAAATTTCACATTTTCAATCTACGGTTACACAAACCTTTGATCACCTGTAATTCAGACCATGTAACCTATGTCTTGGAGTGTCCATGTTCACTCCAATACGTAGGTCGAACAACACGACAGCTTAAAGTCAGAATAAATGAGCATCTGACCAACAATAAAAAAGGTTTCCCCAAACATAGTGTGTCTAGACACTTCAAAGAATTTCATAACAGCGACCCCATACTCTGTACGTTTTATGGAATTGATAAGATTTCCAAACATTGGAGAGGAACACATATGAAGAGGGAAGTTTCACAAAATGAGACCAAATGGTTGTATAAATTACAAACCATGCAACCATATGGCATGAACATCGATCTGGATTTAAACTGCTTTTTATCCAATGATTAAAACAGTGGTGCTGCCCCCTCAAGGTTTTATCGAGCTAATATTTTTTAATCAAGATATATATTCACCAATCAAATATTTTGTATAAAATTATTTTATATGAAATTGTATCTATCATCTAGATACACATAGACATTCCTAATGTGCTAGCTCCTATGTAGGATGGATGAATCCTTTTTGGGATAGGTTTATTTCCTTCTTCTTCAATTAGATTCATCTTGTATTACAACCAAGTTTGAATTATCTATCTATCGAATTAGCAGGGGGGTCTGTGTATTCACATAAGAGTTTTTAAAAAAAAAAAAAATCACAATTTTTATCTAGGATTTCACTACTGCAATCATATATGTTTTTTCAATATTATTCACCATTTATATGTGTCTTGTCAGTTATGCCATTTTCTATGCATTTATTTGCTGATCAGATGGGTGAAAATGTAAACTGGCACAGCGGTTGCGCACGCATCCCCAATTTTTAACAATTTAAGCTAGTGCTTTAAATAACGTGACATCCAGTGACCAGGTACGCCTTCTGAAGACGTAATCACGAAACGTACGTCGAGGCGGTACCTGGTCACGTTTACCCTACACCATTTCCGGGCGTCTGGCACGCCGTTAACAGAGGTGGACGCGGCACAGCTCTAGCTATCCAGCCTTCCCATGTGTGACAAGCCAGCAGCCCCAGTGCCGGGTAGGCACTTCTTAATGTAAGGAGCCATTTGGCTTTTCTTTTTTACCTTTATGTTTTAAATAAACAGTATTATGCTATGGGAGTTTTTTATTAGTTTTTGCATATCCTGCCTCACACTTGGAGGAAGAGGTTTTCCTGTGCATCTCCGAGCTCCATATACATGCGAGCAGGCATTATCCTGCCAAAGCGTTATTTGACTCTCTTTTTAATTAAGAAGTCACATACATCTGGTAAGCAGCTATTCCATCTGCTCACGTTGGGTGCAGTGGTGTATTTAGGTTTTGTGCTGCCCTAGGCCTGACTAAACGCATGCACCCCCCTAATTTAAATACGACCCACCCCATCCTGCCGAGGCCACACCCCTTCCTGTTTAAGACCCACCCTATCATCTGTAAACAACACCCCTTCCTCTTTAGGCTCATTTGGCACCTTTCAGGGGGGAACGGGTACCTGTTTCTGACAGGTACCCTTCCCCACTTCCGGGAGACTGCGCTGTCCCCTCTGAAGTTTGCCCCCCTCCTCCTTCCTCCGCTGGGCCATTCAGAAAGAGCAACGCGCTTCGCACATGTGCAGTAGGGAACCGGTCGGTTTCCCTTACCATGAATGATAGTGGCAAAACCCGAGAGCCAATCCGAAAATCGGCTGAGGTGTCGACATCGCTGGATCCCTGGACAGGTAAGTGTCCTAATATTAAAAGTCAGCAGCTACAGTATTTTTAGCTGCTGAGTTTTAATGCTATAAGGGGGAGGGTCTCACTGTGCCCCATCAAACGCAGTCACTGTGCCCATCAAACGCAGTCACTGTGCCCATCAAATGCAGCCACTGTGCCCATCAAATGCAGCCACTGTGCCCATCAAATGCTGCCACTGTGCTATCAAATGCAGTCACTGTGCTATCAAATGCAGTCACTGTGCCCATCAAATGCAGCCACTGTGCCCATCAAATGCAGCCACTGTGCTATCAAATGCAGCCACTGTGCCCATCAAATGCTGCCACTGTGCCATCAAACGCTGCCACTGTGCCATCAAACGCAGCCACTGTGCCCTCAAACGCAGCCACTGTGCCCTCAAACGCTGCCACTGTGTCCATCAAATTCTGCCAGTGCCCATCAAATGCGGCCAGTGCCCATAACACTAATATACTTTATTAAATCATTGTACCTGCTGTCCTGGGGGTTTCCCTCGTGCTCCTCTCTCTCCTCCTGACGTCACAGCTAGATTCCGCCCCAGGGCCGAGGAGAAGATTCACTGCAGGAAAGCAGTGCAGGGGAGGGTAGGCGGAGCTTAAGGCTCCACCTGTTACCTGTTGCTTATGGGGGCGCGAGTGACACACGCCGCCTGCCCGCATGAGAGAAAGCCCCCCCATCCGTCTGACTGATTCCTGGCTCCCGCTGCCGCCTCCCGCACACTTGCAGCCCACGGCGGCCGGCTTTCTGTAACGGCGCCGCGGTGTATGGGCGTGCTTGTCAGAGAGTAGGGGCGTGAGATACACGCCCCCACCCTCTGCCAAGCACGCCCATACACAGCGGCGCCGCTACAGAAAGCCGGCCACCGTGAGCTGCAAGTGTGCGGGAGGCGGCAGCGGGAGCCGGGAATCAGTCAGACGGGTGGGGGGGCTTTCTCTCATGCGGGGGGGGGGGCGGCCTATTTTGCCGCCCCCCGCAAAGTGCCGCCCTAGGCCTAGGCCTTGTCGGCCTAGGCCAAAACACAGCCCTGGTTGGGTGTATGTTAAATGGTGAAGGACTATCCACTATCAAGCATAGAACCTAAGATCACCTTGCAATAATTCATCTTATTTGGCAATCACATTGTATTTGGGACTTTGCTTCTAACACTTGATATTTGTTTATCTATATTATTTCACCAACATTTGGGACTGTGTTTTTAGCACTTGTTATCTGTGTATTTACTATACTTTTTACCAATTCCAAGATCCACATCATAAGGATTTTGGCTGGAGTGCCTCATATGGTTTTTGTGTGTGATCAAGTGTTTTTCACATTTTTTTACATCACCTGTAATTTTCTGTGGAGTGGATCAACAAGTCTACTGAGAAAGACTGGGAGCTCAGTTGAGTGAAGATCTACAAGGAGATTGTAGAGGAAGTGAAAGAGTACATTGTAACCTTTGTTAGGAACTCTTCAAGATTGTTGCCATAGGAGACAGCGTGTCTACACATGCAGATGTGGTGTCCCTCTGGGTGCCTTTCCCTGCATGACTGTCTACCTATAGAAGTCTCGGAGTCTGCCATTTAACATTGCAACTACTAAAGGGTGTCCTGGCCCTAACCCTCTCTCCCACAGTTCTGTTTAGGAGATAATAAATCTCTTTGCATTCAAGAAGTGTCTGGCGCCCATGAATCTACCTTGCATGACACCCACCATGCCTCGTAGCCCACTCTACACAGAAGGCTGTCAGCTATTCCTAACTCTGGAGGTTCTCATTAGACCAAAGGGGAACTGGGACTTGGCTACAAGGGTTAATGCTAGTTCTGCAGTTCCCAATCATTCTGGGCTCTGCTTCTCTGCCTGTGCTGTTATTAGGGTTGCCACCTGTCCGGGATTCACCCGGACAGTTCGGGTGTGGAATCATTTGTCCGGGTTTCAGACTGCCTGCAACTCGAACACATTATTCAGACTGGACTATGGCTTCCTTCTACCTGACATACACTGACCTACCTGACATACACTGACCTATCTGATATACACGGACCTATCTGACACATACACTGACCTACCTGACATACACTGACCTATCTGATATACACGGACCTATCTGACACATACACTGACCTACCTGACATACACTGACCTATCTGACACATACACTGACCTACCTGACATACACTGACCTATCTGACACATCCACTGACCTACCTGGTATACACTGATCTACCTGACATACACTGACCTACCTGACATACACTGACCTATCTGACACATACACTGACCTACCTGACATACACTAACCTACCTGACATACACTGACCTATCTGACATACACTGACCTATCTGACACATACACTGACCTACCTGACACATACATTGACCTACCTGACATACACTGACATATCTGACACATACACTGACCTACCTGACACATACACTGACATACCTGACATACACTGAGCTATCTGACACATACACTGACCTATCTGACACATACACTGACCTACCTGACATACACTGACATATCTGACACATACACTGACCTACCTGACACATACACTGACATACCTGACATACACTGAGCTATCTGACACATACACTGACCTATCTGACACATACACTGACCTACCTGACATACACTGACCTATCTGACATACTAGGGTTGCCACCTGTCCGGGATTCACCCAGACAGTTCGGGTTTGGAATCATGCATCCAGGTTTCAGACTGCCTGCAACCCGGACACATTATTCAGACTGGACTATGGTTTCCAAGCAGGGTTGCTGGCTCCAGTTGTCTAAGCTGAGAGTGTCTGTTACACTCTCTTTCACACTGCCCAAAGCCAGCACTAACAATCCCCCTCCCAAACACACACACCAACGGGAGAGGAGAGAGGGTTTGATCTGCACCTCTTCCTCCCCCCCACCCCTCTGTGTCTGCCCACACTCCAATCCCCGGCTCTGTGCCTCAGAAAAGGAAAGTGGGGGCTGGAAATTTGAAGTCCAGCAGCCTCAGATACATCTGAATGAGAGGTGCTGACTGCGAAGGGGTGAGTGAGCTCACCATCCATCCCTGTCTATGACTAAAATCTCTCCCCTTCTCTCTCCTGCCTCTGAGTGAGTACACTAAGGTAAATCAGGGTTCTCAGAGCACCCCTTACATCAGAGTTCCCCTTTACACCAGAGGCCACAGTGTTCCCCCCTACATCAGAGTCTTCTCTGTGCATCAGAGTTATCAGTGTTCCCCCTTAAATCAGGGTTCTCAGAGCATCCCTTATGTTAGAGTCCCCAGAGTTCTCCCTTACATCAGAGTCTGCAGAGTCCCCCCTTACAGTGAACGGGAACTCTGCGAGTTCAGATGTAAAAGGGGAACTCTTGTTATTAACTTTACATGATTAGAAATGTTATTTAATAGCAAAATATATGTATAGTTTATACTATTAAAGTGTTCGGGTTTGACTTGAAGAAAAGGTGGCAACCCTACCTGTTATAGAGAGTCAGCATGGGAAGAATACAGAGACAAGCCTTGAAGATGTAATTTCCAGCTGCTTTACAGAGAGGGCTCTGCTCCAGGTCCAGCCACATGGGAAAAGAAGTAAGAAACTTACTGAAGAAAATGTAACCCTTTACAGCCAGTGGCCACCCAGGAGTTCCCTGGGGCTCTCCTGCCACATAATGGACTCGTACTAAGTAATGGACTATCACCTTTGTAAGGTATGCCTGGGAAGTCACACACTAGCGCTGCTAGTTAGGGATGGATGCATTGAACTGTATTTGCTGTTATGCTGCGGAACTTTAAGTTTGTACTTTGTTTACTGTTTCCTGGCCTGGTCAGAAGTCACTAAAGGGGTGTATGAGTATCCTATGGCAAATACACCACACTACTTTGGGTCAGTAAAACACAAACGGGTATGAAGCTACACCACTACAAAATGGCGTTAACTCAGCAAGGCAAGGAAGAGTAAAGCTGTTGCTAAGGGTAGCCAAGCGCAAGTTCAAGACACAAAGCAACCAGTCACTAGGCGTGGTACCTGGTAAGGTGGCAGGTCCTCCAGTAGCGAGGGGGTCAATGTACTGGCTCTCTCCCTAGCAGTCGGTATCCAATAGCAACTGGATCTGAACCTGTGTTATGGAGATCCATGGCCTGGTCACGAGGTATGTAAAGTGGAAGATTTCAGTGTCCACGCTACAGTATGTGCCCAGTGGGACCCCATTCTGTTACTGGGAGTGAGGTAACAGAGTTATGCTGGACTTGTGCAGTGGGCGCAGTGAATGCCTTTTTCTAAGTCAGGGAACTGCCTTAATGTTAGATTCTTCACATGACCGTAGTCTCCACCTGGTCCTAGGCATTGGTGAGCACGCTCCGCACGAAAGGTACCCCCGCATGCAGGGTGAGTGACCCCACCCACACTGCCCGTCGTAGCACAAGAACCCCGTGGGTTTACTGGTTGCATTAGGCACCAAGTGTAACAGAGGAGTGCGAAGCACTGCATGTAACAGTGAGACATTAAACATTGAGTGTATCAGAGAGGTTTAAGGTACCGTAAATAACTGAGAGACATTAAGCACTGAGTGAAACATAGAGCTATGAAGCTGAAAGCAGGCATTAAATACAACCCCTATAAGTACTGCCATATACTGTATGTTTTACTTTCTTTTCCAAGTAATCTGGTAGCCTTGAAATCCAAGGTGGGGGATTAACAAAGACTGGCACATTCCAAAAATGTACCGATTTTCTATATGCCTGCTTAAATAACACTTGTGGTGCACGCTAGTTGGATAATTTGTTGATGGGTGGTGGTGTGCCAGCTTCTAGTGCGCTTGCTTCGTGTGCACCAACATTTTGGAACATAACTGAAGTTATGTTTACTACTGCACTACTTTTGGCCACTCCGGGGGCGATCTCAATAGACATCTGTGCATGAACCCGGACAGATGTCTGCCAAATCGCCCCTGAAGTCAGACTGAAATGCCGGTTTGAAATCATGTGAGTCCAACTAAACTTGCACAATTTCAAACTCGCCCTCAGTGTGAACCCAGGCTTAATGTGATTTGGCGTGGCTGGTGCAACACTGCATAAAATGTAAAAGTTATGTTTACTCAACAACACATTAGTGTGGTGTGAAGATAGACGAGTGAGGGCCCTTTTTTGCCAGGCACAGCCGATAAAGAAGTACGTGGAGAAGGAATGAAAGCAGCCAAATACAGATGTCAATGGTGGTGGCCAGGTGATGGAAGGTCCCGATGGTGGTGGGGTCCCCATGGTTTCCAGGATCCAAACCTCTGGGCAGCTGCCTGTAATTTGTTCCTCAGCCGCAGCATGGAGCTAATCCCAGGGGCCCAGCCTGTAACAATAAAATAGCAAGGCCTTGCAACTAGATGTATGTCGGCTCCTGTCTTTGCCATAGGTTGAAGTGTGCGAGGACCAGTGTCAGTAAGAGCTGGTAGGAAGAGCTCCACTTTCCCTCCTTTAATGTTACCATCTCTGGGGAAATCACTACTGTGCTGTCCAACTTGAAAAATACATTAAAGCTGAATTCCAGTTATGTACATTTTATACATAGTTACAGTATGTTGGTCAAAGCATTCTCTGACTGTATGAGTGGGAGAGCACAACATCTCCCCTCCAATCCACCTCGTCCAATCAGAGATCAGTTTCCAATCATTCAGAAAATGCAAAGCATTCTATGAATGCTGCATGTGCTGAGCTGCCGACCTCCTGTGTTCATAATGCATCAGGGCAGCCATTCAGCGAGGGACCCAGAAGCAAGTGGAGATCACTAGAGCAGCGGTGTCTAGTACTGTGATTTCTAGTTTTCAAGGGCATCAGCCAGGTAAGGTATATACATAGTTAGATTGGTCCAAGCTTGACCAATGACTATGTATAAAATATCCATACCTGGTGTAGTCGGGTGCTGCTGGCTATGTGGATCCCCTGCTCGCCTCCCCCCCCGGTTCAGTGACAAAGCGGCTTGTGTTCCTCCCTGCTTCCGTGTAAGAGCAGTGGGCTGTTTATGTTCTCTCACTCACTTCTGCTTCTTCCTCCCCCTCCCTCCTGGTAGAGCTGCAACAATACTCGCACTTAGAAGGACTAATGATGCAGCCAATCATTCCCTCCCATATTTATGATGTCACTTGAACGTGGGATTATGGGACATGTAGTCCCCAAGGAACACTGTAAACTGCAAATGGATATGCTGCAAAATACAATTCCAACCAAAATACCTACACTCAGAGGAGGGAAGGACAGAGCTTTTCCCGGGCAGATGTGTGAAATCTGTGAATTCTAGCCAGGGAGTACAGACCTGTTCATGGGGTCTGTACGCCACACCAGAGAGAGGACAAACCTGTTGTGGAGAGCTGAGGCTGGGACTGAGGTACAGCTAGAGCCTGTGTGCAGTTACTGGAGCTGGGCAAATATTGGATCTGTGTGCCTACACCAGTGAGATACTGAGCCTTTCTGAGCACCCAGGGAGCTGAGAGACTGAGCTACAGAGAGTAGCTGTGTCTTTGGACCCAAGCTGGGCAGACCTGTTGCTGCATGTGCCTACATCAAAGAGGACCTGACCATGAGGACTGAGCTTTCTTGGACAGCTGACTGCCAAGCATATGCGATTGGATCCATTGCATACCAGGAGAGGTGAGGAGAATTACCAAGCCTAATCCCTTACTGTCCATAGTTAACTCACAGGGAGACTGCTCCTTACTTAACAGCCCATCAGCCATCTATTGAGTACAGTCTTAAAGGGACACCTTCACATGCATCACCTTCCAGACAAGCCCCAACGATAGCCACCAAGTACTTTATATCAATCTGCAGAGGTACCCCTTTTCAGGAACGTATACACCCACCTGCTATTATGAATGTATGCATGAAGTGAACTCAAGGACATTTCTTTGGGTTAGTTAATTTTGTTATTTTGCCCACTCTTTATACCTCCTGAAATTTGATGTAACTTTATTGCAGTTAGTTAATAGCCACAATAAAGGCCATTATCTACCTTAACCAGTACAGCATCTTTAAACGTGTTCAATTGCCTGTTTACCTCATGCATTGTATAACTTGACTTGCCATAATACATCTAATTAATTTACTAGCAATTTGCTTGTGGCCTTTTTTGAGCCTTTCATACCAAGTAGGTCCTGTGGGGATAGCACTATACTGGACTTCACCTTTAAGCTAGGTTCACACTGGTGCGATGTTAGACATTGCATGTGATTTGCATCGCACTGCTGTGCAGATCACATGTGATGTCTGTGCAATGCAAGTTCAGACATACAGTTTGTATGGCTGAATTTCTATTGCATTTGCGCCAAAACGGTGCAGAACCCTTTTTTTGGTCTGCACTGGAATCGGATCGCATGGGTGTTTGCACCTATGCGATCCGATTCCTGCACCATTTGGCAGTTCGCACTGCGACCTGCGAACCGATCTGGGGGTGTCATTAACTTTACATTGAAACTCGCAGCAGTTTGCAGATGTCAGTGTGAACCGCCGGCAGGTGACATGCGATGGGGGAACCCGCACTGGTTCCCGCATCGCATATATGTGAGCCAGGACTTAAGAAGAAGAGTGATAATTAATTATTTGTAAGGTCCCTAGCAAGTAACAACGCCCTCCATTTTGTAGGGGGCGCTTGTACCAATATTTACACACCACAAAACTGACATATTTACCTTTTGTTAATTCCCCTCAAGGTCTCCAGTTATGCAAAGGTCACCCTGCAATCCAAGATTACAGTTGTAGCCTGCCCACTACTGACCAATAACAAAGCGAGAAAGGCAAAAGTAGGGGGATGGGGTGTCAAATCTGATCTTGCTTCTAAAGTCAATATTAGAATAATTGAGCTTTCTAGATTTTAAGGCTTTCAGAGTATTCAACAAGAAATACAGAGGTTTTTGTAGACACCTCTAGGTTTATGAATTTTACAGCTGATGTTACATTACTAGCTCAGGTACACTTGCTCATACTGTATGAATCACTTTGATAAAAACTGACTGTAGACTTGTTTGCTTACCTAGCTTATCATTGACTAAAAAAATATGCTTATTGCATAAAAGTTGATAAGTAGTGACGCACCAGTGCTAATAAACCTGACAGTGGGGGGAACTGAAGTGGGAGGAACAATCTAAAAGATAATAAAATATAATATAAAATATAATAAAGAATATTAGTGCAGAAATGGAGATCGCCATTAACATGGAACGCTTAGATTGGGGCCAATACCTGTTTATTGGAAAGAAAGCATGAATTTTAAAGAAAGACCTCATTCATAGTTACATAGTAGGTGAGGTTGAAAAAAAAATTCCATCAAGTCCAACCTATGTGTGTGATTATATGTCAGTATTACATTGTATATCCTTGTATGTTGTGGCCGTTTAGGCGCCTATCTAATAGTTTTTTTAAATGATCGATGCTACCTGCTGAAACCACTGCTTGTGGAAGAGAATTCCACATTCTTACCGCACTTACAGTAAAGAACCGTCTATGCAGTTTAACCCTAAACCGCTTCTCTTCTATTGTTAGTGAATGGCCGCGTGTCTTTTTAATTCCCCTTTCTCAGTTTTATCCCTATTGTGGGGTCACCAGTATGATATTTGTACATTGAAATCATGTCCCCTCTCAAGCGTCTCATCTCCAGAGGGAATAAGTTCAATGCTCGTAATCTTTCCTCATAACTAAGGTCCTCCAGTCCCTTTATAAGCTATTTGCCCTTCTCTGGACACTCTCCAGTTCCAGCACAACCATCCCGAGGACTGGTGCCCAGAACTGGACAGCATACTCTAGGTGCGGCCGGACCAAAGTCTTGTAGAGTGGGACAATTATCGTTTTATCTCTGGAGTTAATCCCCTTTCTAATGCATGCCAATATTCTGTTGGCTTTGCTTGCAGCAGCTTGGCATTGCATGCCATTGCTGAGCCTATCATCTACTAGGACCCCCAGGTCCTTTTCCATCCTAGATTCCCCCAGAGGTTCTCCCCCTAGTGAGTAGATTGCATTCATATTTTTGCCACCCATATGCATACATTTTTCTACATTAAACCTCATGCTTTTGTGTTTTACTGAAGTATGCTTTTTATGCATTATGCACATTTCACATGTATTTTGACACATTGTGATGTGTTTTATGGACATTTTATGGTGCCTCTCTGCTTGTTTTTTGTGTATATAAAATATTATATAGCAGTAAAAACTTTTATACCAGTAAAATGCATGTACTATAAAAATTCTTGCGAAAAACTCCAAAATGCGTGTTAAAGTACTGTATATGTGAAACCTTACCTTGTAAAACAGGGGTTGGCAACCCGTTGATCACGATCTACTCGCTGACCACCAGCAGGTGACGGGTAGATCGCGAACACATCCCTGCCTTGCCGACCCTCTAGTTCAGGGCTCATTAAAAAGGCAGGTGTCAGCACAGCGCAGGTCCTTCCCCCCCAGCCTCCGCCGATCTCATCCTCACAGCAGAGTGGAGAGCAGTAGGCAGCTCAATCCTGCCAACCAATAACTAGTGATTGGTAAACAGTTTGGACCGAGCATGGGTTCAGCCCCGAAAAGCACTCGATCAGGTGTTTTACAAACATCTGAGTTTGCGGGGCGCTCGGCAGGATGTTCGCCCGCTGAGCACCTCATAATGCACTGTGCTGCACAGTGCATTCTAAGCCTTGATTGGCTGAAGAAATGCACCAGACCACTGGTCAGGTGCAAGGCTTTGCCCAATCAGGGCACAGTGAATAGCTGGTTGTTAAGGAGCGAGCCGGGAAGCCGGCCGCCGCGTCCTTAACAATGGTGAGTAACCACCTGTCAGCAGGTTTCCCTGCTAACAGCTGAATGAAGAAAAAAGATTGCCGGCAATATAAAAATGTGAAAAAAATGGCATGGGTCCCCCCCAACATCCATACTAGACCCTTAGGTGTTAAAAAGCAGCCTGTTCTCTTTGTATTTGTTTCTCTGTGTGAAATCCCAGGTCTTCCTGCCAGTCCTTCTGCTTTCCTATTTCAAACTGACTATGCTAGGCACAAGAGCACATCTTTCCCAGTGTGGTCAGTTTTCTGGCTGTGCTGGGAGACTAGCCTGCCTGTCCTTCAATGGCCAAGACTTTGGCTGACACGGTTTAAAAAAAAAAAAAAAAAATATTATATATATATATATATATATATATATATATATATATATATATATATATATATATACACACACACACACCACACACACAGTATCTCACAAAAGTGAGTACGCCCCTCAGTTTTTTGTAATAATTTTATTATATCTTTTCATGTGACATCACTGAAGAAATGACACTTTGCTACAATGTAAAGTAGTGAGTGTACAGCTTGTATAACAGTGTAAATTTGCTGTCCCCTCAAAATAACTCAACACACAGCCATTAATGTCTAAACCGCTGGCAACAAAAGTGAGTACACCCCTAGGTGAAAATGTCAAAATTGGGCCCAAAGTGTCAATATTTTGTGTGGCCACCATTATTTTCCCTGACTGCCCTTACCTTCTTGGGCATGGAGTTCACCAGAGCTTCACAGGTTGCCACTGGAGTCCTCTTCCACTCCTCCATGAGGACATCACAGAGCTGGTGGATGTAATGCCGTGTACACATGAGCGGACTTCTCGTCCGCCTAAACTCCGAAGGACTTTTTGATGGAGTTCCGACAGAGTTCCAATGAAATGGACTTGCCTACACACGATCACACCAAAGTCCGATCGTTTCGAATGTAATGACGTACGACCGGACTAGAATAAGGAAGTTCATAGCCAGTAGCCAATAGCTGCCCTTGCGTCGTTTTTGGTCCGTCGGACTAGCATATAGACAAACATTTTTTTCGATAGGAATCAAGTCCGTCGGAAAGATTTGAAACATGTTCTATTTCTAGGTCCCTCGGAATTTTCGACAGAAAAGGTCCGATGAAGGTCCAATGAAGCCCACACACGATCTGCCGGAAAGTCCACTCGTGTGACGCGGAATAAGAGACCTTGCGCTCCTCCACCCTCCTTTTGAGGATGCCCCAAAAATGCTCAATAGGGTTTAGGTCTGGAGACATGCTTGGCCAGTCCATCACCTTTTACCCTCTGCTTTTTTAGCAAGGCAGTGGTCGTCTTGGAGGTGTGTTTGGGGTCGTTACTATGTTGGAATTCTGCCCTGCGGCTCCGAAGGGAGGGGATCATGCTCTGCCTCAGTATGTCACAGCACAAGTTGGCATTCATGGTTCTCTCAATGAACTGTAGCTTCCCAGTGCCGGTAGCACTCATGCAGCCCCAGACCATGACACTCCCACCACCATGCTCGACTGTAGGCAAGACATACTTGTCTTTGTACTTCTCACCTGGTTGCCACCACACCCGCTTGACACCATCTTAACCAAGTAAGTTTATCTTGGTCTCATCAGACCACAGGACATGGTTCCAGTAATCCATGTCCTTAGTCTGCTTGTCTTCAGCAAGCTGTTTGTGGGCTTTCTTGTGCATCATCTTTAGAAGAGGCTTCCTTCTGGGACGACAGCTGTGCAGACCAATTTGATGCAGTGTGCGGCATATGGTTTGAGCACTGACAGGCTGACCCCCCACCCCTTCAACCTCTGCAGCAATGCTGGCAGCACTCATACGTCTATTTCCCAAAGACAACCTCTGCATATGACGCTGAGCATGTGCACTCAACTCCTTTGGTCGACCATGACGAGGCCTGTTCTGAGTGGTGCCTGTCCTGTTAAACTGCTGTATGGTCTTGGCTGCAGCTCAGTTTCAGGGTCTTCACAATCTTTTTATAGCCTAGGCCATCTTTATGTAGAGCAACAATTCTTTTTTTCAGATCCTCAGAGAGTTCTTTGCCATGAGGTGACATGTTGAACTTCCAGTAACCAGTATGAGAGAGTGAGAGGGATAACACCAAATTCCTGCTCCCCATTCACACCTGAGACCTTGTAACACTAGCAAGTCACATGACACCGGGGAGGGAAAATGGCTAATTGGGCCCAATTTGGACATTTTCACTTAGGGATATACTCATTTTTGTTACCAGCAGTTTAGACATTAATGGCTGTGTGTTGAGTTATTTTGAGGGGACAGCAAATTTACACTGTTATACAAGCTGTACACTCACTACTTTACATTGTAGCAAAGTGTCATTTCTTCAGTGTTGTCACATGAAAAGATATAATAAAATATTTACAATAATGTGAGTGGTGTACTCACTTTTGTGAGATACTGTATATATGTACAAACGTTATGAGGGGTTATGAGTTCTCCCAAGGTCATTGTGATAAATCATTTTCATTCATTTAGGAGCATCAGCAAATATCCGCATCTCGGTGGGGAGATGACAAGGATGATGATGATAAATGAAAAAATAAAAAAATTATTTGTCACGATCTTTCTAAAATTGGAATTGTTGGGAGGTCATAGAGGGCACACATTTGTCACATGGCTAGTTACCCTTCTGGATCATGGCCTGCTGCCTTATCCATTGCACACTAGGCCACTGTGGGACTTGTGTCACTGCATTCATTCTGCCTTTGTCCACAGGAGCTGCTATGGCTTTGTTAGTATGGGAATGGAGGCGAATTGTTGCAGGATGGATTGCGGGTTTCAAGGACTATCCATTATTTCATTAGATAATGCTCCTGTCCCCAGTATTAACCTGCTGTTTTACAATATATATACATTATTCTAATTATTAGGTATGGGCTTATTCAGTAAGGTAAATAATATACAGTAATTCATGGTAACCAATCCAAAAAAAAAAAGCAGCTAATCTGAAAATTAAAACCTGAATGATAACTGCATCATCTTCATCATCATCCGTCTTTACACTGACATGCTGAATTCGTTTTACAAAGTCCATTGTTCAATACTGAATGTAAGCTTAATATAAGCGTAAAACTGGATTCTTCACCACCAGATTAAAAATGAATGCATCCCTTCAAATGTTTCTTGAAATAGGTAATTTAGGCCTGGTACACACCTATGCAGGCTGCAGTTTGCATATTCCAGGTGCATTTTGCATTTTTCAATACACATTTTTGATCCATTGAAGTCTATGGAACCAAAAACCAGAAAAAAATCCCTGGCCTTTTGCATAAAATGCACAGATGTGAACTACATCCATAGGAAAAAAACATGTTTAATGGACTGTAGTGTGTTTCTGCAAAACGGAAAACACACTAAAAAATGCATAGGTGAAAACCAGGCCTTAGGATTATCACTTAAAAGATTTGAATGCGCTCATCCCAGAACTCTAATATCCTGGCTCAGTGAACATGGGCCATTTTGCCTTACAAAATGTTTGTGGCAATATGCATTAACCACTTGCCAACCAGCCTCCATTAAACGACGGCAGGTCGGCTCGTTCCCGTGAATCGCCGTAGCTTCTTAAAGAGCCATAGCAGGACCCAATGCACGTGGTCGGCGGCCGCAATGTCCGCCAGCGATCGTGGGAAAGAGAGCCAGAACAGGGATCTGTCACGTACCTGGTTGGAGTCTGAAATGACGAGATCAGCCTCTCTTGTATCTCCGGCCCTGGACCCGCTGAGAGTGGAGACAGAAGTGACCAAGGGACTGGAGGAACACAAGTGCCTGCAGATGTAGCCCTGGAGGCCTGAAGCAGAAGATGCGACTCTTGGAAGACAGGAAGTCGCAGCAAGTCGCTGGAATTAAGATGCAGATACTCGGGTTGCAGAAAAGAGCCAAACATCAGACAGGAGCGTAGTCACAAGGATAGCCGGGTTCAGTAGCAGGCGGGCAGTGAGGTACCAAATCATCAGGCAGGAGCAGGGTCAATAGGAGGCCGGGATCAGGAACCGATAACCAGAAGAATAGGAGAATCCAGCAGCAAGGTCAGGGATAGCCAAGGTTCAACAACTAGTATCAGGCAGGTAACAACAGGATACGGATACAGGAACAACTGAAGATCTGTCAGCAACCATCAGAAGTCAGTGTGCCCCTTAAATAGGCCGTCTGGCACCAAAGGGCAGTGTGGACGCGCTTCTGCGGGCGCGCACACTGCTCTGCGCACGCACATTGGCGCATCTGCGGCAGAATTCTGTATGCGCGTACACATGCGCGAGTGTGCCCGGAGCGCAATGTTAGTTCTCTTACAGAATCTGTCAATGTAAACAGACAGATCCCCGTTCTGACAGGGGAGGAGAGAGAGATTGTCTGTTCCTAGTGATTAGGAAAAACGATCTCTCTCCTCCTCCAGTCAGTCCCCTCCCCCCACAGTTAGAAACACCTCCCAGGGAACAGTGCATTTTATCAGTGCATTTTTATAGCTCTGATCGCTGTATAAATGTCAATGGTCCCAAAAAAGTGTCAAAAGTGTCCGATCTGTCCACGCAATGTCGCAGTCCCACTAAAAATCACAGATCACCACCATTACTAGTAAAAAATAAATCAATAATAAAAATGCAATAAATCTATTCCCTATTTTTTAGCCACTATAACTTTTGCGCAAAGCAATCAATATACGCTTATTGCGATTTTTTTTTTTACCAAACATATGTAGAAGAATACATATTGGCCTAAACTGATGAAGAAATTTTTTTTCTTTATTTTTTTCGGGATATTTATTATAGCAAAAAGTAAAACAATATTGTTTTTTCTTTTTTCAAAATTGTCGCTCTTTTTTTGTTTATAATACATAAAAAACGCAGAGGTGATCAAATACCACCAAAAGAAAGCTCTATTTGTGGGAAAAAAAGGATGTCAATTTTGTTTGGGTATGACGTTGCACGACCGCGCAATTGTCAGTTAAAGCGATGCAGTGCCGTATCGCAAAAAATGACCTGGTCATTAAGGGGGTAATCTTCCAGTCTAAGTGGTTAAGACAGTAATAAAAAATGTGATGTTGTTATTTTGTTAAATGCTACTGACTACCAGTTAGATTACATTTCTCCTTTATTAATTTTTTTATTTTTTGAATAAAGATTAGACAGCGAAAGTTGAAATCTTTTTCTAGTGATTTTGTTTTCATGTCTTTAAATGTTAGCGCTATGCTCCAAATTTATGATGCAATGATGCCACCTAGTGGCTCAAATAGGATACTTCAGCTCCAATGTAAGCTAAAAGGTAACCTGTATTTTGTCAATATTAAAGAGGAGCTTCAGCTAGGTTCCAAAAAAAATTAAAACTCAGCCACTACAAAAACTGTATCTGCTGACCTTTAATAAACAGACAACTCTCCTGTTCAGGTATCCAGCACCATTCGCGCCAGTTCTTGGCCAGTCTTTGGGCCAAGCACCAGAAATTTAAGTGTGGGAAGCCAGCTTTGACTCCCTGCAGCTTCACAGTCGGCTCCCCATCGCACTGTGCCTTGTGAATGGACCTGCAGCTCCTGGGACCAGTGACATGTTCCAAAAGGTTGTGGGTGGAAAGGGTTAGAGTTAGAGTTAGGGTCTGCAGGATACAGGGTGCCTTGCCGTGGCCTGCAGCTTATGCATGTATTTGCAAATGTGTGCAACTAAACCCCTGTTTTTAACGCAAACTGTTAGGCAGGTTAATTCGGTTGGTCGCAGGCTGGTTGGTAAGTTGAGCTTGGAAATTCTTTGGTTTTATTTTACGTGGGGAGCGAAGAGAAGTGGGAGTGGGTACCTGCCAACACTAGGTAGCCGCTGCCCCCCCCCCCCCAAAGAAAAATATTTCAAATATGGTAGAAAAAGGGGGGAGGAGGAGGAAGAGTGGAAATTCTACTTTTGGGTGAAGTTCCCCTTTAAGGAAAAGCAAAGCTACTTTTACACTTTTATATGCAGTTTATGTTTATGAGTTTTGTTTATGAGTTTTGTTTATGTTTATGAGTGTGGTATACTTATGTGTGTTTTACCAATAATCTTTATAAAAAAATTTTTTTTGCTTTGGAAAATGGACCAAAGATGCATCAAACAGGATTTTTCAAGCGACAGCAGCTCTGATGCACCAAGGGCAGATGTGTCAACTTAAACTAACCAGTGGCGGCTGGTGAAGTTTTAGGATGGGGGGCGCCAGACCCCGCCCTTCCTTTTTGACCTATCCCACTTGGTGAAAATGGGCATGATTTCAGCAGAATAGTGGGCGTGACTTAAATGGGTGTGGCTCTAAGGGGTGTGTTTAGCGTCTGAGATGAACGAGGGACGGAGGGAGAGAGAGAGAGAGAGAGAGAGAGATGGAGGAACAGCAGGCCCAGATCCTACACAACAATAGAAATATGTGTATTCCAGAAAGTTTAACAATCAGCAGATAAAGATACTCCAAAAACCTGGTGTTAGCACTTCAATCATCCCGGCACCATGGTTGTTATGGTGTCAGGATGATTGAAGCGCATTATTTCTATTATTACATTGTAATATAAAATGAAATCATTCAACTCTCCATAATGCAGAATCAGTGGGAGCCCTGTCACCTGTCACGTTGCCTGCCACCAGATGCCATCAGGTGCCCCCAGCAGAGTCCGTCCTTACATCAGGTGCCCCCAGCAGAGTACATCCTTACATCAGGTGCCCCCAGCAGAGACCCTCCTTACATCAGGTGCCCCCAGCAGAGACCCTCCTTACATCAGTGTCCCCAGCGGAGTCCCTCCTTACATAAGGTGCCCCCATCAGCGGAGCCCTCCTCACATCTGTGTCCCCAGCAGCGGATTCCTACTCACATCTGTGTCCCCAGCAGCGGAGTCCCTCCTTACATCAGTGTCCCCATCAGCAGCAGAGTCCTCCTCACGTGTCCCCATCAGCAGCAGAGTCCTCCTCACATGTGTACCCATTAGCAGAGCAGAGTCCTCCTCACATGTGTCCCCGGTAGCACAGCCCTCCTTCATGCCATGTCCGTCTCTGTCCCCTTCAGCGGCAGCTAGTTTCTGGCTTTTTCCATGTATTCAGTGGAGAGGGGAGGGGCCTCCCCTCTCCACTGAACACAAGGGGATTAGTCCTCACGGTGGCAGCCATCATTTTGTAGCCCATCAGAGGTGACGTCTGGTCTCACACTGAGAACAAAACACCTGGCCGTAGTGATACACTATGGGCGCCGGGCGGAAGCTGTCCGGTGCGATAGACTACGCCACAAAGCAGCTCCAAACCCCACAAATGAAGCGCCTCGTCTGCAATCTTGTGATTGCATAGACGTGGCGCTTCCCATAGTGCACTGTGTCTGACGCCCGAACACAGTGCACTTAAGGACCTTTTTTTTTTTAAAGGGCCATGGACGGGCCACCACTGAAGCTATTAGAGTTTTATAGGAGGCACAATAAACATCTGGTATTCACCTTCCTAGTCTTCTGTCAGGGCCTATGCCTTTATAAAGAAAAATACTTTGCCTAATGTGAGCAGAGTTTACTTTAGACCGTAACTAAAGGCAGAAGGTTTTTTTTTTTCATTTAGCATAGAGTAATGGAGGGTTATAACCCCTGTTAGTTTTTTTTTGTTGCCATCTGTGGAGATTTTACTTTGCTTCCTGTCCCATAGCCAAAACAGGAAGGGAGAAGAAATCCCTTCACCAGAAGATTTCCCCTCTATTAGTGATCTGATGTCAACCCCAAATTTCAGATTTTCCTTTACCCTCACTTTTGATGATACCAGTAAACAGGACAGATAGAGAGGGTGAACCTATTATTGGTCAACATTAATATTTACCAGCACATCACAGATCACCAAAGGAGAAAAGTACAATTTTTCAGGGCCGCGCAGGACCCCTTCGTCGGGCATGTGATTCGGTGGAAGTCATGTCCCGAATTCCATGGTCATGATCAGGTTATAAGACCGTTAGACCAAATTGTCCCAAACAGGGGGGGACCAAGAAAAAAGCGGGGCTCAAAGGAGAGGCAAACTCAATATGAATTAAATACGAATTGGATATTTATTGGTACAAAATTGATAAACATGGAGATATATGCGCGAGCATGACCCAAAAATGACCCTGCCCTAATAAAATTGATCAATATCTAAATTGATCAAACACACACCTAACCACAGACATGGGGAACATAAAACATATGTGGATTGACAGAACAAGACAAAAGCGTCCGGACGTCTTGGCTATTGATGTCTGCACAAACCACCTGATGGTAGATTATACAGCATTGCTGAATACGGTTTGTGGTGCAGACATCAATTCCCCCGGGGGAGGGGCGGCTCGGGGGGGGGGGGGGGGGGGGGCGAAGGGGGAGAGACGGGAAGGGATGGGGAACCCGGGAGGAGATGATCAGCCGTGGAGTGGGGTGCTGATATGAGGTCTGTAATCAGACATCAATACATCCTATGGGTGGAAGTATATTGGCCATACATGTGTAAGTATGGAATCACTGATCCCAAAGTCCAGGGTAGTGTGTTGCAAGATGTACAGATATCCAGTATAGATATACTTATATACAGAAGTTTGCTGTGGTAAAGTCAATGGGTGACAGGTATAGGCAGGAATACAAAGAAGGTTGCCTGGTACGTTACCGCTTCCGGGTCCCGTCTGGGAGTCCTGTGATACATCCGGATAGCAGTGGCTCCAATATTGTAAACAGTCCCTCCTGTCACTGTGTACAATGCCGTACACTGACCTGGACAGTTCTCCGTAATGTTTATGGGGGTTGGAAGGCAACCATAGCTTCATGGTACTGAATCTATTTACATGATAAAACAAGCCTCATTATACCCCACTTGTTTCATGTTTGATATAGGGATCACTGGTGATCCATTCTTGAGGCATTTTTGATATTTATAGCATTACCCATAACTGCCCTGTGTGTTTTATGTGACCCATTGTTCGATTTATTTGCTGCCATGTTTGGTCAAGCATGGCTTTTATGATCGGGGAAGATATCGATCGTGAAATTAGTCAGGCTTTCAGGACGGACCTGGTGACCACTCCCACGCAAGAGGAAGAGGTAAAAACTCGGTTCAAGGAACATAAAAAATTAATTATTAAACATCTAAACAGAAAGTGGGACGTGTCCTTCCTGGAAACCTACATTAATAACAGGATAGTACCCAGGGGACTTAGAGACAAATACCCGCGGAGCATCTCCACAGCCCTAGATTCTTGGAAAAGTGGAAAGAGCTCTGTGTAGATCACGGGATATCTGTTATGAAATTAATAGTTGAGGAGGAAAAAATACAACTAGAGGAACTGGTGAAAGCAATCACAGAAAGCTCCCAAGGACTAGAACCCTATAAAGAACTAGAGGAATTCCAGAAACTTAACGAGGCCCTTAAAAAAGAAGTAGAAAGGACGCAGTCCGCTTTGAAAGCAACAAAACAATCCAAGTTTAGACGGGATCTGACCGACTGGGAGAAGGGAGACATTTTTGATTTAACCCCACGACGTAGTAGGAGTAACTCCAGGCGAAGAAACAATAGATCATTATCTAGGGGTAAAAAATCTTTGAGCGACACAGAAGAAGAAAACGTGACAAAAACGGTGACTTTTTTAGAGAGGGAGGGGGCAGAGGGCGAAGACAAGGGCAAAAACCCAGACGCGAACCCAAATTTATACAAACTGTCCTCTGTCAGGTGAGAGGAGACTGATGGTGTGTTCCCAGTACAGAGGAACACCGATTGGTCTCCTCCCCTTGTGAATCCCCTCCCCCTACAGTTAGAAACACTCCCTAGGAACATAATTAACCCCTCGATCACCCCTTAGTGTTAAACCCTTCCCTGCCAGTCACATTTATACAGTAATCAATGCATTTTTATAGCACGGATTGCTGTATAAATGTGAATGGTCCCAAAAATGTGTCAAAAGTGTCCGATATGTCCGCCGCAATATCACAGTCACGATAAAAATCGCAGATCGCCGCCATTACTAGTAAAAAAAAAATAATAATAAAAATGCTGTAAATCTATCCCCTATTTTGTAGACGCTATAACTTTTGCGCAAACCAATCAATATACGCTTATTGCGATTTTTTTTACCAAAAATATGTAGAAGAATACATATCGGCCTAAACTGAGGAAAAAATTAGTTTTAAAGAAAAACAAATTGGATATTTATTATAGCAAAAAGTAAAAAATATTGTGTTTTTTTTTTTCAAACTTGTCACTCTTCTTTTGTTTATAGCGCAAAAAATAAAAACCGCAGAGGGGATCAAATACCACCAAAAGAAAGCTCTATTTGTGGAGAAAAAATGATAAGTATATCATCTGGGTACAGTGTTGTATGACCGCTCAATTGTCATTCAAATTGTGGCAGCGCTGAAAGCTGAAAAATGGCTTGGTCAGGAAGGGGGTGAAAATGCCCTGTATTGAGGTGGTTAAAGGGCATCTTGTTGGATTGTAGTCTGTTTCATCCTTCTGTTGCACTGAGTCTGTTTGGTCCTGCTTCCCAAGCCCTCATCATAGTCATTGAAGCCATCAGACTGAAAATAGTTGTAAACCTCAGACATGAAATATGAACAAAGTATAACCCTCTATAGTGTGTACTGTGTCTCGGTTTTGTTTGTTGTTTGGTTCCTCTGCTATCAGCATGAGTCCCTTCTGACAAGTTTTCCTGACACCAATGGAAAAATGGTGACAGGGGAATTACCTTCAGCTGATTGACAACCTCAGCTCTTTTCCTATGTGGTGTGTGGAGAGGGGCGTGTCCCTTCACTCCAATCAGCTCTCAGAGCTCTCCTACCTGAACTCTGCAGAGTGTAATGTCAGTTCTCTGCCCCCTTTTTTGTGAACTCTCAGAGAAGCTTTAAAATCCAGCACTTTAAACAGGTGTAGAGAAGATTGCAGATAAACAGGTACAATTTATGTAGGAGGATTTATTTCATCCCTGTGTATCACCTAAGGCCAGTCATTTCACTGGGTATATGTGAGGGTTTACAACCACTTTAATCCTACTGAGTCTTGTATCTTCTCTGACTCCTGGCTCATCTAGTGGCCTAAAAGGGAATTACAATAGGTCACCTCTGTGCCCAAACTTGCAGCTCTAAAACAAGCCATTCACTGACCTGTGTAGCTGCAAGCACTGTGAAGTAATTCATCCCCACAGTGCTGAGACCTGACTAGGAGCCAGCCCACTGCTTGCTGTGATGTTTTCAGGAAGCTATGTACAAAGCATTGCTCCTCTCACCAGCCACAATCTGTCTGCATTGCATAGGGAATGACAGAATCCCAGTGACAAGATAACTGGGTATAAAATAAGGCATGTAATGAAAATGGAAAAGTTTTATTTTAAAATGTAATTATACAAAGAACCCTCAATCACCACATCCAAATATTATAAAAATTTAAACTAAGAAAAAAAAAGTCAGACTTTACTGGCATAAAAAAATGATAAAAACATAAGTTTTATTACATTGTATATTGAGCTTAAAACATTGCCAAGGTAACTTAATAAAAACAAGCCAAAATAATGTTTACTGTGCATATAGGCAAGTAGTTATCATGAAAAATACAATATCATGCACTACACGGCTGAATTGCCTGATTTTGAACATATAAATTCCTCATGGATCAACGCGTTTCTTTTTCAAGCTTCATCAGGACTCATAAAGAGGTTAAAATAACTATATAGAAAATAAGACATAGAACATCATTATATCATGTACATGCATTAACATGTTGTGGCTAAGATCAAACACACGTGAGACTCCCACCTCCATGTCGATTGCACAACCAACGTTATAGACAAACCTCCCTAGGTGGGCACAGGGACACCAAGAGGAACCAATAACATAGGATAATGCGATATTTTAAAATGTAATTGATGATAGGAAAAAGGAGGAACCAGGAAAGATAAACTGTAAGAAAGATTGAACTCAGCTTTATGATAGATGTAAACTTTAACTGGATGACATTTAGCTTGACTTTAGAATCTCCTGCCCCAGTATCCCACAGCTGCAATGACCAGATGCCTAGACAGACAGAGTTCAGTGCAGCTAATCCTTCTCTTAGCAGAGGTCATGGCTAGTGAGCTCTCATGAGATCCCAGAAGCAGTTTCTACCATTATTTCATGACTTCAATTTACCTTTTATGGTTCGAAAACCAAATAAATCAAGAATTTAGGTTTCTTGTACTATAAGTGTGTGTTGTGCACTCATTTGAGACAGAGTCGCCTTTCAGGTCCACTTTCCCATAGTGTAAAGCAATAGAATACTATTATTAGTACTAGTAAAGCACAAAGGATAATTAGGAACCTGATTTTGATAAGCTTAGCTCAGAAGTGTCTTATTTCATCTAGTTTAATCAACTATTTGTCATGTTCATTGACCTTATTTCACAGCTGGATCACCACAGTAATTACAATCATTTGCTTTTTTAAATAGAGAACATGTTGTGTGAATATGAGACTTTTGTTAAGTTGCAAGGTTCTGTTTTTTTTTTTTAATTTGTGTGCAAGACTGTACAGACTGTCTTTGACTTACATAAGAGCTTTCCAAATCATTTTGGATATTTGTAACTGTAGCCCAGGGTTGGACTGGGACAAAAATTTGGCCCTGAACTTCATCCAGACCAGCCCACTTTGACAGGTGACAGGTCTCTCCCATGCGGGCCAGACAAACCCGCCCCCCCCCAGCCGGCCAACTCTGATGGCCAACCAAGCCCCCCCTTCACGATCCATTAGCCGTTCTACTTTATTTCTCTTAGAGCCCTTTCACACTGGGGCGGCCTCGGTGGTAAAACGCCGCTATTATTAGCGGCATTTTACCGTCGGTATGCGGCCGCTAGCGGGGCGGTTTTACCCCCCGCTAGCGGCCGAGAAAGGGTTAAATACCACCGCAAAGCGCCTCTGCAGAGGCGCTTTGCCGGCGGTATAGCCGCGCCGTCCCATTGATTTCAATGGGCAGGAGCGGTATACACACCGCTCCTTCACCGCTCCGAAGATGCTGCTGGCAGGACTTTTTTTACCATTCTGCCAGCGCATCGCTCCAGTGTGAAAGCCCTCGGGGCTTTCACACTGGAATGCAAGCAGCGGCACTTTCGGGTCGGTTTGCAGGCGCTATTATTAGCGCAATAGCGCCTGCAAACCGCCCCAGTGTGAAAGGGCTCTTATAGGCTGTACCAGTGGGGAGGCTAGACATTATTTCACCCGGGTAAGAGAATCAGTTCGTCTCCTCCCCCCGTAATGGGACAAGATTAGGCAGGAAAGTAAGAAACTCCCAGGCCATAGCTGTTGAGTCAGCTGTCTGTCCCCTCCCCCGTGCTCTTTCTGGTCCCCCCCATGCTCCTCTGTCCCCCACATGCTTATGCATTCCTCTCCTGCTCCTCTGTTTCCCACCCATGCTCACCTGGTCCCCCCATGTTCCTCTGTACCCTCGTGCTTCTCTGGTCCCCCCCGTGGTGCTCCTCTGGTACCTCCCCCCCCCCCGCTCCTCTGATCCCCCACATGCTTCTGTATTAGTATTGGTATAAGTATTAGTATTGGTTAATTTTGTTTCGCTTCACATTCTACAGTCCAATTCGAGCCCAGTCGCATCAGCAGCACGACGATTTGTATCGGTTCATTGCATTTGTTTCATTTCAGTTCACACACTCTACAGTCCACTTCAAGTCCAGTCGCATCATCGGAATCTAGTTGCGTCGGCAGCACAGCGATTTGTGACGAATTCATTTCATACACTTCACAACCGATTCATGTCAGATTAATTATATTCATGTTACAACCGATTTGTATCGGATTAATTTCATACATTCCACAATTGATTCATGTTGGATAAATCTCATACACTCTACTACCGATTCATATCGGATTCATGTTATACACCTTACAACCAGTTCGTATCGAGTGCATTTCATACACTCTATTTCGGATTCGTATCGGAGTCGTTCATACACTTACAACCGATTCATAACGGATTCATTAAATACACTCTCAGGGACAGCGTCAGTCATTCAGGACTGCAGCCCATTCCTACATACTCAATTTTCTGCTTTCCTTTCTTTATTCGCCTGACAATAAAGCCACATTCTGTCCTTTCTCATTTAGGTCAGTTGAGGTCAGGCTCATCCTGCACCAAGTTGGACGTTATTCTCGATAAACAATCCCCAAAAAACTGCACTTTCATGTCGTGAGGCATCTGCCACAAGCTACTAATCATTACTCAGACTAATCTACTCAAACGCACGCATAACTCAGCCGATACTCTGCTTCACATACTCTGTCAGCTAATTTCACACATCCCACTGCCTGATTCGAATCTAGCCACATCAACAGCACAACAATCTGAATCCTCAGCAAGACACTACATAAGTCCATTCTCCAAAGCTTCCTGCAGCCCGGTCTCCATCATAAGGCACCTGCCACAAGCCACCAGTCGTTACTCAGCTATTCGTACGTGCGTACGTACTCACAGTATGCAACCCACTTCTAGCCAGCTATTCAAGCCGTTATTAGCATAAGCACGGGGGCATGGCTGTCCAAAGCGGACATGTCAGACGCGTCTTAATCACTGCCCATTGAGCCATCCCTCTGGCGGCAGCAAGGCATCAAATGGAGAGGTTGAAGACCCCAATCAAAATCTCAGGCTGGACCCAGCAGCTATAGCAGATTGACGATATAAAACAAATTCTTCGCAAACTGGAACGGCATATTCATGTTTATTCTGTTATAATTAGCTTTGTCTCCTCAGGTAGTCATGAATACCGTAGCCTCCACAGGCTTCACTGCAATTTTTGGCCATCACTGGTTCACAGTAGACATGTGCATTGCGTTTCGTTCCGAATCGAAATTAGGACGAATTTTTCATTATTCAGAAAATTGGTATGCATCCGAATTTCCGAATTACAAAAGTAATGAACTTAAACGAATCTAAAAAAAAGCGAACAAATTCAAATCAAATTCGAAAACGGAAAGGGAGGTCCAAAAAGGCATGGAAAGCCAAGACACCATCTCTAATATATCAGTAATTAGAAAGCCATCCTGCCCCTTGTCAGTGCAAATTAATATCAGCTGGTACAGTCTCAAACCGATGGCCTACAAAAAGGTCTCGTTACCAAGGTGTCACACAAAAAGCATCTCATGATGGGTAAAAGCAAAGAGCTCTCTCAAGGCCTTCGCAACATTGTTGCAAAACATACTGATGGCGTTGGTTACAGTAGTATTTCTAAACTTCTGAATGTTCCAGTGAGCACTGTTAGGACCCTAATCCAAAAGTTTTAAGGACATTTCACCATAAACTGGCCAGGACCAGGTGCTCCTTGCAAGATTTCTGACAGAGGAGTGAAAAGAATTATCAGAAGAGTTGTCCAAGAACCAAGGACCACTTGTGGAGAGCTTCAGAAAGACCTGGAATTAGCAGGTACAATTGTTTCAAAGAAAACAATAAGCAAGACAAGCCTGTGAAATACTGGGTGAATATAGTCTGGCCAGATGAGACCAAAAAACTCATTGGATGCCATAATACACAACATGTTTGGAGATCATTTGACACTGCACATGATCCCAAAAACACCATACCAGCAGCGAAAGTTTGGAGGTGGGAACATCATGGTGTGGGGCTGTTTTTCAGCATACGATACTGGTAAACTTCATATCATTGAAGGAAGGATGAATGGAAAAGTGTACCAAGACATTCTTGATAAAAATCTGCTGCCAAAATCTATAGAAGGAACTAAAGATCAGAGTTCATAGAAGAGGCCCATGGAACCTTCAAATTTTGAAGACTACGTGGAAGAATGGTCCAAAATCGCACCTGAGCAATGCATAAGGCTAGTTTCTCAATACGGGAGGCATCTTGAAGCTGTCATTACAAACAAGGGATTAAATAAATAAAGTATTAAATACATTTTGGTTAGCGTGTTCAATGCTTTTTCCCTGTGTCATTCCATTTTAATACACATAACTTAATTTCTAAACTTTTTTGTTTCGGTTTCTTTGTTTGTATGGATTGCATGAGTTGTTACCGACATTTGGTAAAATTTAAAGTGGTTGTACACCTTGTACAACCACTTTTACCTACAGGTAAGCCTTAATATAGGCTTACCTGTAGGTGCTGGAAATATCTCCTAAACCTCTACAGTTTAGGAGATATTTACGAAAAAAACAGGCGTCACTGAATTTAGAAACTATTTATGTATTTCCTTTTGCTCTATTTATCTCTACCACTGTGCTCATTTTCCTTTCACTGTCCAAATCACAGGCTTGGAGGGTCGAAGATGACCAGGACTCAGAGGAAGTGGGTTGAATGATGCTGCCCATCAAACTGAGGACATCAAGCAGCAGAAAAAACAATGCAGGGAAACACTTTGAAACTAAACTGAATATTG
The DNA here is from genome assembly GCA_037952925.1 of Lithobates clamitans. NCBI lineage: Eukaryota > Metazoa > Chordata > Amphibia > Anura > Ranidae > Lithobates > Lithobates clamitans. The sequence continues at coordinate 158,732 of JBBGZY010002192.1, read as the reverse complement.
CATCAAAAGCTGTTTTTGTTTTTTTGCTTTTTAATGGGCCTATGATTTTCATCTTGTTATCTGTGGCTGCAATTCCTCATTAAACAAATAAAACAACAATTTGCTCTATGCTCATAATTTTCAGCAGGATTACATATTATATAAATGTATAGATTAGCTGCCAGACTTTGTACTGTGACCCTTTATCACCAATGCTTTTGAAATAGCTGCAAAGTCACGTCAATTGTGAGCCATTACAAGTAGAAGGTCTGTTTATGCATGGTACCAAACAAAGCACTGCATCTGATCATTATGTTTCGATTAGTTGGAAAAGCATTTTGGCATTCTGGTTAATGTGGTGAGAAGATGACAGATGCGTCTAAGTATTCATATGCATGTACAGAGACCAAGGGTCTGGTCTAGAGGGTCCATCTGCCCCAGATGTCTTTATCTGATTTTAGGTACTCATGAGTGGTAGGACCTGCCTTTGTATGGCCATGGTAAACATTACCATGTTCACCTTTCCTCCAAATGAACTATTTTCTCAAGTATTCTGTAACGTAACTGTTTCCTTGCCTGCCAGCATACAAGCATAATATCCCACATGGCTTTAAAGCTCTACTCCAGCCAAAATGTTTTCTTTTAGTTTTTGATACAGTGAAAGTTACGGTTACATATTTTGTCAGGTTTTTATTTCTGTTGGGAGATTACCCTTCAATTCCTGTGACATTGAGAAAAAAAAAAAAAATAGGGCGTGCTTTTGTCACTTGGAAAGGAAAGCAATCCAGCAATACTGTAAATACCAATAATTAGTTCAGGCAACTCAAGTAATAGATTCTCAGTTCTCATAAATAATGCAAGCAAATAACATTCAAAAAATTTGCAAATCAACATGATAATAGAAAAAATCTATAAAAATATTGCAAGTATCTGCATAAAAGTCCAAATAATAATAAAATCACCGCTGTGACAATGTGAACTTAATCAAATGTACCTTGTGTCCCCATTAAGAAGTTCACATTGTCACAGTGGTGATTTAATGCCGATATTTGCAATATTTTTGCAAGTTTTTCTATTTTAACAAGTTGGTTTGCACATTGTTTGGATTTTCATGCTATTAGCTTGCGTTTTTTATGAGAAGTGAACATTTATTATTTGAGTTGCGCTGCACCAAATATTGTTATTCATATTGTGACTCTCTTGTCTGTGACCTATAGTGAATTAGATTTTGTAACTATTTTTCCTGAGCGCTATAGTTAATTCCATTTATGTGCTGATTGTTGTGAAATCACTTACTAAGTTTTAGCTGGAACGCATATTTAGTTGTATTTTGGTTGCGCAAATTGGTTTTTGGTGTATTAAAGCGGAGTTCCACCCAAAAATGGAACTTCCGCTTTAAGGGTGGTGACCCCCTGACATGCCCCATTTGGCATGTCATTTTTTTGGGGGGGAGCCGGTACCCTCTTTTCAGAGAGTCCCAGCTCCCACTTCCTCCCAGTGTACCGCGACACTGGAAGGGAGATCACCTCTCCCCCTCCCTCTCGGCAATATCTGGGACACGTCACAGGTCCCAGGTGATTGCCTGGCCAGTCACGGCGCAGCTTGTGCATGCATTGTGGGTACCCGACTGTGAAGCCACAGCCAGGCGCCCACACTTACAATGCCAGTGCCGCAGAGAGGAGGGGGAGACGAGCGGAGCTTCGTTCCCCCGCATCGCTGGACCCTGGGACAGGTAAGTGTCCGATTATTAAAAGTCAGCAGCTACAGTATTTGTAGCTGCTGAATTTTCATTTTTTATTTTTAGCAGAACTCCGCTTTAAATTTTGTAAATACATTATCTGAAATTCTACCCCTCCCCGTTCTAAAAACAAAATAAAACCTTTTGCATGGAGTTAAACTTAAAGTGATTGTAAAGGAAATTTTTTTATTTAAAAAAATAACAAACATGTCATACTTACCTGCTTTTGTGCAGTGGTTTTGCACAGAGCACCCCCAATCCTCCTCTTCTCAGGTCCCCCGCAGGCGCTCTTGGCCCCTGCGCCTTGCCGAGTGCCCCCATAGCAAGCCGCTTGCTGTGGGGGCACTCATGCTTGCTCGCTCCCCAGCTGGCTCTCTGCATTTATAAGACGCAGAGTGTGTCTCAGCCCCGCACCCGCCAATAGCTCCTGCTGCTGTATCTCAGCCAATCAGGAGGGAGAAACCTGGTAGACCCTCGGGTCTCGTGCACATCGATAGATCAAGATCAGGCTTAGGTAAGTAAAATGCATTAAGGTAAAAAGCCTTCAGCTTTTACAGCCACTTTAAAGAGAAACTCCCATTAAAACAGATTTTCATTTACTTTTATGTGGAGTAATCTACAATAAACATACTTTCATGCCCAGAAATCCAGCTGATCTGGCTGGCCTGCTGTGTGCAATAGTTTTGCACAGAGCAGCTTCAATCCTCCTCTTCTGGGCCCCCCGCCGCTACTCCTGGCCAAACCCCCCAGAGTTTCTATGAATAAGACCAGTTTTTGAGCAGTGGAAGAAGTACATTGTCACTCTTTGCTTTTATATATAACTCTTTGCAGGTAATTTTGGGTGATCTTCTCCTTCCTAGAAGGTTTTGCTGGGCCAAGGACAGCCCAAGGAGAGCCATTGACATCGTTAATGCTCTCAATAGGACCAATGCTGAATGCTGAAAAGGCCTTCAACTGCCTAAGCTGGCCTTTTAAATGTTCTACTCTTCAACACATAGGAGTCTGGAGCCCTTTTCTTTTAAAAAGCGTTTATTGAAATTTTCGAAAAAGTAAAATTACAGACAACAAGTTACAGTGGTGTCGAAAGTAGTGGATGCCAATAGGACAATAGGAGAAAAAGGAAATTAACCAATAGGCCAACTATTACAAAGGCAGAACAAAAGCAAATAAGCAGTGTAACAACTACTGCAATTAAACCATCATAACCAGGACAGAAATGCTTTAAAGCACAGCAAGACACTCAAGTACGCGGATCTGCACTTCATGCATGACCAGAGCCACCCAAAACCTGGGGGGAGAGGGTGGTACAAGTTCTCCATACAAGCAAGCATAAAAGAAGAGCCTATGGTGGCCCAAAACCAAAAATAATTGTTAGGAAGGAGAAAGGAAGAGAAAGAAACAGAGGGGAAGAAGGGGCAGGGAGGAATCCTGCAGGACACAACCATAGGTCCGTGATGGAGAGCCACATTAGTATCATAAAGTCGAGAGCAAAGAGCGGTCCAGGTTAAAATTTTCATTAAATAAGTGCACATGCGCACAGCACCGGGAGCAGACATGTACTTACCGAGCTCCGCTCGCCGCGGGGCTTTCCCAGCTACAGTTAGCAATCCGGGTGCAGTAAGCACTTTCCCGGGCACCGGGCCATACGATGCAGTGGAGGGCAGCAGGGACAGCCAAAAAAAACCCAGCAGCGCTATCATCCCACAAGCCGCTCGGAGCGCCAGTTACCTGCAGCACGCCAGGCCCCCTCTCCAAAGATGGCGCCGAATCAGAATAAGAAGCCTGGACAGGCGGCTCAGTCATCTCACAATCCGGGCCTCCCCTCACTCTGTGGCAGCCTCACCAAATGCATCTGCCATCCCACAGGACACCCAGATGCTGGATCCATTCTCTTCCCAGTCACAGGAGGAGCTGACAGCGATGCACAGAGGTGAGCTCCCCCAGTTCTCTCCTACCACGGGGTCCCAGGGAGAGGGCCCGGAATATGCAGGATCCCCGGCCTCCTCTATGGACAGACACATGGCAGACCTTACGGAAATGGCTCTGAGACAGTCCAGTTCCATACTGGATCAGTCCCAACCACCACCACCTGCTCCTTATTCTGGTGATGCAGCCCTGCTGGCTCGCTTCTCTGCACTGCTCCAACAAGAATTATCTAAAGCCTGTACTGCAATAACAGCTGAGATAAGGGGTGACTTCCACTGCATTGGTGAGAGACTAGACACGATTGAATCCAAGGTGGATGGCACGGTGGGCAGGGTTAACCAGAATACTAAGATGATCTCCTCTCTGCAAGACCAACTTGACCAAGCTAACACAAAAATCGAAGATCTGGAAAATAGATCCAGACTGTACAATTTTAGGCTGTGCAGATTGCCAGAATTGATCACTGTGACAGACCTAGCCGGGAGAGAGACTTTTGGAGGGGACTGAATGCTAGCCTCTTGCCGATCGATCATGGGCCCTGGCATTTGGGGGAACGGTGCTCTTTGTGAGCTGTATGTCTGGGGAAAAAAGAAAAGTGTGTGAGTGTGGCGCTGTCCCAGAGTTGTAAAAGAAATGTCTGCATATATACAATTATATCCAAAGTGTCATGTGTGTATTCCTTTAAGTGAAATAAGTATGGCAGTTATTACCACTCCTGTGGGTTAAAGTGACTGGTGATTTAAACATAAGAAGCATAAATGAGTGCAATAAATCGCATCCAAGGTGTCTAGTGCTATATTCCCTCAAAAGAAAAAACAGTATTAACCACTGCCAAGAGCATGAAGTGGTCTGTGTCTAAACACTAGAAAACACAAAGTTGCAATAAATACATCACACAAGACATGCAAAAAATTCTAAAGTGTCTGTTGCTAAATAAATAAATATTAAAATATTGCTCTACAAACGTTGCAAATAACAAAGTGATAAGTGCCCTATAAAGAGGTCACTCTGAGAAATACAAAACACACGTGTCATGCAAACGGTTCTATGATAATAAACAGCTCATAGGGTATGTGGCCGGTGCACTATAAGTGAAAAAAGGCGTCCGTTGTAGGATTCCTCAAAGCACACAACAGGTGTTAATCGAGTGCTGGTGTCTCGCGTTGTGATTGTGCAGAGACTCACCAGCTGTATATCCCCTGCAGGGGTAACGAGTAGTCACAGTATGTGCCACTGTGCAGCAGTACTTGGCAAGACCAGGACCAGGATGGTATCATAAGGACATAAGAAGAAAGGATTCCATAGTGTGAAACCATTTAAAAACACTATTTATTAGGTCAGATAAAAAGGGTAATCACATTGTAGTGGAAAAAATGAGCGGTGTACAATGCTTACAAAGATGTCCCTAAGCTTTGCAGGGAGATGTCAGCAAGGCGTTCAGTCAAAGGCCACGCCCTACGTACGTTTCGTCACACGGACTTCTACGGGAGCTCATTCCACCCCCTGTGGAGTCAGCGTATGTGAGGGCAGCAGTCTATCAATTTAGGAATATACTTCCCACCTAGGCTTCTAATTACACCCATTAGCGCGGACTCCCTATTTCTTCTGTATGTCTGGGGACCCTTGAAGTGGTACTACTGTGGATTCGGGTCCTGGTTCCCCAGGACACACAGACTCTGGGGACCCTGGATTTGCCATATTAGAAATAGTGGCTGATTCATAATGCTGGGACAGATACCGTTAGGAGATGCTGATGTAAATTCCAGCCACCTGTCTGTCTGTTGCCTGCTAGAATGTGTATTGAAATAAGTCTCTAGTATGGGATCTAAGAGTCATTAGATCCCCATTGTTGTTTGTGTTATTAACTCTGCTACTGTGATAATGTTGATTGGGTTTTCTGAGCTACAAGATGGCCAGTCTGGCCTAAAAGGTCAATCTAGGCTGTCTAAAGGGATTAGTTAATTAGCCCCTGTTAATTAGGTTACAGGTGTATTGTTAGAGTAATATGAGCCGGAGGTATGCACCTCCACTTTTAGCGTATAAAAGAGCCTGTATTTTTCAATAAAAGGGATTCCTGGTTGAACTTACATACAGCCTGCCTGGTGTTTGTTCTGAGCTACACAACTGGATTAGAATGGCACATAGCTGTAGTTCTAGTCCCGGAGCATCGGATGACCGAACCATCAGATGTTGCGATCTGCAGTCTGATTCTATAGCTGCAGAGGAGTGTCGGGAGAGTGGAACCGAGCGAGGAGGGGCTCATTACATTGGTTGAGCCGTGGGATTTGCTCTCCAGTTACTGGGACACTCCAAACCAGCCTGCAGGAGAGCCACGCTAAAAGACTTACTTGAGAGCTGTGGAGGGAATGGTGGGATCTCGCTTCCTTGCCGTGAACACATCCAAACCATCACCTGGATCCAAGGTCCAGATAGCAGGAGAGGAGAGGTACAGATACCAGCCACCATGGAAGAGGAATTCAGAAGGAGGTTGCGAGAGATGCAGATAGAGCACAGAGGACCAGTATCAGAGCAGGTCCTGCTAGGATGGTTTGATTCTATCCGCTGCGAACTCTGGAAGGAAGCGCTAGCCCGTGAGCAGCGAAACCAGGGAAAAGTTCTCCCCTCCATCCATGTAAGGTACTGGTCGCAGTATGAAGTGCGAGGGCCCCGAGGGCTTTCACACTGGAGCGGTGCGCTAGCAGGACGGTAAAAAATGTCCTGCTAGCAGCATCTTCAGAGCGGTGAAGGAGCGGAGTATATACCGCTCCTTCACCGCTCCTGCCCATTGAAATCAATGGGACAGCGCGGCTATACCGCTGGCAAAGCGCCTCTGCAGAGGTGCTTTGCAGTGGTATTTAACCCTTTCTCGGCCGCTAGCGGGGGGTAAAACCACCCCGCTGGCGGCCGAATACCGACGGTAAAGCACTGCTTATAATAGCGGCGCTTTACCGCTGACCCTGCCCCCGCCCCGGTGTGAAAGGGCCCTGAATTATACGTTTTACCAAAGGCTTTTCCCGTAACTCTAGCTGATAAGTATTTTAGGGACATACCTTTACCTAAGGTGGCAAACGATCATATTGTGCTAATGGAGGGAAATTTTACGGAGGGCGAAATCAAAGCGGCTATCAAGAGTCTGCATCCCTCAAAGGCACCCAGTCCTGATGGATTCTCGGGTCAATATTACAAGAAGTATTCGGAGTTGTTGGTGCCCCACCTATGCTCCTTTTTTAATGACCTGAAGAAAGGCTTGGCTTTGGCTACACATGAAAATGCAGCCTTTATCCATGTCATCCCTAAACCTGGGAAGGATCACGGGGACTGTGTTAACTATTGCCCAATTTCATTATTAACGTAGATCTTAAATTAATGACCAAAGTTTTGGCAAACCAAATAAAAACCTTCCTATCCGGTTACATCCTTCTGGACCAGGTGGGGTTTGTGCCCAATCGTCAGGCACATGATCAGACCCGACGATTAATAGATGTTATATTAGCGATTCAGTCCAACTGGGACAATCGTGGACCCAGGAAGGGCATGCTGTTATCATTAGACCTTTGTAAGGCCTTTGACTCCTTGTCATGGGATTATCTATTATATGCATTGAAAGGCTACGGGTTTGGCTCAAAATTTTTGGGGGTGTTGCAGACTCTCTATAGCTTACCCACGGCAAGAATCCAGGTCAAGGGATACACCTCACCTCAAACAGATATCCATAGTGGAACTCGACAGGGGTGCCCTCTATCTCCCATTCTATTTTTATGGGCCCTGGAGCCCTTGGCTATTAAAATTAGGAGTCATCCTGACATAAAGGGTATACATTGTGGGGAGCTCGAGCACAAGTGTGCTACATTTGCTGATGACATCCTCATGCTCCTCATGTCACTACCAAACCTATACCAAACATTGCGCCACTTCTCCATGATTTCAGGTCTTTCCATCAACCATTCGAAATCTATTGCCTTCAACCTGTACTGGACACGGACATAGTAGCGCAACTACAAAACTAATTTCCATTTAAATGGCAGATGAAAGCCCTCTCATATATAGGAATCTTCCTAACTCCCACTCTAGATAAATTATATCAGGCAAACTATCCCCCTCTATACAACAAGATGGTGGCTGATCTCCAACGATGGGTTAATAATCCTCTGTCGTGGTTCGGTAGACTGTACACAATCAAGATGAATCTCTTGTCGAGGTTACTGTATCTATTCAGAATACTACTCAATTTGTTTGCCAGACTTACACAAATTCCAAAACAAGGTTCTGAAATTTATATGGGGGAATAAGAGACCTCGGGTGAACAAGCGCACCCTATACACGCCTAAGATGAGGAGTGGCTTGGGATTCAGGGACTTAGCCAGATATGCTGCGCAATTGGCACAACACCTCCATCCATGTGGATGAAAATGTAATCTTCCCTACATCCCACATCCACCAATTAGTCACCTGATGTGGCTGAAACCAAAAGACAGACCAGTCATGATGCATCCCTCACTATAATTTTCATTAAACCTATGGGTTAGATTGACAAAACCCCATAATTTCAAATCCTCACATACTCCTATGGCCCCCTAGCTGGCAACCCAGACTTCACCCCAGGTCTCAATTCCCAGACCCTTGCTTGATGGACAAACAAGGGTTTGATATGCATAGGGGGATTCTATCACAAGGAACCCTTCAAAAAAAATACCTCCCCCCAAACTCCAAAATTTTTCATTATGTGCAAATAGTGCATTTTCTGCACACCTTACATCGCACAGCTGATATAACCACATCCACCTCAATGGAGTACTTATGTCGATCCTTTGATAAGCACACTGGCTTTGTCTCCAAAATCTATAGTATGTTGACCTCTACTCCAGGAAAAATTGTTCTACATGAAGAAGTGGGAACAAGACATAGGTGAGACATTCGATCTAGCTGAATGGTCCACAATGTCACAGTGTGCGGCAAAATCATACATAAACACCTCATTAATTGAAGCAAATTACAAGGTTTTGCTTAGATGGTACATGGTACCGACGAGAATAGCTTTGTTTGTCCCAGGGGCCTCTCCCTCCTGCTTTCGAAGGTGCAGTTTGGAAGGCATGGTGATCCATATATGGTGGTCCTGTCCCAAGGAAACTTGTAGCCTTTATTTTTATGGAAGCCAGAATAGCAATTGCCAGATCATGGAAGACACCCACGATCCCTTTCGACCTGGTAAAAAATAAGTTGACATGGATCATGGTAAATGAACGCCTCTTGGCGGTCCTACAGGACAAACTAGCCCTTTTTGACAAGATATCGGAACTCTGGATAAAATACTTGTCTGACCCCCTGGGAGATATCAGGGATTGACCAAATTAATCTTAGGGAGTGCACTTCCCTCTTTGAGAATCCTTTCTTCTTACTTTTATTCTTTTCCTTGTCTATGGTCTTGGTCTCTCCCCCCCCCCCCCCCCTGGAGAGACAGGGAGACCAGGGGATATTCATAATTACCTTTTAGACTACAGAAATGTTAATTAGTTGTGTTATCATTTTAGCCTTTTGGGAATTGGAACAATACGATAACAGATGTGCAGGCCGGAAGATAATACTCTTCTGGAAAAGTCACGCTGTATAATTATACTGAGATATGGTAAACAGTTTAAGCCCTAATGTCAAAAATGTTTTGCAACTTTCAATAAAAAACATTGAAACCCGAAAATTTTCATTATAGGCCACCCGTGGTTACCAAACAGATAATAATCCTGCATATAATTCAAAATAGAGATGAGCTTCTCGTGGACCATGGTCCCCATGAGGCGATTTTGGTTGTGTGAAGATGTTGCTGATGTCAGACCTTGGCCAGTGTCTGGCGGGCCACCTGGAAAACAGAGCCCACTCACTTCCACTGATGTTTAGTTAATATAGGCTTATGAAGCAAAGCCTCCCACGAATTGCACATGAAGGGTAACTTCAGCACGGTTCTGATAAGTGTGTATACTTGGGTCCAGAAACAAATCGTCCAGGAGCAAATCCACCAAATGTGGAGCAAGGTGCTCCATTCTCTACAAACCCAAAGCAACATAGGGGAAGCGTTGGGGACAAACTGAGAAATTAGATCAGGCGTCATATAACACCGAGAGAGCAATTTAAACACATTCTCTTGAGCAGGCTGCGTGCTTGGATAAGGGTGTGGTATGGCATGGATTTTGGGGGGACCCCACGCCATTCTTTAAAAAAAAAAAAATTGGTGTAGGGGTTCCCCATAAAATTCATAGCAGACCTTAAAAAGCCTGGTATGGATTGGGGGGGGGGACAACGTTTTTTTTCACAATTTTCGATTGCTGGCAATGTTTTTTTTACATTCAGCTGTCAGTGGATGAAACCCAGCCTTAGACCCCTTTCACACTGGAGGCATTTTTCAGGCGCTTTAGCGCTAAAAATAGCACCTGTAAAGCACCTGAAATAGGCCTCAGCTGCAATCCCAGTGTGAAAGCCAGAGTGCTTTCACACTGAGGCGCTATGCTGGCAGGGCGTCACAAAAAATCCTGCAAGCAGTTCCATATACCACTCCTAAAGCGCCCCTGCCCGCCATACTGCCGGCAAAGCGCAGCTGCAGCAGCGTTTCGCGGGTGGATTTAACCCTTTTTCGGTCGCTAGTGGGAGTTAAAACCGCCCCGCTAGCGGACGAATAGCGGCGCTAAAATGACGGTAAAGCAGCGCTAAAAATAGCGCCGCTTTACCGCTGACGCCCGGGCGCTTTCAGTGTCAAAGGGCTCTAATGTATTGCAATTCCGTCTTTCCCCCGTGAGAGTTTTCTTTGCGACTTTATATTATATGAATGATTTAAACATAAATGCACACATTAAATTAAGAGTAAAGCGCTTGGGGAGATTACTAAATTATTATGATCATATTCTAAATCCAAAATAATTTATAACTTTTGTTTGCTATGTTAGTTTACCTAGGATGAAGAAGACAGAAAAAGCCAGGACAGCATAGCAAAATATAAAGCATTTAGGACCTTCTAGAATATGATCTTTATACCTCTTATGACAGAAACTGCTGTGCATCATCTGGCCGGTTAGCTCAGTTGGTTAGAGCGTGGTGCTAATAACGCCAAGGTCGCGGGTTCGATCCCCGTACGGGCCATACATTTTTTTTTTTTTGCTTAATAGTTTGTTTTTTGTTTTTTATAAATTGTTGTTATTTATCACCACATTGGAGTTCTGAAATTATAATCTGTTTGCACTGTTCATTAACATCTATATATACCTATTTTTATAAATGATCTATGAGCTGAGTTACATTATCTTTATACTGGGAGTATTTGTATGTAATAAATGTGGTACAAATTATATGATAAAGCAAAAAGAAGAAAACAGTATAGTGTTATGCATATATGCACGAATTTGATTTTCATCAAAGAACGCTGCATAATAAAATAAATTTGTCATGAATCACATAACACAGTTGTAGTTACCCATGCGGACCAGAGAGGGCACTGTTGTTTTTCTGTTTACATTGTTTTTCTGCATCCCATTTGTTTGATAAAATGTTTTTTTTTTTGTGACATGCAACTCCTTGATTTTGTGGACTGTCCCTATTTTCAAAACATTACCCTTGTAAATACTCTTTATCTGTGCTGATCCACATACACAAAAATGTCTTTTTTTTTTAAAGCTAGAAACAATAGAGCTTTAAGTTAGGGCCAGTTCACACCACATGCAGTCCAGTGCATTTTTTTTTCTGCATTACAAATGCATGGAAATTCGGTTATATGGTATTCAATGGCATAGTTCACACCAGTGCTTGCAGTTCCAATACGTTCCAGTTCCTGAAAAAAAAGTAGAACATGCTGCATGTTTCCTGCACTGGACTGGAACGCTGTAAAAAAAACGAATCAAAAACGCACTGGAACGGCACCTAAGCATACAAAAACGCACTGGAACACACATGTCCTTATTTAAGTTTAAGAAAAAAGAGGGGGAAAAAAAGTAAATGGACTGCATCAAAAACACACTGGAACGCATCACAAACCCGCATACAGAAAAGCATCTGGAACGCATCCGGACTGCATTTCTATGGTGTGAACTGGCCCTTAAAGAATAAAGTTAAAAAGACCCCGTCACCAATGTAAAAAATTGCAGATGAAAGCACAGAAAAATCACATATTTCAAACATGCGCAGTGTTTTTACCTTCTATAAATGATGTATTTATTCCCTTGCAATGTGCCTCTTAACTTGCTAGAAAATGTGACTACTCCAGGAGAGTCGGTTACATTGTACAGCCCCTCAACCCCTTGCATGTCATTGCCCCCCCCCCCCCCCCCAGGGCCAGGGTGAGGGGTGGCCATAGAAGCAAACACCTTGGGTACACCAACAGTGGAGGGGGTTCAAAAAAGACCTACAATTTATGCTGTTGAGGTAGTTCATGGAGGATGGGGCCCACTTTGTTCCTTTTCCTTTGGGGGCTAAAGGACCTTGTTCCAGTACTGCTCTCCTCTTCTGAGAGTGTCTAATTATTGTCTGTGCTGGCCCAGCTCCCCTGCCCCTCATCTCCCTATGTAACTTTGAGAGGAGCTCTAAATGCAAGTTCTGAGTCTGCTGGGTTTGCTGACGTTACATTTAAGATGACAGCAGTAGTCTTAGGCCTTTTAGTCCCTGTTACAATCAGGACAAATAGAGAGTGTGATTTTTTTTCCAGTGGAGATACAAAGAGAAATAAAATACTTGACAAGCTACTCTATCCAAAACAAATTATTATTTTTTTCTCTAGGAACCAGTGGCGGCTGGTGCTTACTATATTGGGGGGGTGGGGGGCGGCAAACTAACACCAATCCTCCCCCACGGGAGACAGCCGGGAATGCGGCGATCGCCATGTTTACTATGCTTCAGTGTGTGAATGAACAGAAAGCCGCTCAGCATGGAGCACTTCCCATCCATTCACTGTCCAGTACAGCTGAGGCTGCAGAGAAAGGGACTGGGAAAGCTCTGTTTAGACCCTTGATATTTCACCAAAGCCACCCAACAAGGCTCTTACAAAGATTATAAAAAAAACTAAATAATAAAAAATAATATTGTAAAAAATAATAGAAAAAAATAATGTTGCAAAAAAATGATAAAAAATAATGAAAAAAAAAACTACTGACACGTCCACTGCCCTACTGACACCAATCTCTGCTCTGCTGACACCGTTCACTGCTCTGCTAATATACACTCATGTGTGCTTGTGCTCTGGGGTGGACACTCTAATGCAATAGGCTGTGCACACCAATGCATAGGAAGAATTCATATATAACAGCCTCATCCAGCAAAAGGAGCTCTAGAGCAGCCTGAGGTCATCAGGGCTTCCGCAGTATCCTGGCTGAGAGAGGCATTAAAACAGGATTCCACCCAAAAATGGAACTTCCGCTTTAAGGGATGTGACCACCTGACATGACACATATGGCATGTTTTTTTTTGGCGGGGGGGGGAGCGGATACCCTCTTTTTAGAGGGTCCCAGCTCCCACTTCCTACTGGCGCACCACGGCACGGGAAGGGAGATCACCTCTCCCCCCTCCCTCTTGGCAATCATCTGGGACACGTCACAGGTCGCGGCTCGCTCATGCGCAGTGGGTGTCACAGCCGCCCACAGTTACAATGCCGGCGCCGCAGAGAGGAGGGGGAGACGAGCGGGGCTTTGTTCCTCTGCATCACTGGACCCTGGGACAGGTAAGTGTCCCATTATTAAAAACAGCTGCAGTATTTGTAGCTGGTGACTTTTATTTATTTTTTTTAAGCAGAACTCCGCTTTAACACCAGAGCTGAGCTCCCGGTCCTCCGCTGAAAAGTACTTTGGCAGAGCAGGAGCACGATGAGGACAGGGAGACCTGAGACCAGACCTCTCCGCCTCTCCCTACAGTGCAGTATCCAGAAGGTACAGTACTGCAGGTTTTAAGAATTCTCTGTGTGTATATATGTATGTATTTATGTATATGTACTGTATGTTAATAGACTTCCTCAAGAGCTGGTTCTGGCCAGCTCAGTAGATTGTTTTAACAAAGACCTGTATTCTTTGCTGAATGTTCATAATATTACTGGATACTAATATTTACAGGCAAAGTTGATCCAGGGAATATCCAATTACCTCTCGGTGGATCAGGAAGGAGTTTTTTCCCCTACTGGAGCAAATTGAATCATGCTTTATTGGGGTTTTTTTTGCCTTCCTATCTAGTGGTTTGCTCCATTCCTCCTGAATGTCGCTTCCTATTTAGTGGTTCCAGGAACAGCTAGCACATGGCGATTAGGCCTGACACTGGCCCAGCCAGGCCTTAACAATAGCCTTTTGCAAGCAGGGACCGCGGGCCCCTATAGTGTAGCAGAAAATATGTAAAGTGTTGTTAGTGCTAGCTGTCCTTCTGGTGGACTACTGCTCCCAGTCAGTCCTCTTCAGGCCCTGGCTCCTGGCTGCAGCTGCCCTACTCCACTGCCCATGATATTGCTATCCTCTCTACTGGCTCCACACCCAGCTCTGACTGTTTCCTCTCAGTCCTCTCTAGCATGCATCTCCAGTCCTCCTGACTGCACATGTCACTCACCAGCCCTCCTGGCTGCAACCGGTGGTTCCCTCCTGAAGTATTGCCCAGCAATACTAGCTCCCACTGCCCTTTCTGACTGCTCCTGTGCCTCTTGTTCAGATCCTTCATGCTTTCTTGAAGGGCTCCGTCCTGCAACCGAGTCCCAGGCCCAAGGTCGCCCCCCCAGACTGTGAAGCTCCCTCAAAGGCCCCGACAGCCTAGCACTCCATCCTCAGTTCCTCCACCCAACAATTCCTCCCCAGCTGGGCTGACCCTAGGTATTTCAAGGAGACCTGCCCCCTGCCAATCCTAGTTGGGGATTGGTCATATCACTCCCTGAGACACCCCAGACAGCTCCAACTCTCTTCCCCTCCTCTTCTTCTAGAATCCTCTAGAAGAAAGAGGGAGGTAACAGTGAGGTAATGCTGTCTGTGAGTCATAGCTGCTACTCTAAATCACTCCCAGCCCACATAAACCAAAACAGCCAGGCCTGCCTAAATTTACCTACACTTACCAAAAAAACCTAGTCTAGCATCTACAAGCATGGCTTGTTTACAATAGTGGCAAACCCAAATGAACCATGCTCGGATTGCTTTTCAGAGGCATTTGACAAGCGGTGAAGAGGCAATATGTCACCTCCTTACCACCTGTTTTAACCCCCTATATGGAACATCACAGTGCCTCAGACGCGTGCAATGCGGTTACATAGTTGCATAGCTCCCAATCGTTTCTGAATTTGAGGGACTGTCCCTGATTCGGAACAAAGTCCCTCTGTCCCTCTTTCCTCCTCATGTGTCCCTCATTTTGGTCTGATGCATATATCTGTATATAAAATGCACTTTTTATCTATCAAAAAAGTGTTTTACAATGCTAATTCTTTTATCCAGTGGCAGGGGATGCGTCCTTTGCCTACATACTTTCGCTAATAGGTGTCCCTTGTTCCAATCTCAGAAAATTGGGAGTCCATCCAGTTCAATCTGTGTGGGTGCAAGTTCATGGTGGTTGCAGCGTGGCCCAATTCACGTTGGAGTATACTTCCTGCTGCAGCCACAGCATGTGCATGACCCTAGCTGCTGCCCATGCAGCTAAATGTAGAGCAGTTGTGGGCGGTAAAAACATGGCTCAACCATGTGATTTTCTTTTTTGCGTCCCCCAACCTCATATTTCAACAGGCCCCTGGATCACATCTGTGCGGCTGCATGCTGCATGTAGGGCTGCCTATTCATTTCAGTGGGCTGCTCTATCTGCACAGACACAGAGAAAGATGTCCCTGACCCTTTTTTAAAAACCACACCAAAAACGTACTGTATTTGCAAATTCATAGGGGTATAATAAAGACTTAAAGTGGTTGTAAACCTGAAAAATCAAAAGGGAGTCCCATAGTAAAAGAACAAAAGGGGATGGACGGAGGGACGGCATGACAGGGCTGGGCATAGTACAGGCAGGGGATAAGGTAGAGAGTTGTCCCCTTTAAGAAAAGGGGGGTGGTCTGGAGCCGCCGGGAGGAAGTAAGTGGAGGAAAAGGGGGGAAGTGACGTCAGTTGAGAGCGGAGGAGAACGCCCTCCCCTCCGTACTCTATTCGCTGCGGGATCCGGGATTGTGCTGCGCGCGGCTCAGTACTCTCCATGTTCCGTGTGTACCGGCCATTAGTAGAGGATAATTCTGCTTTCAAACTATCTGGATGTCTGCTTTTCCAGTAGGTCCCGTGAGGATATACACGCTGAAGGCTGTTTGTTTGCGGTTCAGGCTGGTTACAGAGCCGCTCAGCGGATGACATCACTTCCGGGTTCGCCTTCTTTCCATGCTGACGACGCCGGCTTCACAGCGGTTCCCTGTGTCCCATACCGCTGTTTTCAGTGACTACATCCATCCCCTCTGAAGGCTTCCTCTGACCGTGACCCCTTCCAATGCAGCTTCACTTATGATGTGCCTGATTACCACTTCTATTCTGTAAGTGTTTTTAACCCATTTTGGGGCATTAAAACTGTTAATCTTCTGCACTTAGAGGCGCCTTTGTTTGTTTCTTTGTGTCATTATAGATCCTGCTTCAGTCTTTTAAAGTTGCAGCCCTTTTTGCTGAAGATCATCCCACCATCCTTACCAACACTCTCCTTTTCATTTTGGACTGCCTATCTTTAATAGAGACATTATCTGGACTACGTTAGTCCTGTGCGCCCTATATACTTTTTTATTTTCCATGAGAAAGAGATTCCACCCACCCTCCCGAGGTTTGGTTTTTATTCAGGGGGGCTGTCAGGACAGCCAGGCAGTGGTGGGTCTTTGGAGGAAGAGAAGATGGCTGTTATATATATAACATGGTTGGCACCCATCTGTGGTACGGGTTTCTCAGGTACCTTGCGGTTAACCAGGAAAGGGTAAAAATGTAGGTCACTGCGAAGGTTGAGTACCGTCTCTGAGTCGGTGGCTTGCGACTGGAGGCCTAAAGTTTAAAAGAAGTTGGTCACAGTGACCAAGTTGTGTGTCGTTGCCCTCGAAGACCCCCAAAGTATATAGAGAAGTTGGGTGACGGTTATTTAAAATGTTATTTATTTAAATTATGTTAATTGTTAATAAAAAGGCCGTAAGGCCATTTTACTCCAAAAACCTTGTCACGTCATTTGTGGGGGAAGTGGAGGGGTTTGAGATTATGTTATAACAGGTTGGGGAAAAAGAGACAGTAGGTTATGTCCTTCATATGTCACGTAAAATAAACACTTTACCTATTACAGTAAAGCAGCAGAAGCCACCTGTCCCCAGTCTTGCCAAAATAAAGATCATCCAGCACTCTAAATCCTTTATGCTTTCTAGCAGTGTTAAAAAGCTACACATTAACAAAAAATTTGTGTCACCACACCCCTGCTCCTGTGACTGACAGATCATGTAGTTCCCTCATGCACGAGCATGAGGGAAGAGGTGGTTCGCGCCTGGAGATTGCCGGGGGGAGTGTAGAAATGGGAGGAGAGTCCAGTGACTCCGCTTCCTAAGCTCCGGCATGCTGACACGCCCATGTTCTGCGATTTGCTTTTAAACTGTGGAAACATTAATTTGATGCATGTCTTTTATGTTGTTTGCACTTGAGGTTTACAACCACTTTAATGGCACCCCTGCCCATCTGCTAAAGAGCAGCACGTTTGCCTGCATGTCGGGAACGCAGGCAATTTTGCGTGTTTTCCTGGCATGCAGTAATGTGAACCAAGCCTCAGACTGGGGAGCCTCGAGACTGAAAATACTTTAAGGGAAAAAGGTAGAGAAACATTGCTCTAGAGTCTATATGAGTTTTCTGCAGTTCTATGCTTGTCTGCTATAAAGAAAGTATATTCGGTCCCCTGTTGTTCAGCTTCATATAACACATACAGCTGAAAGAGTGAAAAGAGAGACATACCCCTCCCAGTCTCTGGTTTATAAGGTTCTGTATGAAGTATCCATTGGTCCAAAAGTGAGCAGATACTGATGGGCTGTCCTAATATTGGAAAGCCCAAAATTCTGTGTTAACCCATTGTCATAAAAGCACCGTCTATTAAATTAAACCCTACCCTGAGGAATTTATGTGACGAGTGACGGAACACGTCAGGCAGGGTCTGTGACGTCACTTCCGGTGTCTCTGGTACCCAGAATTTAATGAGGAGGCATTCAGCCGAGATTTGTGTTGTATATACATGTTGTTTTTCAAGTATTTTTTATTGTGAGTGCATAACTTTGACTCATTAAAAAGGTTTTATACTTTAGCAATATTGCTCTATGAGTTCTTTCTTCTATATATTTGAGTAAACTGGAAGTGAGTGGCGTGGATCCAGGCTAACCCTGCAGAGGGATACCTAGTGGAACACATAGATCCAGTTGGATATAGAAGTTTGGAGATTTATTAGAAAAAAAAAAAAAAAAAAAAGAAAAAAAAGGTGCTGTGTGACCATATGGTCATATCTTAAAGGTGAGCGGCCAATTTATTCACTGGTGGCTGGTGGTGGATGTTTCTCAGCATTAAGAATCACTTCAACACTTATGCCCCGTACACACGGCTGGATTTTCCGACGGAAAATGTGTGATAGGACCTTGTTGTCGGAAATTCCGACCGTGTGTAGGCTTCATCACACATTTTACATCGGATTTTCCGACACACAAAGTTTGAGAGCAGGCTGTAAAATTTTCTGACAACAAAATCCGTTGTCGGAAATTCCGATTGTGTGTACACAAATCCGACGGACAAAGCGCCACGCATGCTCAGAATAAATAAAGAGATGAAAGCTATTGGTCACTGCCCCGTTTATAGTCCCGACGTACGTGTTTTACGTCACTGCGCTCAGAATGATCGGATTTTCCGACAACTTTGTGTGACCGTGTGTATGCAAGACAAGTTTGAGCCAACATCCGTCGGCTCAAACTAGGATTTTGTTGTCGTAATGTCCGAACAAAGTCCGACCGTGTGTACGGGGCATTATAGTATTAGAGAAGTGGATGTCGTTGGTCTTAGAGAACTATTTGCATACCTGCAGCAGAATTTATGTACCTTTTTGGACTGCTTTTGATTGTCACTTTGAATTACTACATTGGATGTGGGCACGTTATGGACTAATGAAGGATTCATGGATTTTTCACGTTTAGTTTTTTTTTCATTTTATTTTGATTTATGTATTTTAGCTTTATATGAATGGTCATGTATAGGTGATAGATACTATTTACAATATTTTGCACTAGCGCACCATTCATATATAATTTATTTCCTGATTACTAGTGTTTGGTTTTACTTTAGAAATGGTTGCAGCAGTTCATTAACTAAGTAGGTTGGGGTATATAACGATTTTACATAGCAGCGCATAAGTATTTTACATTATTATACCATATATATGTTTTTATTTTGCTGTAGTTTTTCTTGGGTTGCATACTTTCAGGACGGTGCTGAGGGGTAGGCAGAAGAGGCAACCACCTTGGGTACTTCAGCAGGGATGGGGGGGGGGGGGGGTACAAAAAGAGCAGGACCTGAACCTACACTGCTGAGGTAGTTCAGAACTTTTTGGGAGGTGCACTTTTTGCCTTGAGTGCTAAAGGACCTTCTCCCAGCACCAGATACTTTATTAATTTCATCCAGTATTACATTAGGAAAGTCTCAGCATATTTATTAATCTTAGCACATACTTTTGGCAGCACATAACCACATTCTTCACTACTGGGTGGCAGCCATCCTTTCATGTGAAAATTTGTGGTCCTTGTCAGAAGCATAATTTGATCGTACATCCGCAATACTGAGGATTTTTTCCAGTTTTCTCTACGGCAATGAATGTTTTAAAGACTTTTTATGAACTTCCAAACCACAAATGACAATGTGGGTTCTAGCGTGGTGGTATCATGGATGCAGCCAACTCTTTCTATTCACTTTAGTGGGAGTTTCTATTTTTGCCCTAACATTATTAGATCAGTCAGAATATTCTTTTTTAGACCATTGTATCCAAATGAGTGCAAATGGTTGCAAAAGCTCTTCCTTTTTTGGGCAGGAGCACTAAACAGAGTTGCTCTCTATGAGGGCAATGATCGGGGACATATAAGAGTGCCAGTGGGTAGGTGTGACGGAACAGCTTGGCACCCCATTTGGGTGCTTCCTTCCACCAAACAGTGCCTCCTACCCTCCAAACCGTTACAGCAGACTGGGAGCTAATACCAGCTTTGTTATCCCAAGCATCGTACACAGACAAGGTGTTGAGGTAAATTCCAAAGGAATGACTGTTTATTGAACAAGTTTTTATACACTTCAAAAGTAGGTCAGTCACCACATGAACAATTAAACCAAATATTTACCCAAAACATCACACAATGGTTTAGATCAGGAGTCTTCAAACTACGGCCCTCCAGTTGTTCAGGAACTACAATTCCCATCATGCCTAGTCATGTCTGTGAATGTCAGAGTTTTACAATGTCTCATGGGATGTGTAGTTCCGCAACAGCTGGAGGGTCGCAGTTTGAAGATCCCTGGTTTAGATAGGTAGGGCTGACACAGGTCTAAACTCATCATAGATACCTCAAAGAATTAGCCAAATTAGCCAACAGACAGAAACAATAGGTGAATGGGAATTCACACCTAGACAATGGCTCAGCCAGGCGTAAAGCATATGCCTTTTACAGGCAGGGACCATGGGCCCTCTATGGTGTAGCAAAAAAAAAGGAAGTTCCAGTGCAAGCTGGCGCTGTGGCTACTGCTCCAAGCACCACCTCTTCAGGCACTGCCAGCCCTCCTGGTTGCAGCTGGCCCTTTCCACTGCCCGTGGCACCACCTTGCTCCAGAATGGCTCTGCACCCATCCCAGACTGCTGCATCTCAGTCCTCTCAGGCGTGCCTCCCAGTCCTCCCGATGGTGTAAACACTCACCAACGCTCTTGGCTGCCTCTGTGGAACTCCTGGAGACTTTCCAGGCAGTGTTCTCCCATTTTCCACTCTTTCTCCTCCTGTGCCTCCTGGTCAGGACACCTCTGTTGGTTGCGGGAGGGTCCCGTCCACACCTGAGCCCAGGCCCAAGGTCACCCCGCTAGACTGGGGAGCTCCCTTAAATGCCCAGACAGCCTAATACTCCATCTCCATCTCCCACTCGATCAACTCTTCCCCAGCTGAGCTGACCCTGGGTATTTAAGGAGGCCTGCCCCCTGCCAATCCAGATTGGGGATTGGTCAGGCCTCCTCAGAATTCCCCATGTGGCTCCACCTCACTTCTCCACCTCTCTTTCCAGAAACCACCAGAAGATTCTGCAAAGAAGTGGGAGGTCCTAGTGACACCACCAGCGAGTCACCCAGCTCTACTCTAGGTTACTCCCAACCCAGATCACATAAGCACACCCAGGCTTGGCTGCCAGCCAAGTCTGGAAATTTACCTACTCTCAAAAAAAACCTGTTCTAACTTTCTAGCACACTAGAGGGTGCTACAGTAGTAAAATCAACCAAAAGTCATAATTTTTTATTTTAGGTACTTTGATCTCTCTAGGTTTAAAAAAAATGCTGCCTGACAAAAGGTAACATTCCCTGGATCATGACACAGGAAAAATCAAACTATTTTGAATGATCAAAAACAGCATTTGTAAAATATTTGGGACCCCTGGGTACAATATCAGTAAGCAGTGTTACCCTTTTAACCACTGTACGGAAAATCTTTTAGAGCAGGGATCTCCAAACTACGACGTCCCATGGGGCATTGTAAAACTCTGACATTCACAAACCCGACTAGGCATGATGGGAATTGTAGTTCCTGAACAACTGGAGGGCCATAGTTTGGAGACCCCTGTTTTAGAGGAAGGTTATCGTGGTCTGGAACATCTCTTTACTTTTTCTAGCTTTTCTATTCTTGACCTTTATCTGAGATTTCATACTTCTCTGACTAGTTTACCTGGAACTTTACTTAACAATCTCATTGAAGAACATTAGAGTGCACCAAGAATGTCTTGTCCTGTCAGATCTGACTAAACCTTTAACTCTTTTCAAAGGAACATATTTAACAACATTGTCTATGTTGCCATAACTATATATCTGTACTGTCTTTTTGTACTTATGACAATAAAAACAATAGGAAGAAAAAAATTGCTGCCTCCCTCACCACTGACACTTCCCTCTCTCCTGGAGTCCCTCTGAGCCCAGGCTACCAGTTCCTCTCTTTCAGAGTGGGTTCTGTGGAAGGTAAATGTTCTAATTGGCTGCTCAGAAAGATTCAGCCAATCAGTGCCTTTGCCTCACAAAGATTCCAGGGGAATAAGCTTCAGGAGGGAGGAGCCTGGGGGCACCAAGACAGTGTCAGGTGCTCCCTGGGTGTTTTCTAATAATAAGGAGCGTCAAACTCAATTTCATCACGGGTTGCATCAGCATTATAGCTGCCTTCAAAGGGCCGGTTGTATCTGTAAGATTGAATGTCCAGAGCACCCCACCTCCCCTTACATCAGATGTCAAGAGATATATCACAGTGCACCCCCCTTACCTTGTGCTGCTGCAGGGAAGAAGCTGGGGGCAGACCTGGGAAGCAGAAAGCGCAGGGTCTGGAGACCAGAGGAGGGCTGTAGACAGCTGTCAGAGTCTGCTGAAAGCTGATTGCAGGGTAGTCAGAGATGAGGGGGTGCTGTGGCTGCACAGAGAGGTACAGTATCTTTAGGAGGAGTTCTGTCCTCCTCTCTTTTGCCAACTGCTGACAAGGGGGGGAGGCAAAGACAAACCTCTCTGTGACTGCAGAGAGAAGTGCAGGATCTGGTGGAGGAGTTCTGTCCTCCTCTCTGCTGCCAACTGCTGAGACAAGGTAGGGGTGGAGACAAGGGGGGTGCCGCAGCTGCAGGAGAGGTGCGAGAGCCACATGAAATGGCCTGGTTGGCCGGATTTAGGCCACAGGCCTTGTGTTTGACACATGTGTCATACATTGAGCATAATGAGACCCCAAATATCCCTACAAATATAAGAGATTGTAACTAAGCCCAATCTGGCAGGTTACATTTGGATGATGTAAAAATCTTATGTTTAAAAATCCTTCACAAACCAGGTATAGGCTTCCTTGCTGAGCCCAATAATGGTAAGAACGATGGGCCGTGATGGATCTTTTTACCTTGGCACTATAGTTTTCCTCCAAAACAAGCCAGCAACTGATGGTCCCCCACCTAACTGCTTCTTACATACAAACTTGGAAAGCTTGTTCTGCAGCTGTATTATGCATGCAAAGCCATAAAGCCATCGTAGTTTTGTAGGCTGAGATGAGAATATGAGATGGCCTCATGCACAGACACTCCAGCCTGCTTAGCCACCTTGTTCATAAATAGACAGCTGATGATAAAAATAAATTACTTTCAAGTTTATATTTTACAGCAGTTCCCATGTGTGAGTCTCAAGTTATTTCAATCACCTTAAAAGAGCCTTTAAAGATAGAAAGAATTTAGGATACATTAATAAGACAGAACCTGTATGAGACATCTGGGCCAACAACCAATTGGCAATAAAAAAATAGGGGACAGATAACAATAACTATTACAAGTAAGCAGGCTGCATCTGACCTCTAAGGAGAAGGAACTCCCCTGAGAAGTGAGGATATAATGGGATGCAAGGAAGACATTCACTGGGTATGTGAGAGACATAGAGAATCAAAATAGGTTCTGGTGTCACAAAGTCTTGCCATCTAAATTTAAATGCCAATACACAGAGATCACAATCACAGTCATTGTGAAATACATGTGTGTTATAGAATATTTGTTATACTTTCACTGTTGTCTGTATCCCTGTTGGGAGGTTTTCCCTCACCTCATTTTCTGGTAACAGATGGTCTTTGTCATAGGAAGTGAAGGAAAATCTCCCCAATGGGGACTTGTACAAAAATAAAACATGACTGAGATGTTAACCCTTCCCATCTTTAGCTAAGAAACAAAGCATCCATAACAGATCTTGATACATAGAGAAAGCACTTTGATTTTTATATCAGTGAAGTGATATATGATATAGCATTAGCTGTGAGATCATAGTTTAAGCAGATACAGTACGTGCTTGCTGGCGTTTGTCATAGACCCAAAATGTCACATTTGTGTAACAATTGACTGATTTTATCTCATTGCTAAAGCTATGCTATGAATTACTGCACTGATAGAATACTACAGGTGCGATCTTAACAGACTACAACCCAACAGGCTACAACCCAACAGGCTACAACCCAACAGGCTACAACCCAACAGGCTACAACCCAACAGGCTACAACCCAACAGGCTTCAACCCAACAGGCTACAACCCAACAGGCTACAACCCAACAGGCTTCAACCCAACAGGCTACAACCCAACAGGCTACAACCCAACAGGATACAACCCAACAGGCTACAACCCAACAGGCTTCAACCCAACAGGCTACAACCCAACAGGCTACAACCCAACAGGATACAACCCAACAGGCTACAACCCAACAGGCTACAACCAATCTGGGTTAATTAGTTTCCATCATGAATACAGTGGGTAAAATAAGTATTTAACACAACACCATTTTTCTAGTAAATATATTTCTAAAGGGTCTATTGACATGAAATGTTCACCGCATGTCGGTAACAACCCATGCAATCCATACATACAAAGAAACAAAAACAAATAAGTTCAGAAATTAAGTTATGTGTAATAAAATGGAATGACACAGGGAAAAATTGAACACGCTAACTGAAATTTATTGAATACATCGTACAAAATCCTTTGTTGGTAATGGCAGCTTCAAGACACCTCCTGTATAGAGAAACTAGTTACATGCATTGCTCAGGTGTGATTTTGGCCCATTCTTCCACACAAACAGTCTTCAAATCTTGAAGGTTATGTGGGCCTCTACTGTGAATTCTGATCTTTAGTTCTTTCCATAGGTTTTTTTATTGGATTCGAGTCAGGTGATTGGCTGGGCCATTCTAGCAGCTTTATTTTCTTCCTTTGAAACCAATTGAGAGTTTCCTTGGCTTTGTGTTTGGGATCATTGTCTTGCTGAAATGTCCACCGTTTCATCTTTATCATTCTGATAGATGGCAGCAGATTTTTATCAAGAATGTCTTGGTACATTTTTCCATTCATCCTTCCTTCAATGATATGAAGTTTAACCGATTCCCGACCGGCCGCCGCAGTTATACTGCGGCAGGTTGGCTCCCCTGGGCAAGCCGCTGCAACTTTATGTCGGCCCTTTAAGACACTGTAGGAGGCGCGCTAGTGTGCGCCCGCAGTGTGTGCCCAGAGCTGATGTGAGTGCCCGGTGGGCTCGGTGGCTGCCAGGCACCTGTGATCGCTCATGACAGAGCGAGAACTGGGATCTGTATGTGTAAATACACAAATCCCGGTTCTCTCAGGGGAGAGGAGAGAGATTGTGTGTTCATACTAAGTATGAACACTGATCTCTCTCCTCCCCCCAGTCCTATCCCCCTACAGTTGGAACACACCTAGGGAACACAGTTAACCCTTGATCGCCCCCTAGTGTTAACCCCTTCCCTGCCAGTGACATTTATACAGTAATCAGTGCATTTTTATAGCACTGACTGCTGTATAAATGTGAGTGGTCTCAAAAATGTGTCAAAAGTGTCTAATTTGTCCGCAGTCCTGATAAAAATCGCAGATCACCGCCATTACTAGTAAAAAAAAATAATAATAATAAAAATGCCAAAAAACTAGCCCCTATTTTATAGACGCTATAGCTTTTACGCAAACCAATCAATATACGCTTGTTGCAATTTTTTTTTACCAAAAATATGTAGAAGTATACATATCGGCCTAAACTGAGGAAAAAATTATTATTATTTTTTTTTAAATTCAGGATATTTATTATAGCAAAAAGTAAAAGATATTGGGGGTTGTTTACTAAAGGAAAATCCACTTTGCGCTACAAGTGCACTTGAAAGTGCAGTTGCTGTAGATCTGAGGGGGGCATACAAGGAAAATAAAAAAAGAGCATTTTTGTTTGCACATGATTGGATGATAAAATCAGCAGTGTCCCCTCATTTCAGAGCTTCCTCTCAGATCTACAGCGACTGCACTTCTAGTGCAGAGTGGATTTGCCCTTAGTAAATCAACCCCACTGTGTTTTTTTCAAAATCGTCGCTCTTTTTTTGTTTATAGCGCAAAAAATAAAAACCACAGAGGTGATCAAATACCACCAAAAGAAAGCTCTATTTGTGGGGAAAAAAGGACGTAAATTTTGATTGGGTACAACATCGCATGACTGCGCAATTGTCAGTTAAAGCGACGCAGTGCCACATCGCAAAAAATGGCTTGGTCATTGAGCAGCCAAATCTTCCGGGGCTAAGACTATATTCTCCCAGTATTTCACAGGCTTGTCTAAATGTTGTGCAACAAACTTTAAACGAGTTTCAACATGCTTTTTCTTCAGCAATGGAGTCTTGGATGGTGAGCATGCATACAGGCCATGGCGGTGGAGTGCACTACTTATTGGTTTTTTTTTAAACAATTGTACCTGCTAATTCCAGGTCTTTCTGAAGCTCTCCACAAGTGGTCCTTGGCTCTTGGACAACTCTTCTGATTATTCTTTTCACTCCTCTGTCAGAAATCTTACGAGGAGCACCTGGGGTGGCCGGTTTATGTTAAATTTATGTTCTTTCCACTTCCTGATTATGGCCCCAACAGTGTTCATTGGAACATTCAGAAGTTTAGAAATCTTTCTGTAACCAATGCCATCAGTATGTTTTGCAACAATAAGGTTGCAAAGTTCTTGAGAGAGCTCTTTGCTTTTACCCATCATGAGAGGTTTCTTGTCCTCAGTAATGAGACACCTTTTTATAGGCCATCAGTTGAGACTAAACCAGTTGATATTAATTTACACCGACAAGGGGCAGGATAATTACTGATAGATTTCAGCTGGTGTCTTTTTGCACCTCCCTTTCTTCATGTGTTCAATATTTTTTCCCTGTGTCATTCCATTTTTTTTACACATAACATAATTTCTGAACGTATTTGTTTTGGTTTCTTTGTATGTATGGATTGCATGGGTTGTTACTGACATGTGGTGAAAATTTAATGTCAATAGCACCTTTATAAATATATTTACCTAGAATAATGGTGTATTCAGTATTTATTTTACCCACTATATATCCACAATTCTTAGGAATTCACAGAGCTAATGAAAGTGTTATGAGTATGGTTGCCACCTCATCCCTTTAAACCCGAACACATATGAATTACACAGGTTCTGTGGCTGATTAAAGTGGTAATTAAACTCACTTGTTGACTTATCT
Source organism: Lithobates clamitans (assembly GCA_037952925.1). Classification (NCBI taxonomy): domain Eukaryota; kingdom Metazoa; phylum Chordata; class Amphibia; order Anura; family Ranidae; genus Lithobates; species Lithobates clamitans. Next base: position 131,867 of record JBBGZY010002192.1, on the reverse strand, counting down.
GCATTAAATTAGCCTTCAGAACCTGTGTAATTCATATGTGTTCGGGTTTAAAGGGATGAGGTGGCAACTCTAGTTATGAGTTTTATGGTTCATGTTCCAAAAAAAGTTAGGGTTTCACTCAAATGTTTTAGGGCTTGGAAAGTGTTCTACTCTTGAGCTTGTTCAGTTTTCTAATTGATTTTTGAAAAGAATCCCTGAAAATGTTTTCCAAAGAGGAAGACAATTATTCTGCTTCAATGGTGGCTAAAGTGGAAGAAGGACGAACCTCCAGCAGATATGCTGGCCCATGGGCTTAGCGGTCAGTCTTAGCATAAGCAGAAACATACTCAGCTAAAGACCCAGAAAACATATATACTCCAAATTTTATCAATTTAATTTAGTAGTTTAATTGTGTCTATTAAAGCCCAAACCACACTAATACAAAATACATTAATTACTGTATATCATTTAAAGTGTTTTCATTTTGGAATATATGCGTTTATTAATTGGTATATTGTAATAGCTCCCAACTGTAATTATTATTCTTGTACTTATCCATGTTTCAAAGCTCCGACCCTAGAAATATTTGTATCTAGAAATGACCCTGATTACTCAATTTACAAACCAAAACAGTCTTTTTGGGAGCTGCTAGATTTATAGGAATCCTTTCGGCTCGATTCACAGCTATGCATGTTGCTTTTGAGCGTTTCTGCAGTGATTTTTGCGGTGCTTGCCGCATTTTTGGACACGCGTTTTTTCCGCGATTTGCGTATTTTTTTTTGAGTGTATATAGCTGGTTGCTAAGGAGGGGACTGGGAAGCCGACCGCCATGTCCTTAACAACCAATGAGTCATCAGCTGTCAGCACCTTCTTCGCTGAATAAAAAAAAAAAAAAAATTTGCCGGCAAAAAAAAAAAAATCGTCTAGTATGGATTCGGAGGGGACCCCCCACGACAAAAAAAAAAAAAAATGGCGTGGGCCCCCCCCAAATCATTACTAGACCCTTATTTTAGCATGCAGCCCAGCAGATCAGGAAAGGGAGGGGATGAGCGAGCGCCCCCCCCCCACAAACCATACCAGGCCGCATGCCCTCAACTCTGTGCCCCCCACCCCAAAGCACCTTGCCCCCATGTTGATGTAGTGTAGTGTAGTGTGAAAAAATACAGTAGACAGGTTTTGACAGGTCTTTTATTCAAAATATCTTCTTCCTTCCCGCTTCTTCTTCCGGTCTTCCTCCATCTTCTTCAGCATCTTCCTCCTCCGGGCTTCTCCTTCTCCCGCTGCTTCTTCTTCCGCTTTTCGTTTTTCTTCTTTGTCCGGTGTTCTTCTTCCTCTGCCGCCGCAGACCCTCCTCCGATGCCGAGTTCCTCTCCTGCCGACGACCCTCCTCTGATGCTGCATCCCGCTGATCTGTCCGCGCTGATGTCAAGCATGTCTTAGATAATGATGGGGGCGTGACCATCGTATGACATCACCTGGAGGCCCCGCCCCTTGCAATGTCACGGACCCATCATACCCCAGGTGGTGATGTCACAAAGGGGCTGGGCCTCCAGATGACGTCACCCGGCCTGGTATGGTTCAGGGGGGGGGGTTGCTCGCTCGTCCCCTCCCTTTCCTGACTTGCCAGGCTGCATGCTTGGATAAGGGTCTGGTATGGATTCTGGGAGGGACCCCAAGCCATTAAAAAAAAAAAAATTATGGCGTGAGGGTCCCCTTCGAATCCATACTAGACCCAAGGGCCTGGTATGGACATGGGTGGGGACCCCACGCTATTTTTTTTTTCACGATTTTTTTCTACCCGGCAATTCTTTTTTTTTTTTACATTCAGTGGGGAAGCCCGCTTACAGGTGATGACTCATCGGTTGTTAAGAAAGAGGCGGCCGGCTTCCCGACCCCTCCTTAGCAACCAGTTATATACAGCTAAAAAAAAAACAAAAAAAACCCCCACAAATCTCAAAACACAAATCACGGCAAAATCGTTGTAAAAACGCAGTACTTGCTTTTAGATGAGGGTCCACTGAAGTCTATTACATGCAAAACGCTGCATTTTGCGGGAAAAAAAGTCCAACCCTTTCCAAAAACGCATTGATGTGAACATGTTCTATAGGAACCCATGTTAAAAAATGTCCCTGCATTTCTGCAAAATGCAAAGTGCATTAAAAAACGCATTAGTGTGAATCGGACCTTCATGGGGCTATTCATGACAGGCATCTAGTATTTTTTTTTTTTAAATACTTTTTATTAGGTTTTGTGTTTTAAATTAGCAAAATGTGCAAAACCCTTTTTAAGTTTAAGATCTGGTCATAGTCAATATTCACTGTTAACAAAATAGAAATTCTAAAATAAAGCATTGTGAGATTGATAAAATCCTGTGCCCTGCTACTTTGTTCTTTTTCATGTGCTTTTAGACCTGGTTCACACCTATGCATTTTTTATGCTTTTCAGTTTTACAGAAACACACAACAGTCCATTTAACATGATTTCCTATAGGTTTAGTTCACATCTGTGCATTTTTAGGAAAGGGCCAGGGACTTTTCTGGTTTTTGGTTCCATAGACTTCAATGGAATCAAAAATGTGTATTGAAAAAACGCAAAATGTACCTGGAATATGCAAACTGCAACCTGCACAGGTGTGAACCAGGCCTAAGGCTCGATTCACACCTATGCATGTTGCTTTTGAGCGTTTTTAGAGGTTTTTTTTTCATGCTTGCCACGTTTTTGAGCAGCGTTTTTGCAGCGTTTTTACAGCGTTTTTGCCGCATTTTGCGCTTTGCGGTTTTTTTTTTTTACAGTTTAAAAAAAAAACAACGGCAAAAACGCATCAAAAACGCTGTAAAAACGCTGCAAAAACGGTGCACATGCGTTTTTGATGCTGGTCCATTGAATAGTATTACATGCAAAACGCTGCATTTTGCATGAAAAAAAGTCCCTGACCCTTTACAAAAATGCAGAGGTACAAAAAGGCATTGATGTGAACATGTTCCATAGGAACCCATGTTAAAAAATTCCCATGCATTTCTGCAAAATGCAAAATGCATCAAAAAACGCGCTAGTGTGAATGGAGCCTTAGGCTGGATTCACACCTATGCAGTTTTAGTGCTTTTTGCATTTTGCAGATTTGCAATACAGTCCATTTAACATGGTCTCCTATGGAACACGTTCTGTAGTGGAAATCTGCAAATTGCAAAAAGCACAAAAAATGCATAGGTGTGAATCCAGCCTTATGCCCCATACACACGATCCGATTATCGGACGAATGATCGTCCGTTTTTTTTTGCATGCTAATCTCACGTCGAATGTGATGAGTTTACTAAAGTCCTGAAAATTCCCGTACGGCAGATTAAAAATTCGGAAGTGATGTCATGTGTTGTATTGCATTTGTATTGCATTTTTGAACGATAGCAGTACCGATTAAACGAAAATCGTACGATCTGGCATCGTACGCAAAAAAAATTCCGTGCATGCTCGATAGAATAATATCGGATGAACCGCCCTGATCGGCTCTCGAAAGCTCTGTACTAACAATCCGATTATCGTACGATCGATTCGAATGAGGCATTTTTCGTACGATTTTCGGATCGTGTGTACAGGGCATCTGGCTCGATTCACACCTATGCATGTTGCTTTTGAGCGTTTCTGCAGTGTTTTTTGTGGTGCTTGCTGCGTTTTTGAGCAGCGTTTTGCGTTTTTTATTTTTTTTTTTACAGTTTTTTTTAGACTGTATACAGTCTAAAAAAAAAAAAAAAAAAGCCAAAAACGCTGTAAAAATGCTGTACTTGCATTTTTGATGCTGGTCCATTGAATTCTATTACATGCAAAACGCTGCATTTTGCATGAAAAAAAGTCCCTGACCCTTTCCAAAAACGCAGAGGTACAAAAATGCATTGATGTGAACATGTTCCATAGGAACCCATGTTAAAAAATTCCCATGCATTTCTGCAAAATGCATCAAAAAACACGCTAGTGTGAATGGAGTCTAAGTGTATGGATCCCAGATCTCAGTAAGACTGGATTCACACCTATGCATTTTCAGTGCTTTTTTCATTTTGCAGATTTGCACTACAGAATGTGTTCCATAGGAAATCATGTTAAATGGACTGTATTGCAAATCTGCAAAATGCAAAAAGCACTAAAACTGTATAGGTGTGAATCCAGCCTAAGGAGCTGCAGGAATATTCCCCATATATTGTCCCACTGTCAAACTCTTTATGGACTCTTTCCTAAATAAACTTATTTGTATTTGAATATATATTATGAGCACTGAGTATTTTCATGTGCACTTGCCTGAACGTAAATAAGTGTTTAGTTTAAATTATAAAATAATAATAATAAAAAAAAAATTGTGAAAATTCTGCATTGTCAACTTCACCATACACAATTTCGTTGTATATGGTGTTATATCCACAACTCCAAAATTTTATAAGTCAATATAGCACAAATAATGCAAATTATTATGAAAACTCTCTGAAATAAATAATTTGAAAATAGACACTTTTTATATACTGTATAATAACACTGTATAAGGTTCACTAGCCTTGAAAACACAGGATTTAAAGATTTTATTAGGATAAAAGTCAAATACCCGCGGAGAGTGAATTTTGACAGACACCTTTCCTGGGTCAAAAAGTGGAGTGTTGTGTTTGTCATGGTGGTGTTTTACCAAAGTATCAAAAGAAGGATACTTTTTAATATATATTAAAGAGACTTTATTTCATTTCACAGGATTACAATATTGCACATTGTTTGGAGTGTTTTTTAAGAGATACTTTGCATATGTGTGCATATGTTTGTTCATTATTTCTAGTATATGGGCACAAAAATAACGTATTCCAAAGATCACATTACAGTGTCCAAAATGCGAGATATTGACATTCACATTCGTTTCCTGAGGTCCCACTGGGAACACAACTTGTAGACATGAACCTATCCATCCAACACAGGAAATAAAGAAAATAATGGTATAGAATTATTCACTGTCTAGTCTTCCCCCTAATGTAATAAATCACTTTCCATTCATTTATTTTTTATTTTGTTTAAAGTGGATGTAAATCCTCACATGTACCCAGTGAAGTGAATAGCCTCAGATGATACACAGAGATGAAACAAATCTCCCTACATAAGTTTTACATGTCTTCTGCTTTAAACATCCTTTAGAAAGTGCACATCGTGTTACAGATTTTATCTTCCTGTTTAGCACTAAGTGTGAAGTCTGAGCGTACAGCCAAGGCAGCTGATTGGAGGAAAGGCACACAACCCCACTCCACATTGGCAAAGGAAGGAAGGAATGTGCAGAGCTCTGCTGTGAGAAGGCAAGCTGTCTGCTAATCTATTTATAGCAGCCTCCCATGACACAAATTTCAGGCTGCTTTTATCTCCTGTGTCGGAGAACTTGTCAGAAGTTATCAGGCTGATATCAGAGCTACGGAGCAGGAGAAAGCCACAGGACTCAGTGCTTTGGAGAGAGATAAGAAAACACTGCAGATATATGTGCCCAGCTCAAATTTCATGAATCAGGTTTACATCCACTTTAATTTTCAATTTTCCCACCTCCACTATCATTTATTGTTGGTTCATTAGAATAACTGTGGAAGATCAAGTGACAAAGGAGTAAGTTCCAGCATAGATAGACACGGGTCCCATATTTTATTAAATTCATTCAAACAACCTTTGTGTTACAAAATGAGTTCTTCTCTAGGTAAGATGGTGTTGACTTGAAAAAAACATTCCTCTGGCATTGGATGGAGGGAGGATAGCCACTTCAAAGCTATTTGTTTGCAGGTTAGAAAAAGAAGTCTAGTGAAATGGGCTAAGATTTCTGGGGGGTATACTTATTTATCTATTGTCCCTAGAAGGCAAAATAGGGGTTCCAGGGCAATAATTATCAGAGTTTGTTTATGGTAGCTGATCGCCAGTATTGAAATAGTTAAAGTGGTTGTAAACCCTTACATATACATTACCTAGTGAAGTGATTGGCCTCAGCAGATACAGAGATGAAACAAATCCTTCTACAAAAGTTGTACCTGTTTATCTGCAGTCTGCAGAGCTGAAGTTACACTCTGCAAAGCTCAGTGAGGAGAGTTCTGTGAGCTGATTAGCGGGACGAGACACACACATTCCTTCACACAGAACACAGGAACAGAGCTGAGGCTGCTGGAGGTCCCTCCCTACCACCATTTTTCTCTTGGTGTCAGGAAAACTTCTCAGTAGTGATTCATGCTGATAGCAGAGGAACGAAGCAGCAGACAGAAATGACCCCTAGTGTGCTTAATTGAGACAAGTACACACTATGCAGGGATGTGCTTTGTTCACATTTCATGTCTAAGTTTTACAACCACTTTAAGGACACCTCCATAACAAAAAAGCCCAGCCAGAGCTCCCTGACATCTCTGGCAATTTGATATATCCCTGCAATGTCTATGGATCATCTTTTGTTGGGTGCAGTATAACCTTTGCACTGTAAATAATTGCGTTAATCTCTGCAATGGTAATAAAGACATTGAGGGTATTATTTTCAAAGCTCTTTGCCAAGTTCCTTCCAAAGTGGCTCCCAGATCTACCTCCCAACCCCTTTTACAAGGTAGACTTATTTTACTGACCTGATTACAATGAAATAACATAGATATATACATATATAGATATAGATATAGAGAGAGATGTAAGCCCTGGTTCACATTGACGCTACTTTGAAATCGTGCTACTTCACTTGAAGTAGAGCGATTTTAAAGTAGCAAGGTCAGCGCGATTTCAGCTGCTACGTGATAGACATCTGTGTGACTTCATGCACTATTGAAGTCACACCTGAAATCAGCAAAAGTAGTGCAGGAACTACTTTTGCAAATCGCTGCGGCGCAGCAAAAGCGTTGTTGCACCGATTGGAACAGTGCCATTGCCTCCAATAGGCTGCGACTTGTCATGCTCCAATGTGAACCTAGGCTAAAAGTAATGTTTTCCAGCAGAATATGCCAATTTATCAATTAGGGGAGTGAGTGCCCAAGATATACGATTAGTCTTAACGCTGCTAGTTAGTTACAAATATTGAAAAAAATGTCTGCTAAGGGATCTGATATTCTAATTGTAAAGATTGGAATGTCCTGATTGTACCGATAGTAAACAATTGAGAAATGTATTTACTCCCTATTTGAAACCAGGAATCAAAGCCTTTGTGTTGATCTAGTTCTTGTAGTTGGGCATCTAGTATTTTTAGAAGAAGGTCAACAATGGCAGCCTGAATATTTCTCTGAGGTTTACTTTAATTGTCACTATCTGTTTATATTATGGTTGATTTATAAGTTGTAGGGACAGTTTACCCAAAACTGATACTACGTTAAAATAAACCTATAGGGATAGAAATATGGAAACTGTCATTGTTGATTTGTTTCAAAGATGCGGGCTCTGAGATCATGGCATCACTACAATGGGGGGGGATTAGTAACCTGGAACAAGTATGAAGGGTGGGAGTTCACACATTGGATTTTTCTGGATGCAAATATGTAGGAGGTCAGTGAATTTAGCTCATTAACTAAGCTAAGTGAGGATACATTGTTCAATGTTAACATTCACTTTGCTAAGCGAACAACGTCTCCTCCTTTAATGATTTAACTCTACATAGTAAAGCCATGATCAGAACAACAGCCTGTAACTTTTTAAAGCTCAATTAAATGCCCTAAAACCTTTTTTTTCTCAGTCAAAAATGCTGTTTCCTACATTCCAACTCCTTTGCTTTGTGTTGGTATAGTGGAGTGACAACCGCATTCCCCATCACTAGCTTGTTTTGTAGAAAAGAGAGGGATATGTCCAACCAGTTTTGTTACTGAATGCTAGAAGGCAGTAGATTTAGTTTTGGTGCCTATTATGCCCCGTACACACGGTCTGATTTTCCGATGGAAAATGTCCGATCGGAGCGTGTTGTCGGAAATTCCGACCGTGTGTGGGCTCCATCGGACATTTTCCATCGGATTTTCTGACACACAAAGTTGGACAGCAGGAGATAAAATTTTCCGACAACAAAATCCGTTGTCGGAATTTCCGATCGTGTGTACACAAATCCGACGGACAAAGTGCCACGCATGCTCAGAATAAATAAAGAGATGAAAGCTATTGGCCACTGCCCCGTTTATAGTCCCGACGTACGTGTTTTACGTCACCGCGTTTAGAACGATTGGATTTTCCGACAACTTTGTGTGATTGTGTGTATGCAAGACAAGTTTGAGCCAACATCCGTGGGAAAAAATCCTAGGATTTTGTTGTCGGAATGTCCGAACAAAGTCCGACCGTGTGTACGGGGCATCAGACTACACAGTCATATTATAATTTTATCATATTAAGAGGCAACTACTAGAACAGAAAAGCAAAGGCAAGGCTATAAAAACGGGAGTTATTCCGAATTTATAACTATTTTTGTGATCAGGTATGGGGGGGGGGGGCGGGGTTGGTGCAGTGGGGCAATTACAGGAACAATGCACTGTGCTGATCTCCCTGCAGCAGCTAAAAAACATTTTTTGCCCCTCTCCTTCCCACCAGCATTCAGCTCCTGGAGGGAGAAACACATAGTGCATAGTTCCTGTAATTGCCCCCACCCACCGATCCTTCTCCCTGTTCTGCCCACATCTAACCCCTCGTGTGCCCCCCTGCTCCCCGCAGCACCCTTTGGGCACTGTGGGTACACAGGGGGATGTGTCAACTGTCAGGACTGAGAGCAGTGGCTGGTAAATATGTAATTTACCAGCCAAATATGTAATTTACCAGCCCCTTCCTTTTCTGAATGAACACAGTGAGCGATCAGTAATGATCACTCCTGTGTCTATTGATAACTGTGCATAGTAAACTGCATTTACTATGTTCAGTTTATGAATGAACAAGGGCCTCTGTCTCTTGTTCATTCATCTGCAATGCCGATATACATTGGCAGAATGGCCGTATGGGTACGTTGTTCCCTTTAAGAGCCGCCAAGCTACCTCCAATCGCGGGCGCGAGAGCCAGCACAGGGATTTGTGTGTGTTAACACACAAATCCCTGTTCTGTCAGGGGAGAAGATACATATCGTTGTTCCTACTAAGTAGGAACAGCAATATGTCTCCTCTCCCAGTCAGTCCTATCCCCATACAGTTAGAAACACTAACTAGGGAACACAGTTAACCCCTTGATCGCCCCTAGTGTTAACCCCTGCCCTGCCAGTGACATTTACACAGTAATCAGTGCATTTATATAGCATTGATCGCTGTATAAATGCCACTGGTCCCAAAAATGTGTCAAAAGTGTCCGATCTGTCTGCCGCAATGTCGCAGTACCACTAAAAATCACAGATCATCGCCATTTATAGTAAAAAAAAATAATAAAAATGCCATAAATCTTTCCCATAGTTTGTAGACGCTATAACTTTGGCGGAAACCAATCAATATACGCTTATTAAGATATTTTTCACCAAAAATATGTAGAATATATATTGGCTTAAACTGATGAAGAAATGTGTTTTTTAAAAACATGTTTGGGGATATTTATTATAGCAAAAAAGTAAAAAAATATGTTGTTTTTTTTTTCAAAATTTATGCTTTTTTTTGTTTATAGCGCAAAAAATAAAAATCGCAGAGGTGATCAAATACCACCAAAAGAAAGCTCTATTTGTGGGAGAAAAAGGATGCAAATTTCGTTTGGGTACCACATTGCATGACCGCGCAATTGTCAGTTAAAGCAACGCAGTGCTAAATTGTAAAAAGTGCTCCGGTCAGGAAGGGGGTATAATCTTCCGGGACTGAAGCAGTTAAAATCTGAAAAAAAATTATTAAAAATATTAAGGGCTCATTCACACTGGTTCTCTTGTCCATACAGTGTGAATGAGAGATTTGTTGCTGTTTTTACTCTACGGGGATGCAGCGGCTGCATTAACTCAGCTGTAGGTCTTCCTAATCTGATAAGTGTGCAGGTGTGGATGAGTAGCCCCAAATGCATACTGTCAATGTTTGGGGCTGTATACCTGCATCCGCATGCCTGTCAAATTAGGACATGCGACTGTGTTCATACAGCTGCTGTATCCCCATAGCGTAACATAGACTGCCTGCACACAGCAATAGCCACATTAAAAAGTAAACGCCAATTCACACCGTACAGGCCACAGCACCTATGTGAATGAGCCCCAAGACCTCATTAACCACTTCAGCCCCGGAAGAATTTACCCCCTTCCTGACCAGGCTATTTTTTGCTATACGGCACTGCGCCGCTTTACCTGACAATTGTGCGGTCATGCGACGCTGTACCCAAACAAAATTTACGTCCTTTTTTTCCCACAAATAGAGCTTTCTTTTGGTTGCATTTGATCACCTCTGCGGTTTTTATTTTTCGCGCTATAAACAAAAGAAGAGCGACAATTTTGAAAAAAAAAACACAATATCTTTTAACTTTTTGCTATAATAAATATACCTAATTCTTTCCTCGGTTTAGGCCGATATGTATTCTTCTACATATTGGTGGGAAAAAAAAAATATATCGCAATATATCGTGGTTTCAAATGTTCACCTATATTAAACTGAAGGAACACAGAGGCTGTCATTGCTGGCCTCCTTAAAGCTCAAGTCCGAGCACAAAAAACATTTCATTTAAATATGTTACTCAATAGTCACAAATTATATAAATTTACTTTGTGTGCACCAAATGCTTTTGCAAGCCCAGATATTACCTTGCAAAAGTAGCAGTGATCCAGTGGTTCCACCCACTACAGATTGCCTAAGAAAAACTAAAGAAAGGGGCAGATACAAGACCAGTCACCCTGCACAGAGAGAGAGCAGCAGTAAATGGGCTTTATTATAGGAAGTTATTGCACATTTCACAATGGATTACTTCACAGATCCGGAAATACACAAAGCACATCTAGATTCAAGGAAGAATACACATGCCCCTTGTATTTAAACTATATTTGCTCATCTCAGATCTCAGCTTTAATGTGGTTGTAGACCTCTGATGACATTTCAACTTGCAGACATTATCTGACCATTAGGGTTTTTGTAAACTTTTGCATACATACATTGTTGTTTGGACACTCCTTACATACACACAATCAAATAAATAAACCCACAAGATAAATTTACTTAGGGAATATATTGAATAAGCGTGTACACTAGTCTGCAGGAAATGTTATACAGGTGTTATGGCACAGAACAGATACAATGATTACAGATAAGAACAGATGCTAAGAACTACACCCAGCACACAAAAGATGTGAACTGGCACTGTGTCATGTTTACATAAAAAACAAGAACTGACAATAATTAGATCCTGCATGTACGTTGTATAAAGAAAGGAGTACCACCCATCTTTAAGGCCACAGCTACATGGGCAATTCATTTTCTCTGATACTGAAAGATGTAACCACTCTTTGGCAGTCACCTCATTAGCAGCACACCAAAATACATGCAAGGCTACTGGTCAGGGCTGAGATGGGGGGGGGCAGAAGGGACACATGCCCCTGGCGCAGTGTCAATAGGTGGAGGGGGGCATTCTAAGAGCAGGATTCTGCTCTCTCCTTCAATAGCTGCTTGCAGTGGGTAGAAGAGAGTGTACACTTGTTGAGAACACACCTCAGTCTAACCTCAGCTTCGCTGGGGAGTGACGGCAGACTGCCATTCTTCCTGTCTTCCGCGTCATTGGAAGGAAGAGAGGAAAGCGCCCTTGTGCCACACATCCACGGAGTCCTATGGTGGTATGAGAAAGACAGCCTCAGCCTGGGGCTCCCACCAGGCTACGTCCCCAACACATTTCACTCTGCCCCCCAGAGCTTAGTCATGGGGATGTCTTCCCCGTCATGGGATTAATGAAATATTTTGATTCTGAGGTGACATATAACATGACCAGGGATGGTAAGAAGGAGCCTTCGTCTTTATTACTAGTGGGCGCTGCACTGAGAATGAGGCCTGAATTAAGTGGGTAAATAAAGTTGGGGGAACAACTCAGCCTTAGACCTCTCCACCTCGCCACTATTAGCCCCATCCCCTGCTTCATACAGGAATTGGATGACCTCGTCCTGGCACTGAATGGAATAACAGAGCAGCACAACACAGTACATTGCAACTTATACAAGTTACCCAGTTTTTTGTTTATTGCAGCTTGTCTTTTTTGGGGGGGATTGCCTACCACAGCATGCCACAATTCACTTTAGCACACAAATATATGTGCAATACAGTTGTGTACATTACACTTTTGTGGTGTGAACGGGTTGTAATCTTTTTTTTGAACGAAGGCTGTCTGCTGCCAAGCAGGGTTACACAGTGAAGATCTCCATATCGGGCCTAAAGGTTGGTATTCTACTCTGTGGGTTACATTAAGGGCAGGGCCATCTTTAATATTGATTGGACCCTGGGCAAAAATTTTCTTGGGCTTCCCCCCCATGCAATTTCACTCTCCACCTGCTCTGAGACATACAATAAATAGCAGCTAGACTTAAAATCAGTTTACTGTATCAGATCAGGCAGCGATTGAGATTGGTTGCCAGCGGTTACAGCATATCATTACTGCTTACTGACTGGTTGCTAGAGGTTACAGCACACATTATGGCTCGTGATTAGTTGCTAGAGGTTACAGCAAATTATTTCTACTTGTTAATTGGTTGCTAGAGATTACTGTACAGTGATACTGCTCACTGATTGGTTGCTAGCGGTTACAGCACATCATCTCCTCACTGCAGGGGGGCATGATATACATATGAATACCTCCTTTCTTTACATATCAATGCCGCCGGCCACAGATATTTACTTATGAATGCCGCTTATTTACATGTAAAAACAGGGTCTGCAGGTGAGTCATCTGTACACAACAATAGGGCAGAGCTGGGCAGCATTAGTACCAGCACTTTACACTGAGATATCGGGACACAGCATGGGACTAAAATTTCAAGGGACAAGGGAATTTAAACTGGGATAGTTGGCAAGTATGAGGAAGCTGCTTTGGGCCCCACAACAATGATAGGGCCCAGGGCAGCTGCCCCTTTTGCCCTGCCTTAAAGACAGCGCTGACTGAGGGGGTGAGAGGAGGATGTAAAGGACAATTTCCCTCAAAATGAAGGTGTGTTTTTACATGGGATTTAAGCTTAGGGCATCTACGGAAGCACATTGAAGTTACATTGACCTAACTCCCAGCCTCGTTTACACCATTGCGCTATGGTAATATGTGTTATGTCAAATCATATAACAAATTCTGCAGCGCTTCTACATCATGTCCCCCCTATTTACACTGTGCGCACAATTATTATGCAAGTGCGTATTTTGACCAAATCATCATTTTATGCATACTGTCCAACTCCAAGCTGTATAAACTTCAATGCTTGATGGATTTAAGCATATCAGGTGATGTGCATTTGCGTAATGAGGGAGGGTGTGGCCTAAGGAGATCAACACCATCAAAATGGCCCAAAAAAGAGATTTAGCTGACTCTGAAAAGTCAAAAATTGTAAAAAGTCTTTCAGAGGGATGCAGGACTCCTGCAATTGCTAAGATTTTGGAATGTAATCAGAGAACCATCAAATGTTTTGCTGCAAATAATCAACAGGGTCGCAAGAAGTGTGTTGAGAAAGAAAGATGTAAATTAATTGCCAAAGATTTGAGGGATTTGAAAGATTGCAATTGCAGGCTCAAACGTGAAACTACCAGGAACTCATAATCCTCCAGGGCTGTCATGTTCCAAAACTGCAACCTACCTGGATTGCCTAGAAGTACAAGGTGTTCAGTGCTCAGATACATGACCAAGCTAAGGGAGGCTGAAACCCAACCGCCACTGAACAGGACACATAAGATGAAATGTCAAGACTGGGCCAAGAAATATCTGAAGAAAGATTTTTCAAAGGTTTTACAGACTGATGAGATGAGAGTGACTCTTGATGGACCAGATGGATGGGCCTGTGGCTGAGTCAGTAACGGGCACAGAGCTCCACTTCGACTCAGATGCCAGGTGGTGCACTGGTATGGGCTGGTATTAAAGATGAGTTAGTTGGACCTTTTTGGGTTGACTCAAAATCAACTCACAAACCTACTGCCAGTTTTTAGAAGACACTTTCAAGCAGTGGTACAGGAAAAAGTCTGCATCTTTCAAGAAGATAAATTTATTGATGCAGAACAATGCTCCATTAAATGCATTGAAGTACTCTAGCTAGCCAGTAAAGGCCCTAAAGATGAAAGAGTAATGACATGACCCCCTTCCTCACCTGACCTAAACCCTATTGAGAACTTGTGGGCCCTTCTTAAACTGGAGATTTACGGTGAAGGAAAACAGTGCACCTCTCTGAACAGTGTCTGGGAGGCTGTGGTTGCTGCTGCACAAAAAGCTGATCGTCAACAGAAACTGACTGACTCCTTGAATGGAAGGATTATGACTGTTATTAAAAAGAAGGATGGCTATATTGGTCACGTTTTTTTTTTTATGTCAGAAATGTTTATTTGTAAATTTTGAGTTGTTTGTTTATTATTCTCACGTTAACAGATAAAAAAATAAACAAGTGAGATGGGAAATTGTTTTCGCTTTTAATTAAGTTGCATAATAATTCTGAACACTAACAGTTGCCCAATAATTGTGCACACATCGATATTCTCCTAAGAAAGCCAAAACCTCACATTTGCTTTCTTAATATTCAGGTTTGAGGTTTATTAACATTTTGGATTGACCGAGAGCACTGTAGTTTTTCAATAATGAAATTAATTTTCGAAATTACAACGTGCCTAATAGTTGTACACACAGTGTACAGTACATTAAACATTGAAGTGCATATATATATATATATATATATATATATATATATATATATATACACACTGTATGTATATATATATATATATATATATATATATATATATATATATATATACAACAGTATCTCACAAAATAACTAAAAAGAAGACAGATTTCGCGCAGTGTCCTAATTACCTGAGGGACCTACTCTAGGCATCTAGTGGTAAATACATTCAAGGTGAAGTACTAAAGTTCAGTAGTGCATAAAAAGAACATGGTGAGATACTAAAATATATATATATATATATATATATATATATATATATATATATATATATATATATATATATATATATATAAATAAGATATTAAAATGAAATTCTTGAAACTTGTGACAAATAGGGTTACAAGCTAGGACCACTTGGTGCTTTAATCCAATAGGTGACTCCTCTATAGTAAAATGCAATGATGTTGTCCATGTACAACTCCATGCAGTTTGCTAGGTGCGGTCTCCGAAAATTCTCACCTTAAAATTGGGAGACTGCACCTAGCAAACTGCATAGAGTTGTACATGGACAACATCATTGCATTTTACTATAGAGGAGTCACCTATTGGATTATCTTTGTACACCCATGACTGTTAACCATATTTAACCCACCAAATGGTCCTAGCTTCTTCATTCATTCACTTTTGGACTATTAACCCTTGATGGCACTTTTTCATTATTCGTGCAATATTGATTACTATTAACACATTTTTGTATATTTAGACACTTTCTGTCATATATAATTCATCACTTGTAACCCTATTTGTCATAAGAATTTATTCATTTTAAATTCTTATTTATATATGTATATTTTTTCAGTATCTCACAATGTTCTTTTTTTGCACTACTGCACTTTAGTACTTCACCTTGAATGTATTTACCACTAGATGCCTAGAGGAGGTCCCTCAGGTAATTAGGACACTCCGCGAAATCTGTCTTCTTTTTAGTTATTTTCTTTTGTGTTGCTGTGAACACTTTAGATTTTGCTGCATTAATCCTATACATTTGGTACACATCACTGTTAGCACGAAGGAAATATATTACTCTTACTTAGTATCTCACAAAAGTGAGTACACCCCTCACATTTTTGTAAACATTTTATTATATTTTTATAAGGGGCAACAATGAAGAAATTACACTTTGCTACAATGTAAAGTAGTGAGTGTACAGCTTGTATAACAGTGTAAATTTGCTGTCCCTTCAAAATAACTCAACACACGGCCATTAATGTCTAAAAGGCTGGCAATGAAAGTGAGTACACACCTAAGTGATAATGTCCAAATTGAGCCCAAAGTGTCAATATTTTGTGTGGCCACAATTATTTTCCAGCACTGCCTTAACCCTCTTGGGCATGGAGTTCACCAGAACTTCACAGGTTGCCACTGGAGTCCTCTTCCACTACTACAACATCATGGAGCTGGTGGATGTTAGAGACCTTGCGCTCCACCCCATTCCGTTTGAGGATGCCCCACAGATCTTCAATAGGGTTTAGGTCTGGAGACATGCTTGGACAGTCCATCACCTTTACCCTCAGCTTCTTTAGCAAGGCAGTGGTCGTCTTGGAGGTGTGTTTTGGGTCATCATGTTGGAATACTGCTCTGCGGCCCAGTCTCCAAAGGGAGGGGATTATGCGCTGCTTCAGTATGTCACAGTACATGTTGACATTGATGGTTCCCTCAATGAACTGTAGCTCCCCAGTGCCGACAGCACTCATGCAGCCCCAGACCATGACACTTCCACCACCATGCTTGACTGTAGGCAAGACACACTTGTCTTTGTACTCCTCACTCCTCACTTGTCTTTGTACCTCCACACACACTTGACACCATCTGAACCAATTAAGTTTATCTTGGTCTCATCAGACCACAGCACATAGTTCCAGTAATCCATGTCCTTAGTCTGCTTATCTTCAGCACACTGTTTGCGGGCTTTCTTGTGCATCATCTTTAGAAGAGGCTTCCTTCTGGGACGACAGCCACGCAGACCAATTTGATGCAGTGTGCAGCATATGGTCTGAGCACTGACAGGCTGACCTCCCACCCCTTCAACCTCATGGCACATGGAAGGCAGCAAGGATCACTATGGCACATGGGAGGCAGGAAAGAAGGATCACTATGGCACATGGAAGGCAAGAAAAAAGACTTTGACCCATGGAAGGCAGGAAGTATCACTATGGCACATGGAAGGTGGGAAGGATCACTAGGACACATGGAAGATGGTAAGGATCACTATGGCACATAGAAGGTGGGAAGGATCACTATGGCACATGAAAGGCAGGAAGGAAGGATCACTATGGCACATGGCAGGCAGGATCATTATGGCACATGGAAGGCAGGAAGGATCACTATGGCACATGGAAGGCAGGAAGGAAGGATCACTATGACATATGGAAGTCAGGCAGGATCATTATGGCACACGGAATGCAGGAATGATTACTATGGCACATGGAAGGCAGGAAGGATCACTTTGGTACATGTCAGGAAGGAAGTATCACTATTGCCCATGGAAGGCAGGATCATTATGGCACATGGATGCAGGAAGGATCACTATAGCACATGGAAGGCAGGAAGCAAGGATCACTATGGCGTATGGAAGTCAGGCAGGATCATTATGGCACACGGAACGCAGGAAGGATCACTATGGCACATGGATGGCAGGAAGGATCACTTTGGTACATGGCAGGAAGGAAGGATCACTATGGCACATGGAAGGCAGGAAGGAAGGAAGTATCACTATGGCCCATGGAAGGCAGGAAGGATTACTATGGCACATGGAAGGCAGCAAGGATCACTATGGCACATGGAAGGCAGCAAGGATCACTATGGCACACGGAAGGCAGCAATGATCACTATGGCACATGGAAGGCAGGAAAGAAGGATCACTATGGCACATAGAAAGGCAGGAAAGATCACTTTGGCCCATGGAAGGCAGGAAAGAACATTTTGGTCCATGGAAGGCAGGAAGGATCACTATGGCACATGGAAGGTGGGAAGGATCACTATGACACATGTTAGGTGGTAAGGATCACTATGGCACGTAGAAGGTGGAAAAGATCACTATGGCACATGGAAGGCAGGAAGGAAGGATCTTTATGGCACATGAAAGGCAGGAAGGAAGGATCACTATGGCACATGGAAGGCAGGCAGGATCCTTATGGCACATGGAAGGCAGGAAGGATCACTATGGCACATGGAAGGAAGGAAGGATCACTTTGGCACATGGAAGACAGGAAGGATCACTATGGCCCATGGAAATCAGGAAGGAAGGAAGGATCACTATGGCCCATGGGAGGCAGTAAGGATCACTTTGGCACAAGGAAGGCAGCAAGGATCACTATGGCACATGGAAGGCAGCAAAGATCACTATGGCACATGGAAGGCAGGAAGGAAGGATCACAATGGCACATGGAAGGCAGAAAGGATCATTATGGCCTATGGAAGGCAGGAAGGAAGGATCACTATGGCACATAGAAAGGCAGGAAAGATCACTTTGGCCCATGGAAGGCAGGAAAGATCACTTTGGTCCATGGAAGGCAGGAAGGATCACTATGGCACATGGAAGGCGGGAAGGATCACTATGACACATGTTAGGTGGTAAGGATCACTATGGCACATAGAAGGTGGGAAGGATCACTATGGCACATGGAAGGCAGGAAGGGAGGTTCATTATGGCACATGAAAGGCAGGAAGGAAGGATCACTATGGCACATGGAAGGCAGGCAGGATCCTCATGGCACATGGAAGACAGGAAGGATCACTTTGGCACATGGAAGGCAGCAAGGATCACTATGGCACATGGAAGGCAGCAAGGATCACTATGGCACATGGAAGGCAGCAAGGATCACTATGGCACATGGAAGGCAGGAAGGAAGGATCACTATGGAACATGGAAAGCAGGAAGGATCACTATGGCCCATGGAAGGCAGAAAGAACCACTATGGCACATGGAAGGCAGGAAGGATCACTATGGCACATGGAAGGCAGGAAGGAAGGATCACTATGGCACATGGGAGACAGGAAGGATCACAAAGACAGGAAGGAACGATACTAAGGCACACGGAAAGAAGGAGGAGAGAGAGGGGTGATTTCAGTCACAGACTTTCACTCACCCAAGACCGGCTTTTCTCCAAAGGCTCAGGCAGTGTCACTGCTTCAAAATTCCCACCCACATAAGCCTTCACAGCCACAGGATTGGTTGCACACCGGGGTTTGTGGGAGGGCACAGGGGGACATGGGGAGGAGGAGCAGATCCAGCCTACCTTCTCTTCCATTCTGTGAAGAGGGCGGGGGAGCTGGCGGACGGGGAGGTGGGAGTACTGTGCAGTGTACACTGACAGGTGGAGTCAAGTTCCGGCACTGAGTTCTGCTGTGGGATTCAGTCCGGATTCGCGGAACACCGGGATTTACTTGAAATCTCGGGGCGGTCCCAGCAAATCTGGGACAGTTTGGAGGTATGCATAGGGCTGCATGGACCTTCTGATAGACACCAGACCTGGTCTGAACGCCTGTCTGAAAAGGGCCTTATACAAGGGTGAGTTACTGGCTGATCACCAGGTGAAAACAGAGGGAAAAAAGCCCCACCAAAAAAAAGAAAACAAATACACCCACCACATTGGCTCAGCCCTTCCTTCTCTGAGCTGGCCACTCAGCTGTCGGCTAATTGCCAGCTCTCTTCTCTCTCCACAGTTAACCAGCTGTTGTGGATCTGCCTACTTAAAGACGTCCAGCTCACTTCATTCCTGCCTTCGACTTGGTCACATCACAAGAAACCATCTCCTGTGTTCCTGCTTTAAGACTGGCTTTGCTGACATCCCTTCTGGCTCCTTTTATCCTGCTTACTGTTCCTCTACTTGGATCCCTGACTTCTGGCCAGGGGCGGATCCAGGGGGGTGGGGGGCAATGGGGCAATTGCCCCCTCCAAGAATGTGGGTGAGTGGGTGGGCAGGCATCACTGTGGGTGAGAGAGACGGCGGGCGGCTCCACAGCTGAGAGCACGAGCGGCTCCGTTGGTGAGCAGCTGTGCGGCTCAGTGACAGACTGTGTGTGTAAGCGGCTGCTGGCCAATCAGGGAGCCGGCGGGCGGGGGAGCAGAGAGATAACATCATCTCTCACCACCCAGCGCCGTCCTGCATCCCTGCAGTTCCGCCCTCACTGTAGAATGTACAGGCAGTCGCGGCAGCAGAGAGATTACATCATCTCTCTGCTGCCCCTGGGGCGGGATGCAGCGCTGACATATCCGATCAGGATGAGCCCTTTGTTCGCTCTGCTCCCATTGCACTCCCAGCGGCAGCAGCCAGCCCATTCCTCCCTGCCCAGCACTGATGACAGGGGGGTCACCAGTTGAATAAGCCTGACTCTGGGACACAGCAGACAATTATAGCAGGCAAGTGACAATCTGCAACGTGTGGCATGGGACGTGGCAAGTGACAATCTGCAACGTGTGGCATGGGACGTGGCAAGTGGCAATCCGCAACGTGTGGCATGGGAAGTGGCAAGTGACAATTCGTAACGTGTGGCATGGGACGTGGCAAGTGACAATCTGCAATGTGTGGCAGGTGACAGTGGCAAGTGACACGCTTGGGGCTCCCACTGATTCTATGGTGAGTTGAACCATTTCATTTTTTATAACCATGTAATAATAGTAATAATGCGCTTCAATCATCCTGACACCATAACAACCATGGTGCTGTGATGATTGAAGCGCTAACACCAGCCATTTCTCCGTTAAATTTACCCCCAAAAAAAGTATTTTCTGGCGATGCCTCTCCTGAGACTAGGCTCTGGATCCGCCCCTGCTTCTGGCCTGGCTGATTACCCGATCTGGTTACTGAACTCTGGCTTGGCTGATTACCCGATCTGGTTACTGGACTCTAGCTATGCTTTGACTACGCTTACTCTATTTACCTTTTTATTTTTATTAATAAACAAGTTTGATTTTACTGTACTTCTGTCTCCATCTGGTTCATGGTTTCTGACAGTAGGCGAAGGCCATGAATTCAGAAGATACAGTCAATCCACTTGTTGGTAATATTTTTTCCAGATTGGATGAGCAAGATCACCGCATGGATCAGTTTGCCATGGCGTTACAAACGCTCCTCAGTTGCACGGCTCACCTAGAATCCCCCACTGTGGCTACTCCTGTACAACCTGAGTTGCAGGCCGTCCCTGCTGCTGCACCAGTCTCTGTGCAGGCACCCGCCTTGAGTATTTCCTCTATAAGAGGTATGTCTGGTTCCGCTCAGCTTCCCCAACGATTTGGGGGCGATCCAGTTCAATGCAGAGGGTTTCTCAACCAAGTTGAGATATACTTTGAGATGCTGCCCCAGGCGTTTCCCACGGACAGAAGCAAAGTAGGGTTCGTGATATCTTTGCTTTCTGAGAGAGCCTTGGCCTGGGCTAACCCTCTATGGGAGATGCAAAAACCTGTTGTCTTGAGTTACCCTGAGTTTGTGGCCTCCTTTAAAAGGGTATTTGACGTTCCTGCACGCTCCGCTTCTGCTGCCAAGTGCCTCATGTCCATCAAACAGAGTATGAGAACTGTTGCCGAAGCGCCGCCCATTGATCTTAATGGGCAGGGCGTTTTAGGAGGGTGTATACAGTGCACCTAAACCGCCCCAAAGATGCTGCTTGCAGGACTTTTTTTAACGTCCCGCAAGTGCACCGCTCCAGTGTGAAAGTACTCGGGCTTTCACACTATAGTGACAGGAGAGGTGCTTTGCAGGTGCTATTTTTAGCACTAAAACACCTGTAAAGCGCCTCAGTGTGAAAGTGGCCTAAAGGTAAAAAATGCCCCACTACCTGTCCTACCCCTCCTGCTTCAACACTTACCTGGCTCCACGTCACCTCTCCAGCAATGTCGTTTGCTCCAGCATCACTTACCTCACTTCTTAGTTTCTGAGGAGAAACGAAGGACAGTTTTGCGTTAGCTGCCATCAGTCAGACTCATGAGAAGATGGTGCAGAGGTGTGGGTTACCAATGCTGTGTGTCTCTATAGACACACACACACAGCTTGGCACTGTATCCAATGAGAGTGCACACGCACAAGTGCCTCCATAGCACTCAACTTGCTACAGGAGGCACCCGAAGGAGGGAGGGGCCCACAGTACCTATGGGGAATGCAAGAAGAAGAGGAAAGCAACCTTTCTGTGCAATATTGTTGCACAGAGCAGGTAAGCAATACCTATTTTTTATTTTTTTGTTATAATATGCTTTTAATATCACTTAAAACTTTTTCCTGCGAAGACCAGAAGTTTAGGGAAGCAGGACTGACAGAACAGGAGGCAGCAGCATTGAAAGTTGTAAACTGCAAGTGCGGGGGTAAGAATTTTTACTAGAAAATAGAGTTGGGCGGAACACCCCCTGGTTTGGTTCGCACCAGAACTCCCAAACAGGGAAAAGGTTGAAGTCCCCATATTTCAGGCTTATATGCAAGTTATTGGCAATTAAAAGGATGTGGGGGCCTGGGTACTGCCCTGGGGGACGTGTCAATGCAAATATATATTTTAAAAACGATCATGTTCAAAGGAGCAGTGATTTTAATAATGCTTAAAGTGAAACAATAAAAATGAAAAATTGTTTTAAATATAGTACCTGGGGTGTCACCTTAGTCTGACTGTCAAGTGGCACATCTGTACCATGTATAGAACCTGCTGCAGCAAAAATGACATTTCTAAAGAAAAAAAAAGAGTCAAATCACATCTAAATTGAATTGTGGTTGCAATTGCCGGCCCGCAAATTTAAAAAAAACAAGAAAACGGCGGTCACCCGCAGTTCATATCAGGCCCTTTGGGTCTGGCATGGATTTTAAGGGAAACCCCATGCCAAAATTAAACAAAAAAAACGGTATGGATTTTAAGGGAAACCCCATGTAAAAAAAAAAATAAAACGGTGTGGCCCCCCCAAAATTCCTACCAGACCCTTAGGTCTGGTATGTATTTTAAAGGTAACCCCACGCCAAAATAAAAAAAAAATGGTATGGATTTTAAGGGAAACCCAATGTAAAAAACAAATAAAACGGTGTGGCCCCCCCAATATTCCTTCCAGACCCTTATCCGAGCAGGCCAGAAAAGGGGGGGCATGAGCGGGCAGCGAGGCCCCCCTCTCCTGAAACATATCATACCAGGCCTTAACATGGGGGGTGGGTGCTTTGGGGCAGTGCTCTGCCCCCCCACCCAAAGCACCTTGTCCCCATGTTGATGGGGACAAGGGCCTCATCCCCACAACTGTGGCCGGTGGCCTGTGGGCTCCCAGATCCCCTACATGTGAATGGGTATCAGGTACATATTACCCCTACCCATTCACCAAAAAAGGGACAAGCGAGCAGCCCCTGACCCATACCAGGCCACATGCCTTCAACATGGGGGGGTGGGTGCTTTGGGGCGGAGGGCTCTGCCCCCCCACCCCAAAGCACCTTGTCCCCATGTTTATGGGGACAAGGGCCTCTTCCCAACAACCCTGGGTGGTGGTTGTGGGGGTTTATGGGCAGGGGGCGTATCAAAATCTGGAAGCCCCCTTTAACAAGGGGGAACCCTACGCCAAAATATTTTAAAAAACGGCGTGTTCCCCCCCCCTATAATCCATACCAGACCCTTATCCAAAAATACAGCCTGGCAGGCCAGGAAAGGGGGGGGGGGTGAGAGAGCAGCCCCCCTCCGAACCATACAAGCCCACATGCCCTCAACATGGGGAGGGGTTGGGTGCTTTGGGGCAGTGGGGCTCTGCTGACAACCCTGGGCGGTGGTTGTGGGGGTTTGCAGGCAGGGGGCTTATCAGAATCTGGAAGCCTCCTTTAACAAGGGGGCCCCCAGATCCCACCCCCCCATTGTGAATGAGCATTTGATACATTATACCCCTACTCATTCACCAAATGAATGGGCGTTGTGATTGACGATGGATCTAAATCGGGGGACATTTTTTTTTTATTGAAGGACTTGTCAAAAACTTGTCTAGTGTTTTTATTTATTTTTGACAGTTATGATAAACACCTACCCGCAGACCCCCACAACCACCGCCCCGGGTTGTAGGGAAGCCCGCTGACAGCTGATGACTCATCCGTTGTTAAAGCGGTTGTATACCCGCACTGCAAATTTTTATTTTTTTTTTTAAACAAAAAAACCTTTAAGGCAAAGGCATAATGAGCTAGTATGCAGTGCATACTAGCTCATTATGAAATACTCACCTTGGAGGCCTTGGCATCTAATCCCGGTCCACGCCGAGGGAGCTGACATGTTCCCTCAAGGTTTCTTCTGGGAGTTTCTTGCAGGAGTCTTCTTCCCGGCAAGGTCCGGCAGTGTCTGCCGGACCTTCAGCCGGGCCTTCAAAGTGCATGCACCGCTGAGAATATCTCCTAAACCGTACAGGTTTAGGAGATATTCATTTTACCTACAGGTAGGCCTTATTATAGGCTTACCTGTAGGTAAAAATAACAAAAAAGGGTATACAACCGCTTTAAGCATGCGGCGGCCAGCTTCCCAGCCCCGCTCCATAACAACATATTGACTGCGCGTTTGTCAGGCGAACAGCCCGCCTAACGCACAGAAAATTCGGGCAAAGTTCCGGACTAATTTTTGCTCCGCCCAAACCATTCGCTCAACACTGCTAGAGAACATGTGGGCTGCTGGGGAGGGCTGTACTCCCCCAGATTTTAGTTGTGCTCCCTTAGGTCTCTATGAGTGCATCCACTGATCCATGAGGCACTCTGTTGGGGACATTTGATGTAAGGGGGCACTCTGATGGGGACATTGCACTCTGATGGGGACATTTGATGTAAGGGGGCACTCTGATGGGGACAGTTGATGTGAGGGGGCACTCTGATGGGGACATTGCACTCTGATGGGGACATTTGATGTAAGGGAGCACTCTGATGGGGACAGTTGATGTGAGGGGGCACTCTGATGGGGACAACTGATGTAAGGGAACACTCTAATGTGGGGACAGTTGATGTAAGGGGGACTCTGATTGGGAAAACTGATGTAAGGGGGCACTCTGATGTAAGGGGACACCTCGATGGGGACATTTGATGTAAGGGGGCACTCCGATGGGGACATTTGATGTAAGGAGGCACTCTGATGGGGACAACTGATGCAAGGGGGCACTCTGTTGGGGACAGTTGATGTTAGGGGGACTCTGATGGGGACGATTGATGTGAGGGGGCACTCTGTTGGGGAAAGTTGATGTAAGGGCGCACTCTGATGGGGACAGTTGATGTAAGGAGAACTCTGATTAGGACAACTGATGTAAGGGGGCACTCTGATGGGACATTTGTTTTAAGGGGGCACTCTGATGGGGGCAGTTGATGTATGGGGGACTCAGATGGAGACAACTGATGTAAGGGAGCACTCTGATGGGGGCATTTGATGTAAAGGGGACTCTGATGGGGACAATCTATGTACAGTAATAGGGCACTCTGATGGGGATATTGGATGTAAAGGGGCACTGTGATGGGGACATTTGATGTAAGGGGGCACTCTGATGGGGACATTTGAAGTAAGGGGGCACTCTGATGGGGCACACTGATGTGTATAGTTGATGTAAGGAGGTACTCTGATTGATGCAGGGGACACTCTGATGTGCGGGGGCACTCCGATGGGGACACTTGTTGTAAGAGGGCACTATGATGGGGACATTTGATGAAGGAGTAGTCCGATAGGGAAAGTTGATGTAAGGGGGACTCTGATGTGGACAACTGATGTGAGGGGGCACTCTGTTGGGGACAGTTGATGTAAGGGGGCACTCTGATGGGGACAACTGATGTAAGGGGGCACTCTGATGGGGACAACTGATGTAAGGGGGCACTCAGATGGGGACATTTGATGTAAGGGGGCACTCTAAAGGGGACAGTTGATGTAAGGGGGACTCTGATTTGGACAGTTGATGGAAGGGGGCACTCTGATGGGCACAGTTTATGTAAGCGGGCACCCTGATGGGTACAGTTGATGTAAGGGGGCACTCTGATGGGTACAGTTGATATAAGAGGCACTCTGATGGGGACAGTTGATGTAAAGGGGCACTGCGATGGGGACATTTGAAGTAAGGGGGCACTCTGATGGGTCAGTTTATGTAAAGGGGCACTCTAATGTGGATGATTGATGTAAGGAAGTACTCTGATTGATGCAAGGGGGGCACTCTGATGATGACATTTAGTGTAAGGGAGACTTTAATGGGGACAGATGATGTAAAGGGGACTCTGATGGGGACAATTGGTGTGAGGGGGCACTCTGTTGGGGACAGCTGATGTAGGGGGACACTCTGATAGGGACATTCGATGTAAGGGGCACTCTGATGGGGACAGTTGATGTAAGGGGACTCTGATTGGGACAACTGATGTAAGGGGACACGCTGATGGGGACAGTTGATGTAATGGGGGACTCTGATGGGGACATTTGATATAAGGGGGCATTCTGATGGCGACAGTTGATGTAAGGGGCACTCTGATGGGGACATTTGAAGTAAGGGTGCACTCTGATGGGGACATTTGAAGTAAGGGTGCACTCTGATTGGGACAGCTGATGTAAGGGAACACTCTAATAGGGACATTTGATGTAAGGGGGCACTCTGATGGGGACAG
Organism: Lithobates clamitans; assembly: GCA_037952925.1. Taxonomy (NCBI): domain Eukaryota; kingdom Metazoa; phylum Chordata; class Amphibia; order Anura; family Ranidae; genus Lithobates; species Lithobates clamitans. The sequence continues at coordinate 105,572 of JBBGZY010002192.1, read as the reverse complement.
TTGATGTAAGGGGACTCTGATTGGGACAACTGATGTAAGGGGACACTCTGATGGGGACAGTTGATGTAATGGGGCACTCTGATGGGGACATTTGATATAAGTGGGCATTCTGATGGCGATAGCTGATGTAACGGGGCACTCTGATGGGGACATTTGAAGTAAGGGGGCACTCTGATAGGCACAGTTGGTGTAAGGGGGCACTCTAATGGGCACAGTTGATGTAAGGGGGCACTCTGATGTGTATAGCTGATGAAAGGGGGCACTCTGATGGGAACAGTTGATGTAAAGGGGCACTCTGATGAGCACAGTTGATGTAAGGGGGCACCCTGATGGGTACAGTTGAAGTAAGGGGGGCACTCTGATGGGGACAGTTGATGTAAGGGGCACTCTGATGGGCACAGTTGATGTAAGGGGGCACGCTGATGGGTACAGTTGATGTAAGGGGACACTCCAATGGGGACATTTGATGCAATGGGGTCTCTGATAGGGACATTTGAAGTAAGGGGGTACTCTGATGAGTCAGTTTATGTAAAGGGGTACTCTAATGTGGATAGTTGATGTAAGGAGATACTATGATTGATGCAATGGGGCACTCTTACGAGGATACCTGATGTACGAGGGCTCTGTGGAGGTATCTTATGTAAGGGGACACTTTGATGGAAACATTTGATGTAAGGGGGCACTCTGCTGATGTGGACAGTTGATGAAAGGGACTCTGATGTAATAAGGCACACTGATGTGGATAGATGATGTAAGGAGGTACTGTGATGCAAGGGGCACTCTGATGGGAACAGTTGATGTAAGGGGGCATTCTGCTGGGGCTGTTGATGTCAGGGGGCATTCTGGTGTGAATAGTAAGGAGGTACTCTGATTGATGAAAGGGGGCACTCTGATGGGGACACCTGATGTAAAGGGAACTCTGACAGGGACACCTGATATAAGGAGGCACAGGTTCTTTTTATTCATTCTAATCTATTGACAGCACTGCCTGTCTGACAGATATTATCTCGGGGTTGTGACTCTTGCTAGTGAAGCGCGCTGACACGTTCCCACTAGTGCGATTTCCAATGCAACTTGAGTTGCACAGAATTGCATGACAATAGAAATAACATTGTTTTTAATGGTGGCCATTCACATCAATGCAATGCGACTGTGATGTGACTTATAGGGTAGGGTCCTGTGCTATTTCAGTGCGATTTTGTGGGCCATACTTCAATGGAGACATATGAAAATGAATTTAGATAAGGTTTTTTTAAGCAATTTTGGCTTAAAACGAAGTGTGAACCAGGGCTGCGTGATGGGGTAATGTTGGTCCCCTACATCTCTGTCATACTGCTGACCTTAATACCCCCTGACTTGTTATACTGCACCCCCAGATCTGATAGGCTAGTCCTGGGGATACTAGGGAAAGTTCATTGTATTGTGTCTAGTGTGCAGGTTTATTGGAGAAGAAAAGTTGACATGTGAAGAGATGAACTCCAGATGAGTGTCCCCTTGTCTTCTTTGCTGTGTCAGTGTTGTCACCTTGTACTCAGCACTTTGCAGGTCACATACTTATAGAGGAGAAATGTACAGCCAACGTGCTGAGACTTCGCTCTCTGCTCCGGAGCCGTCACGTGACTGGGATCGGCCGGGAGGAGGGAGGCAGAGCAGCAGGAGATCCCCCTCCTCCTCCTCCTCCTCCTCCTCCCCAGTGTAGCCAACCTGGGACTCCTGATCCCCTTACAACTTTCCTGACTACAGAAGAGCTGCTGACAGCACACAGATCGGGGCATCCCATCAACAAATAAACTTTGCCTGCAAGCCATCCTTAGTGTCCTGCTCAATAAGGAGATCAGGTCCACCATGGAGAAGCAATAATTTAGCAATCATTTTCCATGACGGACCTTGTGAAAGGGGATCATCTGAATGAGGAGTGAGATGATGGGGATCGCCATGTCAGCAGATGGTGTGTAGCCAGCGATCTCCTATGTAGTGATGAAGAAGGAGGTGAGCACCATGCCAGACTCCACAGCACTCAGCCTCTTCCAGGAGATCAGCCCTGAGGGACCCCTACCTAACTTTCTGAGCAAGGCACTCAAGTGTAGACAAGGAGTGACAGCTCTGGAGGAGGTAAGTGCTCATTGCCCTGTTGCAGACTTTTGTGACATCAGTTCTCCTTTTATTTGTTGATGTTGTGCTGGTGACATGTGTGGATGTCATTGTCACACCTTGTGGGGAGCAGAGGGTGAGGTGATGGGAGGAGTGCTGGATGGAGTGCAGGAGATGCTGGAAATCAAAGGAGCTTCTTTATTTCCGCATACCAGTAACTAGAAGCGATTCTTTCTTTCTCCTTCCCACAGACCCCTCCTTCTCCCCCCATCACCTATTACATACCCTCTTCTCTTCTCTTTTCTCCTACTCCTTAACCACTTCAATACTGCCCATCTTCACGCCCCTTTCCTGCCCAGGACAATTCTCAGCTTTCAGTGCCATCGCACTTTGAATGACAATTGCGCGGTCATGCTACACTACATTTTTTATCATTTTGTTCACACGACTGGAGCTTTCTTTTGGTGGTATTTACTCATCACTGGCTTTTTTATTATTACTTGCTAAATAAACAAAAAAAAAGACTGATTTATTTATTTTTATTTTTTTTAAACACGTTTTTCTTTGTTTCTGTTTTGCAAATAAATAATTGTTCTTCGTAAATTTAACCCAAAATGTATTCTGCTACATGTCTTTGGTGAAAATAACCCAAATCAGTGTATATTATTTAGTCTGTAGTAGAGCTACATGATTCTGGCCAAAATGAGCATCACGATTTTTTTGCTTAAAATAAGTGCCGGTTCACACAGGGGCGACTTGTCAGAAGACCTAGACGCCTGACAAGTCGCCTCCGGTTCTGTACAATGGAACCGTTCTAATAGGAGCGACGCAAGTCGCTCCGACTTAGAAAAAGGTTCCTGTACTACTTTGGGGGCGACTTGCATTGACTTCTATACAGAAGTCGTTTTGCAAGTCGCCGTGGAAGTCGTGTGCAGGTCGCCTCGGTGAGGCGACCTGCAAGTCATGCCGCTCCTGTGTGAACCGGGGCTTAAGATCGCGATTCTCGTGGTGTAACATCATCTTTCACATTATACAAAGAAAATGGGCTAACTTTACTGTTTATTTTTTTTTTAATTCATTAAAGTGTATTTCCCCCCCCCCCTCCCCCCGAAAAATTGCATTTGAAAGACCGCTGCGCAAATACAGTGTGACATAAAATATTGCAAAAACCACCATTTTATTCTCTATGGTCTCTGCTAAAAAAATATGTATAATGTTTGGGGGTTCTAAGTAATTTTATAGTAAAAAACTATGATTTTATCTTGAAACCAAGTGTCAGAAAAAGGTTTAGTCTTTAAATGGTTAACGACTGGCCTACTGGGCACTTACACCCCCTTCCTGCCCAAGCCATTTTTCAGCGATGTCGCACTTTGAATGACAATTGCGCGGTCATGCTACACTGTACCCAAACACATTTTTTAGCATTTTCTTCACACAAATAGAGCTTTATTTTGGTGGTATTTATTCACTGCTGGGTTTTTTATTTTTTACAAAAAAAAAGACCAAAAATTTTGAAAAATAAATGTTTTTTACTTTTTTTCTGTCAGTAAATTTTGTAACTAAGTAATTTTTCGCCTTCACTGATGTGCGCTGATTAGGTGGTACTGATAGGCTGAACTGGTGGGCATTAATGAGATGGAAGTTATGGGCACTGATTAGGTGGCACTGATGAGGAGGCACGAATATGCCGCACTTATGGGCACTGATATGTGGCACTGATGAGCACTGATAGGCACTGTTAGGTGGCACCGATGGGCACTAATAGGCGGCACTGGTGGGCACTGGTAGACAGTACTGGTGGGCACTGATAGGCGGCACTGGTGGGCACTGATAGGCGGCATGGATAGGCGGTACTGATGGGCATTGATGGGTGACACTGATGGGCATTACTAAAGTGCATTGATTGACAGCAGTGAGGGGCATTGATGGGCAGCACTGATAGGCGGCACTGATTGCCAGCACTGACTGGCATCGCTAATGGGCACTAATTGGTGGCACTTGTGGGCAGTAATTGCTGCCACTGGTGGGCACTAATAGCTGGCATTGGTGGGCAATGGTGGGTACTGATTTGTGACACTATTTTGCAATATTGTAATCAGGGCATTGATAATCAGGGCACTGATAATCAGTGCCCTGATTACATTCCTAGATGTCCCCCTGCGTGGAGATGCCGCTGATCGGCTCTCCTCGCCACACACTCTATCAGTGTGAGGCGAGGAGCGCCGATTACCGGAACCTTTTTGTTTACATGTGATCAGCTGTGATCGGACACAGCGGATCACATGGTTAAAGAGCCGCAGACGTGGGTTTTTACAGAGATCGGGGTCGCGCCGTGTCCTAGCAACACGGCGAGGCCACAATCACCACGCTGCGCACCCCCGCGAGCATGGCCATTTGATGATGGATGGGCGGCAAGCAGTTAAACTTCCCCCATTTACAAACCGAAGTTCATTCCTTTGATCTAAAGAACAAAATGTTACAATGTTTATAGTTAGCTCAGGGTTGAGGAATGTTGTGAAACTTGGCAGACTGCCTGTTTTTGTTTTGTTTTTTACAGCTGTCGGCTTGAGCAGAGAATTCTCTGCATAGAAAGAATCAGGAATCAGCTGTGTTAAAATTGCGAGGGGGAAAAATCTGATTCTCGATTCTTAATGATTAATTGTGCAGCTTTAGTCTGTGGGAATGTTATAGAGTCCACAAACTATGGTATACAGTGCATCTGGAAAGTATTCACAGCGCTTCACTTTTTCCACATTTTGTTATGACAATGTGAAAGAAGTTTTGTTTGAAATCTTTGCAAATTTATTAAAAATAAAAAAGGAAAAAAAAATCACATGTACATAAGTATTCACAGCCTTTGCCATGACATTCAAAATTGAGCTCAGGTTCATCCTGTTTCCACTGATCATCCTTGAGATGTTTCTTCAACTTGTTCGGAGTCCACCTGTGCTAAATTCAGTTGATTGGACATGATTTGGAAAGGCACACACCTGTCTATATCAGGTCCCACAGTTAACAGTGTATGTCAGAGCACAAACCAAGCCATGAAGTCCAACGAATTGTCTGTAGACCTCCGAGACAGGATTGTATGGAGGTACAGATCGGGGGAAGGGTACAGAACATTTTCTGCAGCATTGAAGATCCCAATGAGCACAGTGGCCTCCATCATCCATAAATGGAAGAAGTTTGGAACCACCAGGACTCATCCTAAAGCGGGCCGCCTGGGCCAAACTGAGTAATCGGGGGAGAATGGACTTAGTCAGGGAGGTGACCAAAAACCCGATGGTCACTCTGACAGAGCTCCAGCATTTTTCTGTGGAGAGAGGAGAACCTTCCAGAAGAACAACCATCTCTGCAGCACTCCACCAATCATGCCTGTATGGTAGAGTGGCCAAACAGAATCCACTCCTCAGTAAAAGGCACATGACAGCCCACCTGGAGTTTGCCAAAAAGGCACCTGAAGGACTCTCAGACCATGAGAAACAAAATTCTTTGGTCTGATGAAACAAAGGCTGAACTCTTTGGCCTGAATGGCAAGCGTCATGTATGGAGGAAACCAGGCATCGGTCATCACCTGGCCAATACCATGAAGCATGGTGGTGACAACATCATGCTGTGGGGATGTTTTTCAGCGCCAGAAACTGGGAGATTAGTCAGGATTTAGGGAAAGATGAATGCAGCAATGTACAGAGGTATCCTTGATGAAAACCTGCTCCAGAGAGCTCTGGACCCCAGACTGGGGCAAAGGTTTATCTTCCAACAGGACAACGACCCTAAGCACACAGCCAAGATAACAAAGGAGTGGCTATGGGACATCTCTGTGAATGTCCTTGAGTGGCCCAGGCAGAGCCCAGACTTGAACCTGATTGAACATCTCTGGTGAGAACTGAAAATGGCTGTGCACCGACGCTCCCCATCCAACCTGATGGAACTAGAGAGGTCCTGCAAAGAAGAATTGGAGAAACTGCCCAAAAATAGGTGTGCTAAGCTTGTAGCATCATACTCAAAAAGACTTGAAGCTGTAATCGGTGCCAAAGGTGATTCAATAAAGTATTGAGCAAAGGCTGTGAATAGTTATGTACATTGGATTTTTTTAGATTTTTATTTTTAATAAATTTGCAAAGATTTCAAACAAACTTATTTCACGTTGTCACTATGGGGTATTGTTTGTAGAATTTTGAGGAAAATATTGAATTTAATTCATTTTGGAATAATGCTGTAACATAACAAAATGTGGAAAAAGTGAAACGCTGTAAATACTTTCCGGATGCACTGTATAAACACTATATTACCAAAAGTATTGGGACACCTGCCTTTACACGCACATGAAATTTAATGGCATCTCAGTCTTCGTCCGTAGTGTTCAATATTGAGTTGGCCCACCCTTTGCAGCTATAACAGCTTCAACTATTCTGGGAAAGCTGTCCACAAGGTTTAGGAGTGTGTCTATGGGAATCTTTGACCATTCTTCCAGAAGCACATTTGTGAGGTCAGGCACTGATGTGGACGAGAAAGGCCACATCAGCTGAAAAACTCCTTTTCAAACCCACTAGTTCTTGGGTTTTTTCCAGCCAGAAAATGCTGTTGTCAAAAAATGCTGATAAAAGCCTATGTGTGCATGGACACATAGGGTAACATGCTGGGGAGTTTACTGGGTGCAGAAAAAAAAGCCTGAAACTAAAAACAGCAGCTGTAAAAGGTAGGAATCTGCAAAAAAGTTTGTTAAAATCCTTGCAATGTACACCCATAAACACCCAGAGGGGAATGTTTTTTTCTGAACAAAAGTGGAGTTACTTTTTAAAGCTAGCCAAACACATACAGATTTCTCTTGTTCAGCCTATAGGCCGAAGAAGAGCAAATGGTTAGATTTCCCCATGAGTGCTAAACAGTGCAGATGGAAGAATCTGTCATTATGGCTATTCTATTCTGACAGATGGCACCTGTAGTTGTCAGAATACATGAACTGGGTGCAGTCACTGGTTAGTCAGCCATTTTTCACCCAGCTACTTTAGCAAAAGCTGATGAAAAAAATCTACTTTTTTTGAGTTGGGTGGAGCCGACAGCGTGATCCTTGGCAAAAACAACAGGAATCATCCAAAATATGAGCTGTGTATGGCAGGCTTAAAGTGGAATTTTAGTCAGAAAATTAAGTCCTGCTAGATCACTTCAGGCTGGCCCCTTTTGTAGGTGTAGCTATGTTAAACACATAGCACATGCTCAGTTGCTCTCTATTTTTTGGCACTGTGCCTAAAATGTAGAGGCTAATCTGCTGACAGCCTAAAGATTTACTGCTGCTCAGGGGCTCTGAGCTTCAGAAAAATGGCAGCCTCCAGCAAGAAGAAACAGGAACAATGGTGGAGGCAATTTACAGCACACACCCATTTTAGTAGCATACTTATTAATGTGGAATGAATGTTCCTTGCTAGAGAATTTTTTTTTTATCAAGTTGTTATGGTTGTTTTGGGTAAAGCTCTGCATTGAGAGCCAAAACTCACCTTTGTGGTGCATTGCAGTTAGCACACTGTGGTGCTTTTCCTTTTAATTGGTACTCCAACACACTAGGGTAATGCAGCTCCAACGACCTTGCGTTCAGGGCCAGATTTCCCAACAGACAAAGTAGGCATGTGCCTACAGGCGCCTTTCCTAGAGAGGCGCCCGTCTGTATGTGTTTTTTTAATCTCTATATATACAGAATGATTGTGATATACACAGAGCACAGACTTTAGATGGGGAATATTACAATTCTGGGATGAGGATCAGTCTGTAGAAGATTCCTCTATTTATACACACAGAGGGGTTCCGGGGGGAGATGACTTTAGATCGGTGGTATGTAGTGCAGTGGGGTTTCCTGCGTTGATCGGACCTGGGATGTCCTGGCTCCTGGTCTCTATACACGGGGTGCGAGGAGCGGATACAACTCAGTGCACTATATTAGGGACTCATCTTGGTGTTGGGGGGTGTCCAGTGCTCACAGCTCTACACCCCGGGGAACTCTTTCCTCTCCGTTCTCCGTCTAGTACCGGATCCATGCCGCATATTACCCAATAATCCCTCCGGGACAGTGGCAGTTGCTATGATCACATCCCCCGCACAGTGCCCAATGTTTTCCGAGGACCAGGCCATGATGGGACTAGTGGGGTGTCCTGTCTGAGCTGTGTGCTGCCCCCCCCACTAGACGGATGGAGCCAGGATGGGATTGGGGTGATGAATGGAGCCAGGATGGGAACAGGGTGATGGATGGAGCTGGGATGGGATTGTGGTGATGGATGGAAATGGGATGGGACCGGGGTAGTGGATGAAGCCGGGTTGAGATTGGGGTGATGGATGGAGCCAGGATGGGATCAGGGTAATAGATGGAGCTGGAATAGAATCAGGGTGATGGATGGTATTGAGTTGGTGGAAGGAGCCGGGATGGGATTGAAGGGATGGTTGGAGCAGGGATGAGATTGGGGTGGTGGATGGAGCCAGGATGGGATCAGAGGGATGGTTGGAGCAGGCATAGGATTGGGGTGCTGGATGGAGCCGAGATGGGATCGTAGGGATGGTTGGAGTAGGGATCGGATCGGGGTGGTGGATGGAGCTGGTATGGGATCGGAGGGATGGTTGGAACAGGGATTGGATCGGGGTGGTGGATGTAGCCGGGATGGGATCGGAGGGAAGGTTGGAGCAGGGATTGGATCGGGGTGGTGGATGGAGCCGGGATGGGATTGGAGTGATGGATGGAGCTAAGATGGGATCGGGGTGGTGGCTGGGGCCAGAATAGGATGGGGGGGGGGTGGGTGTATTGTGATCCGGGGTGCTTCAGAATTCTCTCCCTATAGGCTCCTGAGATAAAAAACCAGCCCTGCTTGCGTTGGGGTACGCTGGGTCAGAAAAAATCCTGCATGTACGTTTTTTGTCCATTCTGGTGCGATTTCAAAATGAAAGGTATTTCAAAGAGCAAAGATGATCAAAGAGGGGAATTGCAAGAGAATAAAGTATTCAAAAAAATAAGGAAAAAAAAAGTTTGAGACAAAAACTTCAAATCAAGTCCCTCTCTGTTTAGTTTTTTTTATTATTATTGCATTCTTCAAGATTTGTATTTGCATATTGTTTGTTATATACTGTACATTATTTGAAAAATGTTCTCTGTGCAGTTTGATTGTGCTATATACTGTAAACTAAATACCTATAATATATAAATTAATTTTTTAATTGGTTTGCTGATGCAGTGCTATTTGTACGACTTTGTGGATTGCCAGAATTGCTCCCCATTCTTTTCTCTGGAGAGCGTTCTATATCACTGAGTTGCAGACTTTTCCAAAATAACCACCAGACCCCTCAGTTGTGGACTTACATGTTACTGCACTATGATAATATTTTATTGGCCATCTCTGCCTGTGCTGTCTTGTCATTTCTGCTACCTGGCCGAGTAAGAGGGAGAGAAAAATGCAAGTAGCATGGTGGGGAGCATCCCGTGACAGAAACCGTGGGATCTAGTGAGTAATTAGAGGGGCCCCAGTGGCATTCAGTGACTGGGCCCCATAATATGCAAAATGCGACTTTCATGATGATATCTGTAAAGCAGTGTTGCATTGCAGCAGTTTACAGTGCAGTCATATGCAGTGACAGATACATTTAAATTTGTTAGTAGTAGTTACAGCAGGTTTAACAATGCCCTATGCTGTGGCTGATTGACTTCCCACCTGATGGTACCTGCATAGGTTTGGGTCCAGTGCCACTTGACAGAGACAGGGGGGGGGGGGGCATTTTGACCACTAATGTAAGGGGGGCATTCTTCCCACTGACCACCAAAGTAAGGGGGCAATCTTCACACCGACTGCCAAAGTAAGGGGGCAATCTTTCCACTGACCTTCGATATAAGGAGGCAATATTCCCACTGACCTTCAAAGTAAGGGGGCAATCTTCCCACCGACCTCCAATGTAAGGGGGCAATCTTCCCACTGACCTCCAATGTAAGGGGGCAATCTTCTTGCCGACCTTCAGTGTAAAGGGGCAATCTTCCTACTGACCTTCAATGTAAGGGGGCAATTTTCCCACTGCCCTTCAATGAAAGGAGGCAATCTTCCCGCTGATCTTTAATCTAAGGGGGCAATCTTCCTACTGACCTTCAATGTAAGGAGGCAATCTTCCCACTGACCTTCAATGTAAGGAGGCAATCTTCCTACTGACCTTCAATGTAAGGAGGTAATCTTCCCACTGACCTTCAATGTAAGCGGACAATCTTACCACTGATTTTCAATCTAAGGGGGCAATCTTCCCACTGATCTCCAGTGTAAGGAGGCAGTCTTCCCACTGACCTTCAATGTAGGGGGGAAATCTTCTCACTGACCTTCAATGTAAGTGGGCAATCTAGGCACTGACCTTCAATGTAAGGGGACAATCTACCCACTGACCTCAACTGTAAGGAGGCACTCCTACCACTGACCTTCAATGTAAGAGGGAAATCTTCTCACTGACCTCCAATGTAAGGGGGCGTTCTTCTCACTGACCACCAATGTAAAGGGAATTCTTCTCACTGACCACCAATGTAAAGGGCATTCGTCATATTGACCACCAATTTAAGGAACATTCTTCCCACTGATCGCCAATATAAGGGGCATTATTCTCAGCGACCTGAAATGTAAGTGGGCACTGACCACCACTGTAGGGGGCATTCTTCCCACTAACCACCAATGTAAGGGGGGAGGACTCTTTCCACCGATCACCAATGTAAGGGGATGATTCTTCTCTCTGACCACCAAAACAAGGGGAGGATTCTTTTTTACTAACCACCAATGTAAGGGGAGGATTCTTTTCACTAACCATCAATGTAAGGGGAGAATTCTTTTCACGGACCACCAAAATAAGGGGGGCAATATTCCCACTGAGCATCAATGTAAGGGGCATTTATTTCAAAAGGAAACCCAAAAAATTTATTTTAGCAGGGGTTCTTTGAAATCCAAATATTATTTTAAGGGCTCCTTTGGGTAAAAAGGTTGAGAAAGGGTGTGCTATACATTATTAAATTACTGTATTTATTGGCGTATAACACTCACTTTTTCCCCATGAAAATTGGGTGCAAATAGCGTGTGTGTGTTATACGCCAATACTTCAATTTTAGCTGCCTTGGAGGGAACAGGGAGGGGGGCAGGACGAGCACCATCAGATTACATACAGTGAGAATCTCCTATTTACATGGCGACCTCTGTAATAGGAAGTCCCCTCTCCCTGGCCGTCATTGGGCCACTGTTCTGTCTATCATAGGAGATTCTCACTGTATGTAATCTGTCAGTGCTCATCCCACCCCCCTCCCTGTCCCCTCTAGGTTGTAGATGGGCATTGATCAGGCACCACTGATGGCAATGGTGAGGCTGCTGCATTGAAGGCATTGGTGAGGCTACTGCATTGAAGGCAATGGTGAGGCTGCAGATGGGCATTGATCAGGCTGCATTGATGGCAATGGTGAGGCTGCCCATGGGCATTGATCAGGCTGCATTGATGGCACTGGTGAGGCTGCAGATGGGCACTAACCCTTATTTTGCTTCAAAGTTCCTTATTTAAAATGTAAGATTTTTTCCTGAAACTTCCCTCTTAAAATGAATGTGCGTGTTACACCCCTGTGCGTGTTATATGCCGATAAATATGGTATAGTGAATTCTTATTTGTAAATCTCTAATATAAAAGGGGGCAGTACCAAGACAGTTTTTTTTTTTTTTGTTGCAGCTCAGTTATTGAATAACAAGTGGTTGATGTGGTTGGGCATCGACCCTGACTCTCAATACTTGTGGTCTTTGAATGGTTTCTTTTGATCCAGATATTTGGCTTTAGTGTTTGTGTGTAATCTGGCATATACATGGATATGTGATGGTTAGGTTGAATGGTCAGACCAGTTGAAGACCCAGGATTTGAAACCAGAAAGAAGTGTTTCATAGTATTGTCCATGTATGTTAAATGTAGAAGATCTAGATGCCTGTAACCACTGGTGAACATCAGAATTGTGCAGGGGGCAGTGAACTCTGTTGTATGACCACATGCACATATATAATTATATCTAACAACCTTTTCAGTAGGCTTTTTAAAATTGTTAGCTGGCTGCTCTAAGAGACTAACTAGTTCCAGAATTTTTCTTTCTATTCTAGAAGATTTGGGGTATAGATCTCCTGCTCCTCCATAGCATTCATTGATTCTTCCTGTTGACCTCAATGTCACTAGGGTACATGGTAGAGACTTACAGGTTGGTAGGAGGAACCAGTGTGTGCTGTGGGGGACCAGGAGATCAACACCACTAAAAGTGTTGGTTTCTGCAGAAGACTTTAGCTGGGGATCTCTCTGGATCAGAGTGGTGTTCAGTTGAACGGGTGATGGGAAAGATAAGTATTTACTTGCAGGTGGGCAATTTTAATTTTGAGACAGACAGAGTTGCTTTCAAGTAAACTTGTAGTGCAAAAATATGCTGGATGAAATTGCTAAATTTTCCATTTGAAAATGCTTATCCAATGACTCCATTGCTAAGTCACTGATCCAGAAAATGTATGTATATCAGGAGTTCTAGCTATACCAACTGCATACTCATTCAAAGTCAGTGGTGTTGACTTGGAGTAGAAGTTGTTCACTTAGCAAAGTGTAGGTAAATTAGTACCACCCAGTGCTGGTCAGATCATTTCTAAGCATGAAAAATATAGAGACAGACAATTCATTGAGGCTCGGTTCACATATATGCGAATCGGATGCATTTAGAACTGCATCCGATTCGCATAACATGTGAACTGGACCAGCTTACAATGGAGCGGGTTCACACATGTTCGGGGAGGCCGCGGTCTGTTTTTTAAAAGAGTCCTGTCCTGTGTGATTTTGGGTTCAGGTGCAAATTCAAAAAAGATTTGCACCTGAATTGCACCTAAACAGGTAAAAAAAGCTGCAAGGGACTCCTTTTAAAAACTGACTGAAAACCACAGCCGGGCGTGTGTATACCTAGCCTAAAGTGATTGTAAACCTTCACATATACCCAGTGAAGTGACTGGCCTCAGGTGATACACACAGATGAATCAAATCATCCAACATCAATTGTACCTGTTTATCTACAGCCATCTTTCCCCTAAATGCATGCAAAATGCAGAATTTACACAGAATCTCTCAGCTCTGAAAAGCAGGGGGCAGAGAGCTGAAGTTACATCAGTGAGGAGAGCTCTGAGAGCTGATTGGAGGGAAGAGACACACCCCCTTCACACAGGAACAGAGCTGAGGCTGTCAATCAGCTGGAGGTCCCTCCTGTCACCTTTTTTCTCTTGGTGTCAGAAAAACTTGTCAGAGGTGATTCATGCTGATAGCAGAGGAAGGAAGCAGCAGACAGAAATGACACTTATGCCCCATACACACAAGCGGATTTTCACTTTAAATGTGAAAGTGGCCACTATAAAAAAGGGAAGCTAAAACGTGTTCCTTGTGTAGCCTCCCTGGCGGTTTTCCCGAGTGTGGCTCGGGGTTAAAAATCAGGACCATTAGCGGTAACCCCGAGCCACACTCGAGATTACATCGCAGGATCCTGGTGTGGCTTTACTTACCTTGTCCCCGGGATCCTGCGATGTCCCCCGCAGTGTCCGTGGGCTCTGCTCTTCACGAAGCTTCTCCGTGCCAGGCTCCGTTCCCTGCGAGCGGCGCGACGCACGGGGCGGAGCCTGGCGGCAAATTCAAAAAAATTTTAAAATCATAACACATACAGTACTGTAATCTTACGGATTACAGTACTGTATGAAATTATTTCACATCCCTTTTGTCCCCAGTGCTTTGGCCCATGCCCTGCATGCAGTTTTATGTGATATACGGTATACTGTTCTTTCTGCCTGGAAACTGGAGATTGTCCATAGCAACCAAAAAGTGTCCCTTTACGTCAAAAGTGGCTTTAGACCAGCTAGAAAACAGCGATAGTAAATTAGAACACTTGCAGAATTGAGCGATAGTGAATCGTGGGGAAATTTATTTTATTACTAGTTATTTTTATTTTTTTTTAATTATTTATATTTATTTATTATATTATAATTTATGTTTTTGTGTTTCAAACTTTATCATACCCGGGATATCTACTAGACTCTTGTTTGGACAGATTTAAGTGTGTTATTGTTAAGAATTACAGACCTACAATATAAAACGCCAAATTTCCATGCAAAATAATTGTACCGCTTTCAGCACCTAAAATCCGAAATAATCATACCGCCAGGGAGGTTAAATCTTTATGCTACTTGTGTTGGCTGCTGCTGTTTGACACTATTGGATGCCTGATAGCATGCCAGTGTACACGAGTCTCAAGGGTTTATGTTTTACATTGTGGAATCCACATTGTGCTTATTGCGTCTCTTGTGCACAACATCTTAAAGTATAACTCCAAACTCAAAACTTTTATGAATAGAGTGGAGAAGGACTAGAAGCTTTGCCAGGTTTTTACTGTTGTCTGTGTCCCCTTTGAGAAGATTCAACCTTATGCTCCGTACACACGATCGGACATTCCGACAACAAATTCCTAGATTTATTTCCGACGGATGTTGGCTTAAACTTGTCTTGCGTACACACGGTCGCACAAATGTTGTCGGAAATTCCGAACGTGAAGAACACGGTGACGTACAGCACATACGACGAGCCGACAAAAATGAAGTTCAATAGCCAGAACACATCGAACATTTGTTGTCGGAAATTCCGACCATGTGTACGGGGCATTACAATTGGTCCTCTGGAAGAGAAACTGAGGGGAGCTCCAGAATGTTAAGGTTGTCACCAGAACTTGAATAGAAGGGATAGGTTCCAATAGGGACACTTGTTGCTGTGATTACTGTCAAAGAGGGCATTTCCCTTCATTCTGAGAAGACTCCTACCTACTTTTTGCACAGGAAGTGCAGGGAAATCTCACCGATGAGGACACAGATAACGATAAAAACCTTACAGAATTTTATCCTTTTATCTAAGACAAAACCTTTTTTGGGCTGGAGTAGAACTGAAATTTTTACTAGCAATGGTGGCAATCAGCGATTTTTAGCAGGACTTTGACATTGCGGTGGACAGATCGGACACTTTTAAAACTTTTTTGGGACCAGTGACATTATTACAGTGATCAAAACTAAAACTGTCCACTGATCACTGTATAAATGACACTGGCAGGGAAGGGGTTAACACTAGGGGGCGATTAAGGGGTTAAGCGTGTCCTAGGGAGGTGTCCCTAGTTGTGGGAAGTGAGGGGACTGACTGGGAGTACAGAGAGATCGCTATTCCTAATCACTAGAAACAGACGATCACACTGTACTCCCCTGTCAGAACGGGAATCTGCTTTGTTTACACTGGCAGATCCCCGTTCTACCTCTCTGAGGAGCAATCGCTGGTGGCTGGCAGGCATTGCGGCCGCTGGACCCACGAATCAGCTTCCCCGCTGTGCAGCGGGCTTGTGCGCGTGCCCACAGTGACTTGTGCACGAAACGGCGTACGGGTACGTCGTTTCGAGCAATAGGCCGCCCTGCCGCAGTATATATGCGGTGGGCGGTTCTTAAAGCGGGATTCCGGACTTAAAAAAAAAAAATTAAAAGTCAGCAGCTACAAACACTGTAGCTGCTGACTTTAAATAAGTACTTACCTGTCCTGAGTGCCTGCGATGTCGGCCGCCCAAGGCCGACCCGTCCCTCGGCCCTCGGGTCCCGGCACCGCTATCCTAGGTAAGGGAAACAGGCAGTGAAGCCTTGCGGTTTCACTGCCAGTTTCCTACTGCACACGAGCGAGCGGTGCGGCGCTCTGTGAATGGCCCCGTGGTGTTCTGGGAACACACGCAGTTCCCAGAAGACAACGGGGCCGCTCACCGAGGAGCAGCAGAAAAGGAAGAGGCAGATTAGGAAGACTGCCTAGCAACAAGGGTTTAGGTAAGTTTAAGTCCTCATGCACACGGACGTTTTTACAGCTGCTTTTTTGAGCTTTTTTTGCAGCTTAAAAAGGCCTGTCTATGTTAGTCTATGGCTTCATGCCCACCTAGGCGTTTTTGAGCTGCAAGTGGCATAGGCGTTTTTAAGCTGTAAAAAAAACCCAGGACCAGTGGGTTCTGAGAGACGTTTTTCAGCTGTAAAAACGCTCTAACGCTGAAAAACGCTGAAAAACGCTGAAAAACGTCATTCACCAATGTTTTTTAGCATTTTTGATCCATTGAAAAAAAAAAAAAAATTTGAAAAAAAAAAAAAAAAACGCTCAAAAACGCTAACGCAGAAAAACGCTCAAAAACGCTATTGCAAAAACGCTGAAAAAAGCTGAAAAAAGTTTAAAAAAATCACTGCATAGATACTGGCGTTTTCATAACGTTTTTTAACAGCCTGTGTGCATGAGGGCTTAAAATTCAAATGTTTTTTTTTTTTTTTTTTAGGATTTTTGGTGTAATTTTTTTTTTCAGGGTGGCCCTCCACCTTAAGAGGTTAATTGGCTCCTGTCTAAATTGGCCCTAGTATGTGTATGTATATGAGTTAGAGACCTTAGATTGTAAGCTCCATGGGGTAAGGGACTGATGTGAATGAACAATGTACATGTAAAACACTGCGTAAATTGACGGCGCTATATAAGTACCTATAATTAATAAATAAATTGAAAGAGTTATTGTGACTGTTCCTTTGCACTCCCCCTCTTTGTAATCCTGTGTTTGCCATGTTTTATTTTTCTTTGTAGAGCTTAGAATCGGATCTCCAAGTTTTGGGTACAATCCGGAAGAGCGTACGATCCATCTATACAGCAGGTCTCT
Source organism: Lithobates clamitans (assembly GCA_037952925.1). Lineage (NCBI taxonomy): Eukaryota > Metazoa > Chordata > Amphibia > Anura > Ranidae > Lithobates > Lithobates clamitans. The sequence goes on along the minus strand of JBBGZY010002192.1, from coordinate 88,747 downwards.
GTGAGTATCAGATACTTAGAGGAAGGTTCAAGGTGTCTTAGGATGGTGCAGCTTCGACTTTGAAACATTCAGCACAGCTGCAATATGTCTTGCCTTGCGCTCAGCTTTAATAAATGGTCATAGTTGTAGTTAGAGGTTGGAGCAAACAAGGTAAAAATTAATAAGGATGGCCTGGGTTATGGTAACTTTGGAAATGAACATTGATGGCTCTCACTATGGGGTTGATTTACTAAAGGGAAAAAGACAGTGCACTTTGCAAAGTGCAGTTGCCTTCTGCAAGTGCAGTTGCTCTAGAGCTTAGTAAATGAGGTAAGGCTTCACTATAATACCCAATCACGTGCAAAGAAAATAAAAAAAAATGAATTTTTGCTTGAACATGATTGGATAGTGGACGTCAGCAGAGCTTCTACTCATTTACTAAGCTCTGGAGCAAGTACACTTGCAGAGTGCAACTGCACTTTGGAAAGTGCACAGTCTTTTTTCCCTTTAGTAAATCAACCCCTATATATGTGTATGCGTTAAAAGCCCCTTGCACATGGGACTGTCTAGCTGCTGTGCATCCTTCCCGGCGTTTTAATGCGCCCAATAGGGACAGGTGCAACATCCAGCCCCAGTGCCTACAGTCTGTCAAAGTCTATGGCAGGCTGCAGCTGGATGAAGCTGAACACTGTACTGAGTGGTATTCACATTTAGGGCCCTATGCGTTCAGGGCCAAATGCCTGGAATGCAGGTCTTCAGCATTCAGAACATTCATTCTTGAACGCATAGGGTTTTAAAATGGACTACCTCTTGGTACAGGGTTCAGTGTTCAGCCTTGTCCAGCCGTAGCCTGCAGTTGACTCTGATCGGCCACAGGCAGTGAGGCCGGGCGCTGCACTTGTCCCTCCCGGGCGCATTGAAACACCAAGAGGGACACACAGCAGCTGAACAGCCCCGAGTGCAAGGGCCTTACTGTTTTACACCCAAGTCAGCTTAATATGTATATTTTAGTAGTGTTCTGTAAATTTGATTTGAAGAATAAGTCTGCCCATAAGATACATATTAGTCATAAGTGGTGAGGTGGTAGAATGCGACCCTGACTTCTTTTATGATGTCTCGGACATTCCAACAGTAAGAGCTTCCTGCCATAAATCCGAACCTGTCCTTAGCCACCTTGGGGTTTTTAGTATAACTGACCACCCTTGTTTCATATCCTCCTGTTTTATTTTCTGTAATATGTAATAAGCAAAAAAAAACGAACAAAGTGGGAACCCCTCATAATGACCACAGTAGGTGTACAGACCCAGGAACTCAAGTGGAGCTACACTGTTCCATCAGGTAAAATAAACTGTGAGTCTGTTTATCTCTCCACCTCCACCAAAAACTGAAATATGAGTCTTGGGTGATCTGGCCCTTTAACGTTTGACATCTTTCTCCCTTTCTTCTTGTTAATTCCTAAATCCTATTCATTTTTGAGGTTGATCTTCATCCAGCTGCTGCTGCACGGGTGTGGGAACATCCCAGGGGCTATTATGAGTCTGCTGGACAATTGCAGCCAGCAGTGCTTTATGGGGCCCATCCACACTATGAGGGTAGAATCCAGAAGAGTGTACAATCTGGATTTCTATGTTTTTTTTTTGTTTTCTATTTGCCCTTGCGATAACTGGTGTTGATCACATGCTTGAAAATAGCAGTCACCGCACAAAGGGTGAACACGTCCTAAGGCCTGGTTCACACCTATGCATTTTTAGTGCTTTTTGCATCTTGCAGATTTTCACTACAGTCCATTTTAAATGGTTTCCTATGGAACACGTTCTGTAGTGCAAATCTGCAAAATGCAAAAAGCACTAAAAATGCATAGGTGTGAATCCAGCCTAAGCTCGATTCACATCTATGCATGTTGCTTTTGAGCATTTTTGGAGTTTTTTTGTGATGCTTGCCACGTTTTTGAGCAGCGTTTTTGCGGCTTTTTGCCGCGTTTTGTGTTTTTTTTTTTTCTACAGTTATTTTTAGACTGTATACAGTTAAACGCCAAAAGCGCAAAACGCATCAAAAACGCTGTAAAAACGCTGCAAAAACGCTGCACTTGCGTTTTTTGATGCTTGTCCATTGAATTCTATTACATGCAAAACGCTGCATTTTGCATGAAAAAAAGTCCCTGACCCTTTCCAAAGATGCAGAGGTACAAAAAGGCATTGATGTGAACATGTTCCATAGGAACCCATGTTAAAAAATTCCCATGCATTTCTGCAAAATGCATCAAAAAACGCGCTAGTGTGAATGGAGCCTGAAGTCCTATCAAGCACTGGTTACAATTGTATGAGCCCTGTTTACACTGCAAAGCTGCAGACCGATTTGTATGCAGTGCATTGGAGCACACCTGAAGTCACAGTCCATTTTTCTGTGCATAGGATTGATTTAAATTTTCCTTAGACATTTTAATAAAGTTCAAACTGGTTCACACTAGATGCAGTCCAGTATGTTTTTAAAGTGGAACTTCACTTTCCCAGTCAACATCGATCATGTTTAATCCTCATGCTGCTAACATTAGTAAATAGATAGGAAAGTATATCATATTTACTTGTTTTATACTTTTTTTTTTTAATTTCCTCAGTGACTTCCTGGTTTCTTGCCTAGGCAAATTATGCCATACATCCCAGGAGTCTTCAGTAGGGAGGGTTTTCTCACCAAAGCACACTCTCCTGCATGCATGCCTGAGCTAAGGGCAGACAGATTTCTTTAAGTTATTGCTACATTAATCATTTGCCCTTACTCAGGATGACCATGGCCAGGAATTCTAGGGGTTTTTTTTCAAAGTGATTTCTCAAAAATTTCTCAATGAAAAGCATGGAGACATGAATGAATGGGAGAATTTGCTTTGAATATAAAACATGAATTTTTTTTGGTTTGTGGTGCTCAGATATAGGGGTTTATTTACTAAAGCTGCAGAGTGCAAAATCCAGCTCACTTCTGCATAGGAACCAATCAGCATCCAGGTTTTATTGCCAAAGCTAAATTAAACAAGCTGAGGTTACAAGCTGAATGGCTACCATGCACAGTTGCACCAGATTCTGACTGCACCGGTTTAAGTAAATCTACCCCATAGTGTCATTTCGCTTTACTCTGCATCAAAAAAAATGCACGTTGTATTCCATGTACTCCAATCACCCTAGTTCACACCAGCACAGTGCGTTCCAGTGTGGTCAACAAAAGTGGAACATGCTGCACTTTTTTTGTATGGTGCACATCTGCAAGGTGGGGAAAAAATGCACCAGAATGCAGCAAAAATGTGCATGCAGAAATGCATCCGGAATGCAGAAATTGTGGTGTGAACTGGCCCTAAGAAAAAAAAAAGAGAAATAATAAAGGATAAAGAGCGCCTTGCAATGTAACAATCCAAGGCACTGCCCACCACTACTGATACAGAACAGACACTAGCCTGAATGCTAAAACAGATCATGTGAACTCTTTTTTTTTTTTGATACTTTCATAATCCTAAAGGGAAATTATACCTTAAAATTCAATATGTACATTTATATGCATTTAAATGCATACAATCGCAGGTTTGTCACTGCCTGTGTGAATGAGGCCTTAATATGCAGGAGCACCAGAGGAGGGATAGGGAAGTAAGTTAAAAGGGTTGTAAACCTTTGCCATTTTTCACCTTAATGCATTCTATGCATTAAGGTGAAAAACATTTTTCAATGCAGCAGCGCCCCCGAGCCCCCCCTATACTTACCTGAGCCCTGAAATTACCACGACGGGAACGAGCACACCAGCTCCGGCTGGTGTCTCGTTTACTGATTGGATAGATTGATAGCAGCGCAGCCATTGGCTCCCGTTGCTGTCAATCAAATCCAATGACGCAGGCTCCGGGGGGCTTACATTCGGCGGCTATGGACGGCGAATGCTGGACTCGGTAGCGCGCCCGCAATGTAACCCCCTCGGGGAAGCGCTTGGTTATCTGATGATCGGAGGAGCCGCAAGAGCTGCCGGGGGACCCCAGAAGAGGATGATCGGGGCCACTCTGTGCAAAACAAAGTGCACAGTGGACGTAAGTATGATGTGTTTGTTATTTTAAATAAAAATTTTAAAAAAGAACCCTTACAATCACTTTAAGCTGGCCATACACTGTTTGAATTTTGGATAGCTCCTAATAAACCGGCTAAAATTTGATCAGTGGGTGGCCCTGACAGCCACCTCCTGCCCGATATCCCTTGATGGACGCAACCAAACAATCACTTCATCCAGTCTTATGCAGCTGGGCCACTTGTCAAAATGCAATAGCCACATTGGGAGAGATGTGTTCATTGGTGCTGTGTAGAGTGGTTGGAGGAATCTGCTAGATTCTTTCTATTTAGCCTCCAGCCTGAAGAAAAAAAAGTCAATGAGTACAGTATGGCCAGCTGTAAACAGCACACTCGCTTCGTAGAGCCTCTCCCTTTTCTGGCCTTGTCTACATGTAGTGTGCAGTCCACTGTCTGTCACGTTAATCATCTTTTGTGTGTTTTCACCCCCTAGCTTTTGTGAATGCTCAGGAGAGCTACGTGGAAGCCTTGCAGTCCCTGGGATCAAACCAGCTATCGTCAAGCAACCATGAACTGACCACCGGATTTCTGAACTTGTCTGTTCTCTCCAGGGAGCTATGTGCCCTCTTCAGCAACATGGTGAGAGGGTTTGTGTGGTCTGCAGACACGACCCGTCTCTCCACCTTCACCTCTCTCTGTACCTCTAACTCCATTAATCTCTTTCTGAAATGTTTCCTTTTGTTCCCCACCCCCCATTCCTTTCTGACTGTATATGATATTGCAGCACTGACAGAATAATTTCCTCTTCATATGGCTCCAATTAAACACCCAGAGAACTTGTGGGAGTGTGTGTACTGATGTTTAGGGGGTGAGGGAATGAAATAGAAAAGGGGGATTTAAGCCAAAAGAATGTGTTACTAACACAGAATAGATGTCTGAATACAATATCTCCTTGTAAGGCCTCATTCACGTGTGCGATTTGTGCCAGCTGCGGCAAGAATCCAGTATATTCCTGCAGCTGGATTCTCAGGTGGTCGCGAATAGTAGCGAAGCAATGACCGGCTGACAGTGGCCGCAGCTGTCCAAGGCTGTGATTGGACATGAAGAAGTTACCTGGACAGATGATCGCCGATGGACGCAAACAGCTTACATGCGGGCCGATCATCCGTCTCTAACCACAGGTAATTGCTCCATGTGTGATTAGATCTGAACACAATTAGAAGATCTCACAGACAATCCCAGGAGCCTTTACCTGCTTCACGTGTACACCACAAATTAAAAGAGCTGCAGTCCAGCAACGGTCATTGGAATGTTTTTTTAAGGTAGCTAGGAAGTAGCATAGTCTGACCTAAATCCTCTCCCCTTTAATATGTTTCACAAAGAAGGGGTTAATTGTAGAGATCTTAACAACTGTGGACAGCCGTGGCCGTTGGTATCCTGTAACTACATTGTACAGGTTGCGTGGCCTAAATGTCCATGACCATACGTAAACCCCAGCTGGCGTAATTGTCCATGGCCTAAATGTCCATGACCATACGTAAACCCAGCTGGTGTAATTGTCCATGGCCTAAATGTCCATGACCATACGTAAACCCAGCTGGCGTAATTGTCCATGGCCTAAATGTCCATGACCATACGTAAACCCAGCTGACGTAATTGTCCATGGCCTAAATGTCCATGACCATACGTAAACCCAGCTGGCGTAATTGTCCATGGCCTAAATGTCCATGACCATACGTAAACCCAGCTGGCGTAATTGTCCATGGCCTAAATGTCCATGACCATACGTAAACCCAGCTGGCGTAATTGTCCATGGCCGAAATGTCCATAACCATACGTAAATCCAGCTGGCGTAATTGTCCATGGCTTAAATGTCCATGACCATACGTAAACCCAGCTGGTGTAATTGTCCATGGCCTAAATGTCCATGACCATACGTAAACCCAGCTTTGTCCACATAAATGAGGCCTAAAGCCTCGTACACACGGTCAGATTTTCGCCAGGGAATTGTGTGATGACAGACTGTTGGCCTAAAATCCTACCATTAGTACACTCCATCAGACAATTGTTGTCCAACTTTCTGCCAACAAATGTTGGATGGCAGACTAGTAAATTTTCGTCAGACAACGGTCTGTTGTCAGATTTTCATATTGTGTGTACACAAGTCCGTCACACAAAAGTTGAAAGTACAAACACGCATGCTTGGAATCAGTGCTCACCAAACGTGACATTAGCAGAAGGTGCCCAAAGGGTGGCGTTGAAGAGCTGAAATTCTTCATAGCACGTCACTACGTTCGTGTTTGTTGGCTGACAATTGTGTACCGGTTGTATGCGAAACAAGTTCCTGGCAGACGCCCTTCGGACAAAAGTCTGACGCTTTCTTAGCCAACAATTCGATCGTGTGCACCAGGCTTAAGGCTTCATTGTACACGGAATGTTTTTACAACCTCTCCTGAATGATTTAACTTGACAGATAGTAACCCACGTTTAAAACGTCCGTTTTGCCACGTTTACATGCTGCGTTTGGGTTTAGAAGCGTTTTTAAAAAATGTTGTTTTTTTTTTCAAAATAGCTAAAAATGAAAAACGTCTGTAAACGAAACGCGGGCTAAACGCGAGTTACTGCGTTTAGAAGCGTTTGGCGTTTGAAATGCCTCTAAACTCAGCGTCTGAACTAATTTTTTTGCTTTCCAAAAAAGGCCTCTAAACTCGACTGCCTAGAAACGACTATAAACGAACCAGTGTACATGTGCTGATAAGATAACATAGAGGAGAGTTCAGGAGCAGTTTAAAAAAATGCCCAGCTGCTCCTAAACATCCGTTTACCAGCAGCAGTGTACATGAGGCCTAAGTATGCTACATTTTTATATGTTTAGTAATATGACAAATTCATTAATACTATGCCACCCATTATTACAGGTACTTATATAGCGCCTTCAATGTATGCAGCACTTTATATATTTATTATATACTCACATCAGTCCCTGGGCTCAAGGAGCTTACAATCTAAGGTCTCTAAATCACATTCATACATACACATACTAGGGCCAATTTAAACAGGAGCCAATTAACTTATGCAAAGTAGCTTATATTATCCAAATAGGAAGGTTGCTTCCTAAACGGGTTGTAAACACTTGTTTTTTTGTTATACTTACCTGCTCTGTGCAATCTTCTTCTGGGGTTCCCCGCCAGCACACCAGGTCCCTCTTCTTAATCGTGTGACCCCAGGGAAAATCGCTTTCCATGGGGTCACTGGTCACTGGATTTGATTGACAGCAGCAGGAGCCAATGGAGTTACTGCTGTCATGCACATCGCTGGATCGGATTGAACTCAGGTAAAAAAAAAGCGGGGGGGGGGTCTTTGGGGGAGCTGCAGCCCAGAAGGTTTTTCACCTCAATGCATAGAATGTATTAAGGTTTGAGGCTTTATAACTACTTCAAATTCTGATTGTTTCCACAGCTAGATATTGTACAAGTTAGAGGACACGTATGAGCTTATTCAATAAATCAGTAACAAAGTTCAAAGAGAGGAAACCTTCCTTTAACAATCAGAATCCATCTTGTTTTAGTATGACTTTAATAATACTCTACAAAGTGTATATTTGTAGATTTCAGGGAGGGGGAGTATAAAGGTGTAAGTTGCAGTCCGATTTTTGGCTTCTTTCAGTAGGTAGCCTGTTTTAAAAATTCAGTCCCTTTATTGTTCTAGTCCCTCTGCTGCTCTGCAGGTTGGAATAAAGTAGTTGGCCTCATAGAAGTCCATGGGGAGTTCCTGACCTCCCAGCATGTTCCAGCATATGTAAAAAATATATACAGTTTGTGGAGTTTATCTAAAGAAATCTGAACAGAGAAAATGGCAATAGTTTGGCTTTACATTTATTACTTTGAGACACCCACCTGTAGTGCCCTTGGTGGTTATTGAATAAAGACCCAGGAGATGCAAGGTTAGTATACTAACCACTTGGTTGCCATGTGTATCTGAATTATAGGGGAATTAGATATCCTGAAACAAATAAGTGAACCAAAAAGAGGGCCAAACAAATGGCCGCAATCTCCGCCTGGTCTCAGGCATTGATGAGTGCGCTCCACGCGAGTGTTACCCCGAGTGCGCGGGCACAGGAGACCCTGCCCACAAACAGGTCAGATCAACAACTAAAAATGACTATAATAACTAACTTCAAAAAGTCCTTTATTCTTGTCCCAAATAACAGGAAAGCAAAATGCAGCCAATGATTCGTGGACCCATCTCTTCCATTACCCCCATCTGGACCCAAACGTAATCTCACCTCAAAAATGCCTGGACTCTAAGGGCTTTGAAAGTATTTTTAGACTAGGGGTTGATTTACTAAACTGGGGAGTGCAAAATCTGGTGCAGCTCTGCGCAGAAACCAATCAGCTTTCCAGATTTTATTGCCAAAGCCTAGATGAACAAGCTAAAGTTAGATGCTGATTGACTACCATGCACGGCTGCACCAGATCTTGCACTCTCCAGTTTTAGTAAATCGACCCTAAGTCCAACAGTAGTTTAATGCAGTGGTTCTCAACCCTGTCCTCAGGTACCCCCAACAGGCAAAAGGCCATGTTTTGGGTATTTCTCGTAGATAAAATAGCTGTCCCAAATACCAAGGCAGTGCCTCTGATATAAAGCACCTGTGCAAGATAAAGGAAATCCTGCAAACATGGACTGTTGGGGGGACTTGAGGACAGGGTTGAGAACCACTGGTTTAATGTAGCACGATGCCTCACACTGAATTAAAGCAGAGCTCAACCCAAAAGGGGAAGCTCCGCTTGTTTGCTTCCTCCCCCCCTCTGCTGCCTCATTTGGCATCTTTCGGGGGGGATACCTGTGAAAACCAGGTATCGGCTCCTACTTACCTGACTTTGTAAGATCACCGTAATCATTGCGCGGCAATGTACGAAACTTCCGGCTCCTCTCCCCCCCCTGCACCCTTCTGGGAGACACACAGGTCCCAGAAGATAGCGGGACCATTTAGAAAGCACAGCGCAAATCAAGCATGCGCAGTAGGAAACAGGCTGTGAAGCCGCAAGGCTTCACTTCCTGTTTCCCTTAGTGAAGATGGACGGATAGGCTTGGGACGCCGACATCGCAGGCTTCTTGGTCAGGTAAGTGTCCTTATATTAAAAGTCAGCAGCTACAGTATTTGTAGCTGCTGACTTTTATTTTTTTTTCTCCAGACTGGAACTCCTCTTTAACCTGAGGGAGGAGCTTTTAGCTTTTCTGTTGTTATTTGGGACAAGATTACAGGACTTTTTCGACTCTCGAGACAACCGTTTGGCACTATTTTTGTGTTTACTTATATGCAGATTTTTGAATTTGGGTGACCCCTTTGTCTTGTGGGGGCTCTCTGCTGTTTGTAATTGTAAAAAACCTGGGACACCTTTGAGTGCCCCGATAAGAGTAGTATTGCAGCTCATGTAGCGTCCGTGATGAACAGTGGGTGTGGCCAAAATGTGTTATTAATGGGAAAAGCTTAAGAAATGTAGTTAAATCAAATAAAGGTCAGCCTAACACCCAGTACAGTCCCCCCCCAGGTCAGTCTGTACCCCAGTATAAACCCTCCTTGGTCAGTCTGTCCCCCAGTACACCCCCCCCCAAATCAGTCTGTCATCCAATATAATCCCTCCTTGGTCAGTCTGTCCGCCAGTACATCCCCCCCCAAATCAGTCTTACATCCAATATAATCCCTCCTTGGTCAGTCTGTCCCCCGGTATAATCTCCCCCCAGGCCAGACTGTATCCCAGTTAAAGCGCCTCCCCCCACCAATATAATTAAAAGCACTGGAAGCTGGCAGGAGGGGGGAGGTGGATAGGAGGACTGGTGCTGCAGGTCTGCCATTGATGTGTTCGGGTTTCCGGACACAGGATCTAAAACCCGGACTCTCCAGGTGAATTCCGGACAGGTGGCAACCCTACTCTCTGCTTTTTCGGAGAGCTGCTGATCCCAAGCCATCAGGCTCAACCATTTGTTGCTTTTTTATGACTTAAAATGTTAAGTCTAGTGCCTCACTTCCACCTCTCCCTGTTCAGATGGCAGGCCTCCAGTTCACACAGTACATGTTTCATGTCTGCTATAGGAATGGAAGCCTTCAGGCCACAAATGGGCCCTCTAGCCTCTATTGTGGCCTGCTGTGGTGGTAGCTCTGCTACTAGGTACACCTATACTTTTTATTCTCTTTAGTTGTGCTATAAATTGCATTCTTTCATTGCACAGAATGCACCCCCCCCCCCCCATAGAATTTTAACCACATCATACTCCGCAGACTTCCTGGCTGTCAATTCTTGGTTAACAAAAGAATTTGCCTGCCCTAACCCAGCAGCTGGTTGTCAAATCCACATTCTGTCCACATTCTCCTCATTTTGCCGATATCAGCATTTCCAAAAGCCCAAACGTTAATCATAAGATGCAGGCAGGGTTGGCAAGCAGCTGTCTGGCTACTGGGAGTCTATTAACATGTTCGCAGCTATAAGCAAAGGACAGATTTAGCCCTGGGAATGTGCTAATTGCTGCTTTTACAAAGTGCACCATCAGGCATATGGAAATGATTTGAAATATTAACTGAGAATTTTGCATTTCAATGTAATCTTTTAGATCCAGAACCTGAACAGCATCCTCTCATTTCCTTTGGACTCGCTATTGCGAGTAGATTTAAAAGATGGACGAATGGTACGTTAAAGTCTTTCTCAATGTTGGAATAATATAAGATCAGATTGTGTTTTTTTAAGCTATTTGCTTTCCTAACACCTCTTTTTATGTCTGTGCAGGAACTGAGGAAACAAGCAGACAAGAGCTGGAAGGAATGTGAGATAAGAGCGTAAGATTACTGCTTGTTGTAGATTGTCTATGTGTGGTGTGCAGTAAGGGCAAGCAGGAACATGGTACATGGTAATAGGAAGTGTTAAAGATAATATGTGCTGAGAAAAACCTGGAGGATGCCAGTTGTGACCACTTCTTTCAGTGCCGTTCACACTTGTGCGCTGCGAATTCCACATCGCAACCATATCGCACCCCATTCATGCGAACCACTGCGGGTGTGTATGTTAAGTTAAGAACACACTGAAATCGGTTTGCAAAACGCAGTGCGATATGCAGAATCGGATTGCATGGGTGTTCACGTTCTGGTGCGGCCAAAAAAAAAAGGGTCCTGCAAAATTTTGGTGCGGATTCGGTGTGATTTGAGTCATACAGAATAATGGCTCAAATCGCACTACTGAAGAATCACGTGATTTGAACAGGAATGCGGTGCGATTCCTGTTTAAAATCACATGCAGTTCCTACACCACATGGTGTGAACTTGCACTTAAGCCTCTTACACAGGGAATTAAAAAAAATTGCCACAGTTTTTACTGTTTTAAACACAGTTGCATTGTTGTCTATGGCAGTGGTCCCCAACCTTTTTGCCAAGGCCTAGGAGGGTGTATGCGGCTTTTCGCAGGTTTATCGGGGCAATGGCTGATGTTAGAGCTTCAATCATCACGGCACCATGGTTGTTGTGGTGTCAGGATGATTGAAGTGCATTATTTTTATTATTACATTGCAATACAACGAAATAGTTCAACTCACTATAATGCAGAATGTGCCACCAGATGCAGAGTGTCACTTGCCACGTCGCCTGCCAACAGATGCGGTTTGTCCCTTCCCACGTCGCCTGCCACCAGATGCGGTTTGTCCCTTCCGACGTCGCCTGCCACCAGATGCGGTTGTCCCTTCCCACATCGCCTTCCACCAGATGCGATTGTCCCTTCCCACATCACCTTCCACCAGATGCGGTTTGTTACTTGCCACGTCGCTTGCCACCAGATGCGAAGTGTCGCTTGCCACGTCGCCTGCCACTAGATGTGTTCTGTCCCTTGCTACGTCACCTGCCACCAGATGTGGAGTGTCACTTGCCACTTCACCTGCCACCAAATGTGGAGTGTCACTTGCCACGTTGCCTGCTACCAGATGCAGTTTGTCACCTGCTATGTCACCTGCCATCAGATGCAGCTTGTCATTTGCCACGTTGCCTGCCACCAGATGTGGATTGTCACCTGCCACCACATGAAGATCGTCACTGCAGTGGTGGAATGACAGGCGTGTGCATTATTTCAGAGGCAAGCCAAGCCTGGAGTAGTAAGGGAGAACAGCGCTGATGGGGGGGGGGGGGGGGGGTGAGAGATGATCTCATCTATCTGCTCCACCGCCTCACCTCCAGCATTATATGGGTAAAATTCATAGTAAAACATACCTGCCAGAAGCCATACCTGCATGCCACCCTGTCAAAAATATAAAAAATGTAAGCCACACTCTAAAACGTAGCTCTTCATTCTGTGTTTAGAAATTGTCAAAAAAAGACTGCATATAATAATGTCTCCACCTGAAACCAACCTTCCTGGACGCATTTCACCACTGCTTGCTTGCCCACAACATGATAATGGCATTTTCCATATTTGTGCATGTTTTCAAATTTTGTACTATGAACTAATAAAGAAATTATACATAGTCACACTAGTTTGGATCTACTAAAGTACCTACTTTCTTCAGGAGTTCTATTCATGGGTATATTATTAGCTCGCTTGCTCACAAGGAATAAGGAAGGACCTCCCCTACAGTATCCTTGTGAGCAAGCCAGCAGCGATGAAACGCGTCAAAAAGGTTGGTTTTGGGTGGAGACATTATTGTATGCAGTCTTTTTCGACAATTATTAAACACGGAAAGAAAAGCTGAGTTTTGGAGTGCGGCTTACATTTTTTATATTAATGCTGACATCCAATAATGACAACCAGTTTTGTCACCCCAGTGTCTATAATCCAAGGCTGCACGACAGAAATACATACTGTAACCAATGTGGGCACAGTACCCTGACCAAGAGTTGGAACAGCAGCAACTACATAAAGGATAACCATGTAAGAAAGGAAAGGCCATAATAAAATTGCTTTAAATCTAAACTCTAGGTTGGTATAAAGCAGAGATATGCAATTAGTGGACCTCCAGCTGTTGCAGAACTACAAGTCCAATGAGGCATAGCAAGACTCCCATGACAGCCACAAGCATGACACCCAGAGGCAGAGGCATGATGGCACTTGTAGTTTTGCAACAGATGGAGGTCCGCTAATTGCATATCCCTGGTATAAAGGATGCATATCAGTGCAGCTCTATATTCGTTAACACATCATTAAATTATTTTTTTTTAAATGCTTGAATCTGACCTTGTATCAGCCTCTTGCAGTCTCTGTACAGCAGAGCTCAGAGGGTGCGGAAAAAAATGCTACAAAGAGCTGACACAAAGCATGCTGATAGGAGGAGAGAGCAGAGTGACAGAGAGATGAGCCTATCACTGTGCAGCTTTCCCAGTGTCCAGTCACAGGCTGTGAATGGTCCAAAAATAGCGCCAAAAGTGTCCGATCTGTCCGCCATGATGTCACTATCACGATAAAAATCGCAGATCGCCACCCTTACTAGTAAAAAAAAATAAATTATTAATAAAAATTAAATAAAACTATCCCCTATTTTGTAGACGCTATAACTTTTGCGCAAACCAATCAATAAACGCTTATTGCGATTTTTTTTTACCAAAAATATGTAGAAGAATACATATCAGACTAAACTGAGGAAAAAAAATGTTTTTTTATATATTTTTTGGGGATATTTATTATAGCAAAAAGTTAAAAAAAAGCTTTTTTTTCAAAATTGTCGCTCTTTTTTTGTTTATAGCGCAAAAAATAAAAACCACAGACGTGATCAAATACCACCAAAAGAAAGCTCTATTTATGGGGAAAAAAAGGACATCAATTGCCTTTGGGAGCCACATCGCATGACCGCGCAATTGTCAGTTAAATCGACGCAGTGCCGAATCGCAAAAAGTGCTCTGGTCAGGAAGGGGGTAAATTCTTCGGGGCTGAAGTGGTTAACTATTATTAACTATTAAATTATAGGTATTGCAATTTCCTTTCAAATTTGGCTGTTAGTGAACGTAACGAATACAAATTTATCCGTAGTTACAAATTATCGGGAATACCGTATTGTGATTTTTTTTTTTTTTTTTTTACCAAAAATATGTAGAAGAATACATATCGGCCTAAACTGATGAAGAAATTAGTTTTTTTTTGTTTTTTTTTAATTTGGGATATTTATTATAGCAAAAAGTAAAAAATATTGTTTTTTTCTAAATTGTCGGTCTTTTTTTGTTTATAGTGCAAAAAATAAAAAACACAGAGGTGATCAAATACAACCAAAAGAAAGCTCTATTTGTGAGAAAAGAAAGGACATCAATTTTGTTTGGGTACAACATCGCACGACCGCGCAATGGTCAGTTAAAGCGACGCAGTGCCGTATCGCAAAAAATGGCCTGGTCATTGGGGGGGGGGGGGGAGAATCTTCTGGGGCTGAAGTGGTTAATTGAACAAGCTGAAGTTAGAAGCTGATTTTGGTTACTATGCACAGCTGCACCAGATTTAATAAATCTCCCCCATAGGCTAACACAGAGGTGCGTTTTCAGAAGAAGAGAAGATGCAAAGTTACTAAAGCTTCTGAGAAGGGATGAAGGAGTGGAATTGTTCCTATGCAAGGGTGATATTTACACAAAACATCCTGTGTAAAGTAATCGAAAGCAGTTCCTCCCTCCCAGCTGAGGCCATAAAAGATGAACTCAACCAAGAAATGTTATTAGAATGGAAAGGTACAGAAAAGGTTGTTTAAGAAGTCATTTCAGGCGTGTTGGCCCTTTGAAAACTCCCTGATGGTTGTTTGCACTCTACGAAGGGCTACATTTCAGTTCTGGATAGTTTTCCAGTGTCCTCCTTATGGCCACACATTTTTCTGTGTAGACTCCTCTATATAACGCATAAAAAACAAAAATCTGTATATAGCTGAAATCTGAAATACTAAAATAAACAAAAGAATTGGTGTGCCTCTTTAACTACTTCCATACCAGGCACTTACACCGACTTCCTTCCCAGGCTAATTGCGTGGTCATGCTACACTGTACCCAAACAGAATTTTTATCATATTGCTCCCACAAATAGAGCTTTCTTTTGGTGGTATTTGATCACCTCTGCGGTTTTTATTTTTTGCTAAACAAATAAAAAAAGACCTAAAATTGTGAAAAAAAAAGTTTTTCTTTTGTTTCTGTTATAAAATTTTGTAAAAAAGTAAGTTTTCTCCTTCACTGATGGGCACTAATAAGGCGGCACCGATGAGGTGGCACCAATAAGGTGGCACTGATAGACGGCACTGATGGGCACTGGTAGGCAGCACTGATGGGTGGCACTGATATGCAGCACTGATGGGCATTGCTAGGCGGCACTGATGGGCACTCATGGGTGGCACTGGTGGGCACTGATGGGCACTGATAGGCGACACTGATGGGCACTGAAAGGCTGCACTGATTAGTACTTATGGGTGGCACTGATAGGGCACTGATAAGCGGCACTGCTGGGCACTAATACGTGGCACTGATATGCAGCACTGATAGATGGCATTGATAGGCATCACTTATGGCACTGGCAGGCATTGGGGATGAGCACTGATTGGCAGCTGTCTGGGCACTGATTGGCATTTCCCTGGTGGTCTAGGGTGGCATACCTGGTGGTTCAGTGTGGTGGCATCCCTGGTGGTTCTGGCGGCATCCTGGTGGTCCTGGGTGGGCAACCAAGGGGGGGGCTGCGCTGATAAACAATCAGCACAGACCCCCCCCTGTCAGAAGAGCAGCCGATTGGCTCTCCTCTACTCGTGTCTGTCAGACGCGAGTGAGGAAAAGCCGATCAACGGCTCTTCCGGTTTACATCATGATCAGCTGGGATTGGACACGGCTGATCACGTGGTAAAGAGCCTCCGTCAGGGGTTCTTTATTGAGATCGGTGTAGCGGTGTGTCAGACTGACACACTGCACCACTGATTGCCGAGATGCACGCCCCCGGGGGCGCACAAGAGCGGTCGTTCTGGGAGGCCGTCATATGATGTTCACCCAGAACGAGAGCCGCCCCGCCCAGCCGTCACTTGACGGCGGGCGGGCAGAACGCGGTTAAAGTGATGTTAAAGTCTTTGTTTTTTTAGTTAAAAATAATAAACATGCAATACTTACCTCCTCTGTGTAATGGTTTTGCACAGAGCAGCCCCAATCCGCCTCTTCTCGGGTCCCCCTTCGGCGCTACTGGCTCCTCCCTTCTGTTCAGCAAGCAGCTTGCTATGGGTGCACCCGAGCCGAGCCACTGCTCTGTGTGTCCATTCAGATGGCTCAGACCAGCCCCCTCTCTCTCCTCATTGGCTCACTGACTTTGTTTGACAGCAGCAGGAGCCACTGGAGCTTCGCTGCTGTCTCAGCCAGTAAGGAGGGAGCGTCCCGGACAGCCGAGTCTCTCATGCACATAGCTGAATAGAGATAGGGCTCAGGTAAATATTAGGGGGGTTGAGGAGGGCTGCTGCACACATAAGGTTTTTTAGCTAAAAAACCTTCTGCCTTTACGATCACTTTAAAAGCAAACCTGCCAGCCATTTTAAACATTTAACCACTTGCCGACCACCCGACGCAGTTATACTGCGGCAAGGTGGCTCGGCTGCGCAAATCTCTGTAGGTGTACGTCGGCTTGTGAACTCCCTTTTGTGGGCGCGCGCATGCTCCCATTGGCCAGCGGGGGAGCCATCGAGTCCGCCAGCCACCCGCGATTGCTCCCCGCAGAATGACAGAATGGGGATCAGTCTGTGTAAACAAGGCAAATATCATCTCTGACAGGGGAGATCACACAGATTCTGTCTTTCTATGGAGGAAAACAGATCTGTGTGTTGTCCCAGTGAGCCCTTCCCCCATACAGTTATAAATAACACACAGTGAGGGAACACAGTTAACCCCTTGATCGCCCCTGATGTTAACACCTTCCCTGCCTGTGTCATTAGTACAATAACAGTGCATATTTTTAGCACTGATTATTGTAATAATGTCACTGGTTCCCAAAAAAGTGTAAAAAATGTCCGTTAGGTGTCTGATCTGTCTGCCGCAATGTCACAATCCCGCTAAAAATCACTGATCTCCGCCATTACTAGTAAAAAAAATTTTTAAAATGCCATAAATCTATCCCCTATTTGTAGACGTGATAACTTTTGCGCAAACCAATCAATATATGCTTATTGGGATTTTCTTTACCAAATATATGTAGCAGAATACGTACTGGCCTAAATTGATGAATAAAAGTTTTTTTTACTTTTTTGGGGGGGAAAGGTTTTATGACAGAAAGTAAAATTTCTTTTTTTTTTTCAAAATTGACGCTCTTTTTTTGTTTATAGCGCAAAAAATAAAAATCGCAGAGGTGAGCAAATACCACCAAAAGAAAGCTATTTTTGTGGGGAAACAGACATCTATTTTGTTTGGGTACAGTGTCGCACGACCGCGTAATTGTCAGTTAAAGCGTCGCAAAAAATGGCCTGGTCAGGAACTGGGTAAATCATTCCGGGGCAGAAGTGGTTAAAGTGATTGTAAAGGTAAAATTAAAAAAAAATAATAAAATAATAACAAACATATCATACTTATGTCCACTGTGCAGCTCGATTTGCACAGAGTGGCCCCAAACCTCGTCTTCTGGGGTCCCCCTGTCGGCTCTCGCGGCTCCTCTTCGCATCTGATAACCCCATCAGAGAAGCGCTTCCCCGAGGGGGTTACCTTGCGGGCGTGCTCCTGAGTTCAGCATTCGGCGTCCATAGAGGCCGAAAGCAGGACTCGGCCCCGCCCCTATGTGCTCGCGTCATTGGATTTGATTGACAGCAGCGGGAGCCAATGGCTGCGCTGCTATCAACCTATCCAATCAAAAGCCGAGAACCCCAGGCAGAGAGACAGCACGTCCTAGTGGGTCAAGTTCGAGGTTTCAGGCAAGTAAAACGGGTGGGCTGGGGGGCCGGTTACTGCCAGGTGTTTTTTCACCTTAATGCATAGGATGTATGGCGATACGTTCGCCATCCATCCAGCGGATCAGATGGCAATCAGGTGGAAATGGACTAGCAGTCCGTCTCCATCTGACAACCTCACAGATTACAATCACCTGTCACTCACAGCAAGGGGGAGGATTTGACAAAGTTTTTCTCTGTTTGTGAAGATTTATCTCACTGAACAATAAAAGAGGATTGCTCAGAGATGGATTAACTCTTTGTGGCAAGACTGGGCTCAAATGATAGGAAATCTTATACTCTACTGTATGATATAAAAAATAATAATTTGGGTTTACATCCACTTTAAGCACTTTTATTAGACTCATATTAGGGTGCAGGCAACGGAGCTAGACTTATCACAGTAGTCAGGGGCATAAAACCCCTAAGGAACACAATGAAGCTGAACAATTTAGAAAAAAACGCATTTTTTTTTACATTTTGCTATAATAAATATCCCCCAAAAATTTATAAACATTTTTTCCTCAGTTTAGGCCGATCGTATTCTTCTACATATTTTTGGTTAAAAAAAAATCGCAATAAGCGTTTATTGATTGGTTTGCGCAAAAGTTATAGCGTTTACAAAATAGGGGATAGTTTTATGGCATTTTTATTAATATTTTTTTTTTACTAGTAATGGCGGTGATCAGCGTTTTTTATTGTGACTGCGACGTTATGGCGGACATGTCGGACATTTTTGACACATTTTTGGGACCATTGTCATTTATACAGCGATCAGTGCGATTAAAAATGCATTAATTACTGTGTAAATGACACGGACAGTGAAGGGGTTAACCACTAGGGGGAGGGGAGGGGTTAGGTGTGTCCTAGGGGAGTGATTCTAACTGTAGGGGGATGGGCTAGCAGTGTCATTACTCTGATCACTGCTCCCGATGACAGGGAGCTGTGATCAGTGACACTTGTTACTAGGCAGAACGGGGAGATGCTGTTTACATCAGCATCTCCCCGTTCGTCCTCTCCGTGAGGCGATCGCGGGTATCCGATCGAGTCCGCGGGACCCGTGACCCGATTCACGGAGCTCCCGGCCGGCGCGCGCACGCAATGGCATGGCGGGGAATTTAAATGGACGTACCTGTAAGTCCATTTGCCCAGCCGTGCCATTCTGCCGACGTACATCGGCGTGCGCCGGTTGGGAAGTGGTTAAATGCAGTGCAATATGGCTACCTGGAGATGTTCTGTACACAGACTGTGTACAGAACGCCCTCTGAAAATGTAGTTTCCTGCTTGTGTGATTGGCTCACTGATTTTTCCAGAAGTCTGCACTAAGATACAAGTCAGATTACAGGAATCCCCTGCAATAACAATGTGCTTTTTGGTAAGATACTCCCAATAGAAACACATCTAAAGAGATGCAGACCCAACAATTTTCCTCATTAGAGCCATTACAAGTGCAGCACCTGATTGATAATTATAAAACCACTCCCATTAGATTCGTTTATCACATGGACACAGACAAACACACAGGAATTTCTTCAGAATAAAAAAAAGGTAGGAATCTGCAACAGCGTTTGTTAAAATCCTTGCAATGTGCATAGATCACCCAGAGGGGAATGTTTTTTTCCCAACAGAAGTGGAGTTACTCTTTAATGCATAGAATGTATTGAGGTAAAAAACCTTCTGCCTTTAGAACCACTTTAAAGCTGGCTATACACTAATAGGTCTTTAGGCTGAACTAAAAAAATATAACAGATGTCACCATCCATGCACTACGTTGCGGATTGATGAATCTGCAGTGCTGGCTGCCAGAATACAGCACTGGTGGTTGTTAGAATACCCAAACAGTGGCTGCATCTGATTGGATGCCACCACTGCTCAGGTCATAATTTAACACCTGGTCCCAGCAAGGCCACCTGCAAAGTGAATTTTTTTCAGTGTATGGCCAACTTTAATCACTTCACCTCCGGAAGGTTGACCCCCCTTACTGACCAGGCCATTTTTGCGATACGGCACTGAGTTATTTTGATTGACAGTTGTGCGGTCGTACGACACTGTACACAAATAGAAATGTATGAGCTGTATGAAATGTATAAATATAGCTTTCTTTTGGCGGTATTTGTTCACCTCTGTGGTTTTTTTATTTTTTGTGCAAGAAACAAAAAAAGACTGTCAATTTTGGAAAAAAAAAAAAAAAAAAAAAAATATATATATATATATATATATATATATATATATATATATTATTTTTTTTTTACTTTCTGCTATAAAACATACCTAACCGAAAAATGTTAAAAAAAAAAACAAATTTCTTCATCAATTTAGGCCAATATGTATTCTGCTACATATTTTTGGTAAAAAAATCCCAATAAGTGATTGCTTTGTGCGAAAGTTATAGCGTCCACAAACGACAGGGTATTTTTTATTTATTTTTACTAGTAATAGTAGCGATCAGCAACTTATAGCAGGACTGCGATATTGAGGCGGACAAATCAGACACCTAACTGACACTTTTTTGGGGACCAGTGACACTAATATGTACTGTCGCTGTACTAATGACACTGCCAGGAAATGGGTTAAAGTGTTAGTAAACCCAGTAATATAAAAATAGTTCATCTGCCCCCCCACAGTGCGCACAGTTTATAAATTTTCCTTTTTAGATTAAAATATTGCCACTATATACCTTTTTGACTGATCTGTATACCACGGTCGGTGATAAACTGCACAGTTTCTCCAGTGCTGAGAGTTCAGGTAGGAGGAGACTTCCACTTCAGCCTGTATACACGCCCACATGTGTGATGCCAATATCATGTGACCTGGCTATCTCTGAGAACAAGTAATTATTCTCTCCAGCGTAAAAGACACAAATGAGCATGTGCAGGTTGGCTACTCTGCCTGTGTTAGTTGGCCTTCCCCAGATAGTGCAGGGAAGGAAGGATCTATGCACACAGGATAAAACAGCCTTTTTACACAATGCAGAAGATTAACCTCTTAAAATGATTGTAAAGGTTTTTTTTTTTTTAAATAACAAACATGTCATACTTACCTCCACTGTGCAGTTTGTTTTGCACAGAGTGGCCCCGATCCTCCTTTTCTGGGGTCCCTCGGCGGCACTATCAGCTCCTCCCTGCATCGTATAACCCCCTAGGAGAATCGCTCTCCCGGGGGGGTTACCTTGCGGGCGCGCTCCCAAGTCCAGCATTTGCGTCCATAGAATGTAGGACTTAGCCCTACCCCCGGCGCCCCAGTCATTGAATTTGATTGACAGCAGCTGGAGCCAATGACTGTGCTGCTATCAATCTATCCAATCAAGAGCTGAGAACCCTGGACAGAGAGAGGAAGAGCGCATCTCCGCATTGGGAATTACAGGGCTCAGGTGAGTAAAACGGGGGGCTAGGGGGCCGGTCACTCTCAGAAGTTCTTTCACCTTAATGCATAGGATGCATTAAGGTGAAAAAACACGAGGGTTTACAACCCCTTTAAGTTTCACTGCGAGTATAAGAAGCATGCTATGCTGCATATACAGACTGATTTTACTGTTGTGGGTTAAGTAACACTTTAACATCAGTGGCGATCAAAGGGCTAACTGCGTGCCTAGCTAATATTTCGGTGTAGTGGGGGAGGTGCTTTTACTTGTGGAAGACATGGATCAGTGTTTCTGCTTCCCAGAAACACAGGATACACGTCTTCTGTACTCACAGAATGACAATCTGCCTTGTTTACATAGGCAGACTGGCATTCGGTCAGTGTAATGAATGATCAGTGAGTTCTGGCGGAGATCGGGTCCATGGGACCCGCTTTATAAAATCACAGCAAAAACGAGCCGCACTCACGCCCACAACCCGGAAATGCAGAATCGCGCATATATATATATATATATATATATATATATATATATATATATATATGTATATACACATGATTCTGCACAGAGCGGCCGCCATGTAGCAGTAAATCTGCTATGGGGTGATCAGGAAGGTTCTGGGCATTGAAAATTTGATTTAGTTTGTCTTATATCTAGAAAAGACAAATAGGATTTGTTTCTCTGTGTAAGGTCTTCTATATTTTTGCTTTTTTGCTGCTCTTATAAAACAGGTAGAGCTGAGAACACACTGAATCTCCATATTCTTTCCTTCCTAACCACTGCTACTTTCATGGCACAATGCTTGTTGGGTGATTGTAGAAAATTCCACTCTCTTTGCATGTGATAGGAATGATAAGGCTGGTCTGAAGTCTACAAACCTCCTTCTCTCCCTGCAGGACAAAGAAAGCTCGCTCGGGGGGGTCTCGTGCAGAATCAGACAGCACAGAGGATGCCGACAGGGAGAGAAAACTCTTTCAGCTTCACTCGTGTGAGGTGAGCAATGCAGAAAATAAGCAGCAAGGTTAGGCAGGGATAGACAGGCTGTAAATAGCCTGCGGCTTCTGTGTCCTTGAAAATGGATTGCCCCTACTTATATTGCTCTTTTTCTTTATTATGCTCTTTTCCCAGTATCTTCTCAAATTAGGAGAGCTGCAAATGAAACAAGGCCCTGATTTCTTAGAGTGTCTTATCAAAGCTTTCCATGCCCAGCGAAAGTAAGTATGGCACAAATGACAGCTAATAGCATTTCCACCTTATCTTGTGTCAGCTTCTCTACAAGGACCACTCAGTGCCGCAAGTGTCACTTCCAGGTTCCAGCTCTATGAAGTATATTGAATGGGAAGCAGCCTAACGCTGTGTGTGGGATGGGAAAGAAACCTTTAGCTACTGCCACCTTCAGCCTAGAATACTATTTTATACCATATGTTTATTTTATTTAGATAGTATCTATCCCCCCTGCTTTGTCATCCAGGATCATGAGAAAAATGTTACGTTTTAGGTGCAATGTGAGAATAGATGTTAATGTATATGATTAGGTACCATCGGTTGACATCTGGTATATGACACCCCCACACACTCAGACTCGGTGTCTACTGCAACCATCACACAAGATAACACAGGAGAAAAGATACACGCACGGTGGTCTTTGCAGACTTAACCCATAAATAGAAAGCTATTTTCCACAGATTTAATACTTGAACAGTCTTAAGCAGACCATACATGGATCGATATTCTGCCAGGTCAGCAGGGAACCGGATGAATTTTGATCCATGTATAGGCAAGGTGGTTGTATAGAAGTCCATCTACCGATCGACTTCTGTACAACCACTCTATTGGAACATTTCTGTTTGATTATTGCCGGCAGCGCTGATCAGTGTATTCTGAAAGCGGGGTAGTCTCCCTGCTTTCAGAATACAATAGCACAGTGGGAGGATTCCCCCATCCACCTCGAATGTGTGGATGGGGGAATCGGGTTATTTTATTTTTCAAATATTAAAAAAAAAAATTAATCTGTCTTAAGCCTAGTACTAGGTTCAATAGAAACCGACATTTGGCCCATGTGTACGACAGTAGGTCCAACAGAAGCTGGCCGAAAGAAGGGGCATGACTGAAAAAGGTCTGCCGACCGACTCCCATTCAATGGCTGAGAGCGCTGATTAGAGTGTTCTGGCGGGGGGCCGTCCCCCTG
Organism: Lithobates clamitans; assembly: GCA_037952925.1. Taxonomy (NCBI): domain Eukaryota; kingdom Metazoa; phylum Chordata; class Amphibia; order Anura; family Ranidae; genus Lithobates; species Lithobates clamitans. The sequence goes on along the minus strand of JBBGZY010002192.1, from coordinate 65,325 downwards.
TCAGAACACAATAGAACAGCAGGGGGGATCGCTGTACTAACATCGGATTGTTGGTACAATGGCTCACCCCCCCATCCACAGGTCACCTTCTCTCCTCTCGTCCACAGTTCACCCGCTCCCCCCATCCACAGCTCACCCTCATCCCCCCTATTCACAGCTCACCCCCCATCCACAGGTCACCTTCTCTCCTCTGGTCCACAGTTCATCTCCCCCCCCCCCCCGTCCACAGTTTACCCTCTCCCCTGTCCACAGCTCACCCTCTTCCCCCTATCCAAAGCTCACTCCCCCATCCACAGGTCAACTTCTCTCCTCTCGTTCACAGTTCACACTCTTCCCCCCCGTCCACAGTTCACCCTCTCCCCCCGTCTACAACTCATCCTCTCCCCCCTATCCACAGCTCACCCCCCCCAATCCACAGGTCACCTTCTCTCCTCTTGTCCGCAGCTCGCCCTCTCCCCCCCTTATCCACAGTTCACCCTCTCCCCCCCGTCCACGGCTCACCCCCCCATCCACAGGTTACCTTTTCTCCTCTCGTCCACAGCTCACCCTCTCCCCCCTGGTCACAACTCACCTTCTCCCTCCCCATCCACAGCTCACCTTCTCCGCCCACATTCCACAGTTTACCTTAGCATGAGCCCCCCCTTCCCCCATAAACAACTCTCCCTTTTACCCTCTATCAACATGTCACCTCTGCACACCCCTCCATCCACAGCTTGCACCCCCAGTCCACAATTACCTCTGCACCCCCATCCACAGCTTATCTCTCCCCTCTCCATATTTCACGCCTGAACCCCTATGTACAGCTCATCCCAATCCACAGCTCTCAACCTCTGCAACCCTCATCTATCACCTCTGCACCCCCAACTCCCCCCACAGCTTGTTTTTGTACAAATCCCCCTGCCCACAGCTGTCATTTTGAAAAATCTACACCCCCCCAGCTCTGGCCTTTGCAGCTCAACCTCAGTCTTCACAGTCTCTCTGTACGACTGCAAAACTTCCTCTACCGACTTCTGTGTTATGTGACAGGCTGAAGAGGAGAGGGCTGCTGAAGGTGGCGGAATGCCATTCCACCACGTTCCGGCAGAAAAAAAGTCCTGTATACTGCCCTTGGTGGCCCGAAGCAATCCTCTCCTCTGCACTTTCAAGTACTAAGGACAGTTAGTTCCTCTTGGTGACAACAACAAGGAATGATAATTGATCATTGCATCTTTGGACAGCATTCTGACTTCTTTACGAAATGACAGCATACAGAATCTGTGCATATAAATGTTTCACGCCTCACACACCACTTTCTCAAAGACAGTGGTATCTACTAAAAGCAGATAGGTTGTTCACTTTGCGAGGGAATTTTCCCTTTGGTGAATGTGATAAAAATTTGCTTTGCAAAGTATAATCACATGCAAGGAAAAAAAAAACGGCATTTTTGCTTGCATATAATTGGATGATGGAAGTAAGTAGCTCTTCATTTTATTCACTAAAATAAGGGAAAATTAAATTACAATTACAAATAAGTACAATGTCCTTGTTTTGAATCTGACCGCATGCAACTGCCCTTTCTCAGTATTCTCTGTGTACTCTGCCCACCTCCAGGATAGCACTGCTAGATTAACCCTGCAAACTACTTGGATATGCTTGCTTTCCTAACTTCTAAAAAGGGCTATGTTTAAGCTCCCATTCTGAATTCTGCATTGTCCAGGCATCTCATCAAGCTTGTCTTTCAAGAGCTGCCTCCACTCTAGCATAGATAGTCTCTCAAGGCAACCATGACATATCCTCACTGATAACTTCTTGCACCGTGAAGTTCCCCTCATGGCCCAGGGTGCAATTCTGTGTGCCTTCTGCTGCCAGTAACAACCTAATAAAAATTCCAGTATAACAGGGAAAATCCCCCAGACCTGATGTTCAAGTAAGGAGCACCTGTCAGCTCCTTGCATCTACAGGACAAACCAAAATGTATTGCTCCTGATTCTCCTTTATGTCATATGGTATTGCTTCTTCCCCATTAGTGTGTGTAGTGTTTGCTTTGATCAGCTCTCTAATTCAGGCTTTATATGACACTGTAATAATAATTTTGGATTTAGCTTTTTTCAGGATGGATTAAATGCTACACAAAGTCTCCTTCCTTTCATTGAGAAGTTATCTACTTCTTTGCATACTGTGAGTATTATTCTCTGTAGGGCATTTTCTTTGATAAAGGGTATTGCCATACCTTTTGTGCTTGTTCCATTTACTAAAGAGAATGCTTTGTGATGTACTTGTAGACTCACCAGACTCAGGATGAAGAGCTAAAAAAACTTGCAGAAACTAAAGAAAATCTTCAGAAGCAACTACAATTAGAAGCTAAAGAGGTGAGGAGCTCATTATAATTAAACACGCAACTGATAAAAGTTAACAAGGGAAAAGAATGTGATAGACATTTCTTGAGAAGACATTTTGTTATATGGGAACATTTCTTCAATACACAGCCCTCAGCTTTATATTGCACTTTCTGTATTTTTAGGATGGATTAAATAGAAAAGATTCTGGATACAACTTGCACCAACAGCAAGGGGACAAACAGCATGGAACAGAGAAGTCTGGTTTTCTATATAAGAAGAGTGAAGGGTATGGCTTAATTGATTTCTATACCGTGCACTGCATATTTAGGAAATACTCTAGCCTAAATGCTCATTTGTATACACTGCAGTCAAGGATTTGTATATGCACTAAAGTTAAAATGGTTGTAAAGTCTCAAGGTTTTCACCTTAATGCAGAATGCATTAAGGTGAAAAACCTTCTGTGCTGGGCCTGGCCCCCAGACCCCCCCTTTGTCTTACCTGAGCCCAATCCAGTGATGTGCACAAGCGCAGCGGCTCCAGCCGCTGTCGCTCTGCTCATTAGACAGATTGATAGCAGCAGGAGCCATTGGCTGTTAATCAAAGACTGTGACATGGGAGCGGGGGGGCAGGGCCGAGCGAGCCCACACGGGTGCCCCCAAGGACAACAGCTTTCCGTGGGGGCACCTGATGAAGAGGAGGAGCTTAGCGCGCCACTGTGGAACCCCAGAAGAAGAGGATCGGAGCTGCTCTGTGTCAGTATAGGCATGTTTGTTATTTTTATTTTAAAAAAAAGCTTTACAACTCCTTTAAGGCTGTTAATATCTCTAAATATAATATTGCATCAATTCAGATTTTTTTGGTTTTGGAAAGCCAATAAAAAGCAAGGATTTTTCTGACTCCTGGTACCCTGATATCTCAAGGTGTGTCATCCTGTCTGTGTTTAGATGACTCTTGGCTACTCCCAGATGAACAGTGGCTCAGCCAGGGTTTTTTAAAATTAGGCATTACCTAATTTTTGCAGAGCTGTAGAATAGTCAGACAGGCAATTCAGAAGATATTTTTTTTTTTTATTAAAGATTTTGTTTATCTTTATAAAAAAAAAATACTATGCAGTCAACAAGCACCATTATATAATTCTAATATAATCTGATTTTGAAAATATGCATTTACACACCTCCCAAAAGTGTAGAACATTTGTGCACCAAGTGAAACCTGCTCCGAATGCTTCTGATATTTTTATACCAAATTTGTTTGGGTACAGCAGTGCATGACTGCGCAATTGTATTCCAAAGTGCGACAGCGCTAAAAGCTGAAAATTGGCCTGGTCAAGAAGGGGGTAAAAGTGCCCAGTAGGCAAGTAGTTAAACAAGCATTTCCCCCTTAAGTTTAGACTTTGGCTTCAGATACCTATCCCAGATGGCCAACTTCCAGTTCTTGTCAGCGTAATAACATCATCTGGCCATGCCCTTGGCGCGTTTCATCATTTAATCATAACTATTTCAGAAGGAAAGTTTCTTTCTGAAGCAGTCATGATTGAATGATAAAACATGTCAATGGTGTGGCCAGATGATGTCTATGCACATGTTGACCTATTTTTCAAAAGGTCAAAATCTGAGGTAAACAGCCTGTTTGGAAGGTGGAAGAAGCACTCTGTGGGGGTGATCCATTCAGAATATTCACTGGTGCATTTTTCACTTTTTATGGACTCAAATTGAGGTGAAAGAAAAAGAAGGTGGACAATTAATATATATAGTATCTCAGAAAAGTGAGTACACACCTCACATTTTTGTAAATGTTTTAATATATCTTTTCATGTGACAACACTGAAGAAATTACACTTAGCTACAATGTAAAGTAGTGAGTGTACAGCTTGTATAACAGTGTAAATTTGCTGTCCCCTCAAAATAACTCAACACACAGCCATTAATGTCTAAACTGCTGGCAACAAAAGTGAGTACACCCCTAAATGAAAATGTTAATTTTCCCTCCCGGGTGGAAGGTGTCTCGTTAGTGTTACAAGGTTTCAGGTGTGAATGGGGAGCAGGTGTGTTAAATTTGGTGTTATCACGCTCTCATACTGGTCACTGGAAGTTCAACATGGCACCTCATGGCAAAGAACTCTCTGAGGATCTGAAAAAAAGAATTGTTGCTCTACATAAAGATGGCCTATGCTATAAGAAGATTGCCAAGACCCTGAAACTGAGCTGCAGAACGGTGGCCAAGAACCTACAGCGGTTTACCAGGACAGGTTCCACTCAGAACAGGCCTCGCCATGGTGGAACAAAGAAGTTGAGTGCATGTGTTCAGCGTCATATCCAGATGTTGTATTTGGGACATAGACCTTTGAGTGCTGCCAGCATTGCTGCAGAGATTGAGGGGGTGGAGGGTCAGACTGACAGTGTTCAGATCATACGCCGCACACTTCATCAAATTGGTCTGCATGGCTGTCGTTCCAAAAGGAAGCCTCTTCTAAAGATGATGCACAAGAAAGCCCACAAACACTTTGCTTAAGACAAGCAGACTAAGGACATGGATTACTGGAACCATGTCCTGTGGTCTGATGAGACCAAGATAAACTTATTTGTTTCAGATGGTGTCAAGCGTGTGTGGCAGCAACCAGGTGAGGAGTACAAAGACAAGTGTGTCTTGCCTACAATCAAGCATGGTGGTGGGAGTATCATGGTCTGGAACTGCATGAGTGCTGCCAGCACTGGGGAGCTACAGTTCATTGAGGGAACCATGAATGCCAACATGTACTGTGACATACTGAAGCAGAGCATGATCCCCTCCCTTCTGAGACTGGGCCCCAGGGCAGTATTCCAACATGATAACGACCCCAAACACACCTCCGAGATGACCACTGCCTTGCTAAAGAAGTTGAGGGTAAAGGTGATGGACTGGCCAAGCATGTCTCCAGACCTAAATCCAATTTAGCATCTGTGGGGCATCCTCAAACGGAAGGTGGAGGAGCACAAAGTCTCTAGCATCCACCAGATCTGTGATGTCG
>JBBGZY010002192.1:0-57500 GCA_037952925.1 Lithobates clamitans | reverse complement strand
ACCTAACATGTCATGCTTTGAAATTGCGCACACTTGTGGAATGGCGACAAACTACGGTACCTAAAAATCTCCATAGGCGACGCTTAAAATTTTTTTTGTGGTTACCAGGTTAGAGTTACAGAGGAGGTCTGGTGCTAGAATTTTTGTTCTCACTCTGGTGATCATGGCATTACCTCACATGTGTGATTTGAACACTGTTTACATATGTGGGCGTGACTTACATATGCGTTTTCTTTGCTGCATGAGCTCGCGGGGATGGGGGCACTTTAAAACATTTTTTTTTTCTTATTTATTTTAATTTTTTTAACATCTCTGGGAAAAAAAAATGTTGATCACTTTTATTGCTGTCACAAGGAATGTAATCCCTTGTGACAGTAATAGGTGGTGACAGGTACTCTTTATGGAGGGATCGGGGGTCTTCAGATCGCCAAAAACAGCGATTCATTCATATTCTCTGAAAAATGGCCAAGAAATACTTATGAGCACAACCGTATAAGATAGGTCCTTTACTTAGCATTGGAAGTTTATAGGGTTTAACTTTTAAGGGTCCATGCACACTGCCTTAAAAAAAACTCTGTTTCTAGAGGAGTTTTGCATTGTTCCTGTAGAAGAAGCTCAATGTCATCCTATGTGTCCAAGCACATTAGGACGTGTAGAGGCATAGCATTTAAGCTCAGCATTTAAACCCTTGGTGAAAAAAACTCTTCTGGTTTGCGTATTTGAGAGGAGTTTTCTGGTGTACAAAAAATGCATAATATGAAGGTTTTTTTTCTGCCAAGGGAACCGACATTTTATTAAGCCCAGTGTGCATGGACCCCTATTATTAAATGGTAGCTTTCTTAAGCTTTTTTTTACTGCTTGATAATCTCCTGCATGAAAATGCCTGTCATCTCTTTGCTGTCAGCATAACGCTTTCACATTAGACTACTTTCATTTTTGTCTTGTCATTTATTTTTTAGCATACGTAAAGTTTGGCAGAAAAGGAAATGTGGTGTAAAGTATGGGTATCTCACAATATCTCACAGTACGGTAAGTCATACTGCTTTCGAATATTACTGCATGCTCAGCATTGCTTAAAGCATGACATATCTAGGACTTAAGCCCAGTCACCTGATACACCTTTTGTCCCCCAAAAAACTTCCACCCCCTCCAAACCCTTCACAAATGACTTGACCAGGTTTTGGAGTAAATGGCCTTGACGGCCTTTTATTAAACAATTATAACATTAATTAAATAACATCTTCATAAATAACCATTAAACTTTAACATATACTTGTTTAGTGTCATAAAGGGAAACAACATAGATTTGGTCACTGTGAACAATTTCTTTTAAACTTTAGGCCTCCAGTCGGAAACCCCTGACTCGGAGGCGGTACCCAACATTCACAGTGACCTACCCTTTTTAACCCTTCCAGGTTAACCCCTCGTAACCTGAAAGTACCATAAACAACCCCCATCCCATGGATGGGTACCAAAAACAACCCCCATCCTTTCATGGATGGGTACCAGAAACGACCCCCATCCTTTCATGGATGGGTACCAGAAACAACCCCCATCCTTTCATGGATGGGTACCAGAAACAACCCCCCATCCTTTCATGGATGGGTACCAGAAACAACCCCCCATCCTTTCATGGATGGGTACCAGAAACAACCCCCATCCTTTCATGGATGGTACCAGCAAAAACCCCCATCCTTTCATGGATGGGTACCAGAAACCACCCCATCCCATGGATGGGTACAACATGTTCCATACATGTACCCTCTATCTTCTCCTTCTCCATCGACCCAAAACTGCCGGTTATCCTGACCTGTCCTTTTACCTACTTTCTAACCAACTCAGGGCGGGTGGGTGGGAATCGCTTCCTCCTCCGCTCTTACGATTGACGTCACTTCCCCCTCTCCCTTCTTCTCTCCAGCTCTGAGCGCCGCCCTCACTAAGCCTCCCTCCCCTTTCTAAAAGGGGAAACCCTGCTCTTAAAGCGGCCACTGTGCCGTCCATAAATGTCATGTTGTCCCTCCACCAATTTCTCTCCTTTCCATGGCTCCGGGACTCTCTGTATTAAAGGAAAATACATTTTTTATGAACAGACAGGCTCTTTATTGCAGAAAAGACATGCAAAGTCTTTTTTAGCAATAAAATAATCTTGTCTGCCTGTTAACAATTTTATACAGAATGTACACTGAGTTGTGCATGTGCAGCTCAGTTTAAATTTCTGCCTTGATGCCAGGGTGTCTTGAATAATAACTCTCACGCTTGGGTGGGAGTGACATCATCCTGCATCAGCCAATCATGATAGCTGAAGGTCAGCACCTGGAGGAAGCTGGGAAAAAGATGCCAATGAGGGAGCTCGTGGTCGTAAGACTGCTGGAGCCAAGGTAGGCATTCCTGCCTTTAGCTCCACATTAAAGTGGATGTAAAGGCAGGACATTTTTTTCCTTAATGCATTCCTTACATTAAGGTAAAAAATCTCCCAGCAGTTGTATCGCTCCCTCAACCCCCTTATACTTACATGAGTCCTATTTCAATCAAGCACTGTGCCCATGTGCAGGCGCCTTCTCCTCTCTCTCCTCACAGGACATGGAGGCAGCAGCGGGGGCTCCTGTCAATCAAATCCTGTAAGGAGGGGGTGGGGCCGAGCAGCGCTGTGTGTGTTTATGATCGCACTCATCCTGGTTCGGGAATAGTTTTCGGGACCGCCACTATATGAAGCGGCTATGGGAGCGCACAGAGGCGAAGAGGGCCTAAGAACGCTGGTGGGGGACCTGCGAAAGAGCAAACATGTGCAAGCTCAGAAGAAGGACAACACTCCAATACTGCTAGGGGGTGCTCATCCTAAAGCTTGGTCCATTCTAAAGAAGAGGACAGGACAGAGCTGTAAAAAATATCTCTTCTTTCGCTCTCCGCTCCCGCTGCTGTTAATCAAATCCTGTGACGAGGGGGTGGGGCCGAGCCGCGCACTGCTGTGTCTATGGAAGCTCACAGCCTGGCTTGGGAGCGAGTCCGTGGGTACGCCACCATAAGAAGTGGCTTCCTATTGAGGCACACAGAGAAGAGGAGGACCTGAGAGCACCGGCGGGGGACCCCAGAAGAGGAGCTACGGGGCCTCTCTGTGCAATATCATTGCACAGAGCAGGTAAGTATTATGCCGCGTACACACGAGCGGAATTTCCGTCAGAAAAAGTCCGATGGGAGCTTTTCATCGTATATACCAACCGTGTGTATGCCCCATTGGATTTTTTCTGTTGAAAATTCAGACGGACTTAGATAGAGAACATGTTCTATATTTTTCCGACGGAACAAATTACTATCGGAAAAAACGCTCGTCTGTATGCTGTTCGGACGCACCAAAAACGACGCATGCTCTGAAGCAAGTACAAGAGAGAAGCTATTGGCTACTGGCTATTGAACTTCTGTTTTCTAGTCCCGTCATAGGTGTTGTACGTCACCGCGTTCTGGACGGTCGGAATTTGGTGTGACCGTGTGTATGCAAGACCGCTTGAGCGGAATTCCGTCGTAACTCCGTCGGAAAAACCTTCATAGTTTATTCCGACGGCAAAACGTGTGTACAGGGCATTACTTTTTTATTATTTAAAAAGAATACAATTTTATCATTTACAATCACTTTAACGTCTTGTATACAGATACAATGCAAAGTGTAACTACCTCTGTGATTATCAGATTTCAGTCAACGCTCACCATCCTGTGTTGAATGAAATTATTCTTTAAAAAATCACATAAAAATGACTTTCAGGTTTTTTACATATAGGTCTTCCATTTTTTTTTTTTATTAGCTACAGAGATTTATAGATTAACCAGCAGGATGGATCTCTGTGTTTGACTCTGCATCTATCAGTCTGATACTGTTATCAGAAAGCCCATTGTTTTCAGTGAGTCAGCCAACTCATAGACACAAAAGAAAAAGTAGCAAACCACAACAATGGCATAGTACCGCAGAACAGAAAGCAGTGCAGTGTGCTTAAAGTACAGTAAAACCTTGGATTGCGAGCATAAATCGTTCCAGAAACATGCTTCTAATCCAAAGTACTTGTATATCAAAGCGAATTTCCCCATAACAAATAATGGAAACTCAAATAATTATTTCCACAACCATTTATTCATAGGTCCTTCATTTTATAGTTCATATAAAAAGATTATAGCAATGTGACCAGGTTGTGTAACCATAAAATGTCCATCTACAAATGGAAGCCTCCACAAGGGGATTAGAAGCTACAGAGTATAAAAGAGAAGAGAGGCACCTCTAAGTGTAGCAATATGATTACCTTTAATGAAGGTACAACATTTAGAAACTCACATGGTTGATGATTAAAAGAGGCACATCTAAGTATGCAGGCATCTGGGGTAAAGCTGTCCACATAGACCATCCTCTGAACCACCAGTTCTCACCGCTGTCAGTCTGCAATCGTGACAAGGAAGACTAACCTGCAGTAGAGCGATCTAAGAGCAAGGCTTGAACCGTGGAGCGCAGCATGGAAGGGATGACATCTATGGAGGTGAGGAGGACGGTCTATGTGAACAGATTTACCCTGGATGCCTGCATACTTAGATGTGCCTCTTTTACTCATCAATCATGTGAGTTGCTAAATGTTGTACCTTCAATAAATGTAACCATATTGCTACATTTAGAGGCGCCTCTCTTCTCTTTTATACTCAGTTGTGATGTGACGCTACTCTTATATCACGACATCGCTTGTATATCAAGTCAAAATGTATAAAATAATTTTGCTTGTCTTGCAAAACACTCTAAAACCAAGTCACTTTCAAACCAAGGTTTCACTGTATATGTAAACCCTAATAATAAACTTCTCTTATTAGCTTCCCTTTTGTCTGTTAAAAGTACAACTGAAAGTGTTTTATTACAGTATATTTGTTCAGTATAGAATAAAAATTCCCGCTGACCTGGCAGAAATCTTGTGACTTCCTCTGCATCTGCTGCATTCTTATCAGTGAGCATAATTCCCCTTTATATTATGGGAGATTAAGAAGAGGGGGAATTCTGTAGTCCTAACAGTTCCTATCCCAGGGGGACAATGCTGCTCCTCCATAGAAAAAAAGTGCAGTGAGTGAGCGTTTTCATACTAGGACAGTAAGGGGGATTTACTAAAACTGGTGCACATAGAATCTGGTGCAGCTGTGCATAGTAACCAATCAGCTTCCAGGTTTTGTTGTCAAAGCTTAATGGAACAAAGTGAAGTTAGAAGCTGATTGGTTACTATGCACAGTTGTACAAGATTCTGCGTGCACCAATTTTAGTAAATTTTTCTCCCTAATGCCCTGTACACACGATCGGACATTGATCGGACATTCCGACAACAAAATCCATCGTATTTTCTTGCATACACGCGGTCGCACAAAGTTGTCGGAAAATCCAATCGTTCTGAACGCGGTGACGTAAAACACGTACGTCGGGACTATAAACGGGGCAGTAGCCAATAGCTTTCGTCTCAGAATTTATTCTGAGCATGCGTGGCACTTTGTGCGTCGGATTTGTGTACACACGATCGGAATTTAAACGATCGGATTTTGTTGTCAGAAAATGTTATACCCTGCTCTCAAACTTTGTGTGTTGGAAATTCCGATGGAAAAACTCAGATGGAGCCCACACACGATCGGAATTTCCGACAACAATCCGATCGCACTTTTTCTATCGGAAAATCTGACCGTGTGTACAGGGCATAAGTGTGTTACACTCAGGATCACTGGGTAAAAATGAAGGAACAAAGCCTAAAAAAAAAATAATAATGCAGCCCCTACATCTACAGTATATTATAGTTTTGTTCTTGGATTTTGTTCATTTTAATGAGCATATAAGGTTTCCACTATACATATATATAGTATACACTTTTTTATTTTAGGTTAAACACTCATTAATACGATTACCAACATCAAGCTGGCGAGACCATACATGCTTTAATATTTCTATACAAATCCTAAATGTTTTCTTTAGAAATGCTTGTATTTTATAATTAACCCACTAAACCAGAAAAGCCTCGGAAAATGTAGCTTTATGCTCTGTGCCTGACCTAAGGAAGATTATGAGGGATGGGATTCAGTGCATGGAGGATTTCATTTAGTGCCTTACAGCAATAATTCATCATTTCATAGATCCTGAATGCACAATTCCAACATCCCATTAAATTAATTCATTATGTGTGTCATGCACCATACCCCATGGATTTAGGATACAAGTTTTGCTTCCAATGTTTCTTGTTTAGGAGTAAAGTTTATCATGTACAGATGTCAAACTTGATCTAAGAATAAAAAGTGCTTGGACGCTCAGTAGTAAAACATGTTTTTATATCCTCCTTACATTTATTTTTTGTTTAAACAGACAATAGGGTGGTCACATTTTTTGTTCCTATATATTGATTGTAAAGTTCAGTGGTCTCCAAACTGCGGCCCAGGGGCCAGATGCACCCCTTTGCTTGCTTTTATCCAGCCCTTGGGGCACTGTTTTATTCACTGACACCAATGAAGGGTACAGTTCCTCCCAAAGACACAAACGATGGGGCGCAATTCCTACCAATGTCATCAATGATGGGGCACAGTTCCTCCCAATGACACCAATGATGGTGCACTATTATTCCCAATGATGGGGCACAATTCATCCCAATGACAGCAATGATGGTGCACTATTCCCCCCAATGATGGGGCACAATTCATCCCAATGATGGCAATGATGGTGCACTATTCCTCCCAATTATGGGGCACAATTCATCCCAATGACAGCAATGATGGTGCACTATTCCTCCCAATGATGGGGCACAATTCATCCCAATGATGGCAATGATGGTGCACTATTCCTCCCAATTATGGGGCACAATTCATCCCAATGACAGCAATGATGGTGCACTATTACTCCCAATGATGGGCAAAATTCATCCCAATGACAGCAATGATGGTGCACTATTCCTCCCAATGATGGGGCACAATTCATCCCAATGACGGCAATGATGGTGCACTATTCCTCCCAATGATGGGGCACAATTCATCCCAATGACGGCAATGATGGTGCACTATTCCTCCCAATGATGGGGCACAATTCATCCCAATGACGGCAATGATGGTGCACTATTCCTCCCAATGATGGGGCACAATTCATCCCAATGACGGCAATGATGGTGCACTATTCCTCCCAATGATGGGGCACAATTCATCCCAATGACGGCAATGATGGTGCACTATTCCTCCCAATGATGGGGCACAATTCATCCCAATGACAGCAATGATGGTGCACTATTCCTCCCAATGATGGGGCACAATTCCTCCCAATCATGGGGAACAATTCCTCCCAATGACACCAATGATGGGGCACAATTCCCCCCAATGACAACAATGATGGGGCACAATTCCTCCCACTGACACCAATGATGGGGCACAATTTCTCCCAATGACACCAATGATGGGGCACAATCCCTTCCAATGACAACAATGATGGGGCACAATTCCTCCCAATGACACCAATGATGGGGCACAATTCATCCCCATGACAGCAATGATGGTGCACTATTCCTCCCAATGATGGGGAACAATTCATCCCCATGACAGCAATGATGGTGCACTATTCCTCCCAATGATGGGGCACAATTCTTCCCAATGACAGCAATGATGGTGCACGATTCCTCCCAATGACACCAATGATAGGTAACAATTCCTCCCAATAACACCAATAATGGGACACAATTCCTCCCAATGACAACAATGATGGGGCACAATTTCTCCCAATGACCCCAATGATCGGGCACAATTCCTCCCAATGACACCAATGATGGGGCACAATTCCTCCCAATGAATCCAACGATGGGACACAATTCTTGCCAATGACACCAACGATGGGGTACAATTCCTATTAATGATACCAATCATGGGCCACAATTCCTCCCACTGACACCAATCATGGAGGATTGTTTACTCCCACTGATGCTGGGACATTTCGGAATCCCCAATGGCCAGGACCCAGCCCCCCTAAAGTCTGAAGGATAGTAAACTGGCCCTTTGTTTAAAAAGTTTGGAGACCCCTGGTATAGTTTAAAGTTGATTTCTACCAAAGACATTTATTTTTTAGTTTTAGATTGAGTGGAGTAGGACTAAAGTCTTTGCTTCTGTTAGTATTTGTATCTGCATTGGGAAGATTTTTCCTTACTTCTTGATGACCACTTGGGGTCCTTTCACACTGCTCTGTAGCAAAATCGTGGTAAAAACACATATGCATTTTTATCGCGATTTTGCTGTGTTTCAGATGCGTTTCTGGTGCATTTTTGGGTTGCCTGCACCCGTGAAAAATGGACATGTGACTCAAAAACGCACTAAAAACCGCGAATCAAGGTGCCTTTTTACTGCAATTTTACAGCGACTTCCATTCATTTCAATGGGAAGCTGCATTTTTGGTGCGGTTCTCAAAACGCACCAAAGATGCAGCATGCAGAACTTTTCAAAATGCAACGCACCTGTAATGCAGTGGTATGAAAAGTCCCATAGGATTTAAAGGGAAATTTGAAGAATCAGTGTGAAGGGGCCCTAAGGCATGGGTTAGAGTTGAACTCCTGTTTCCTAGCTCTGAAATCTATTGTAAATGTATTTTAATGGTGAGTCCACAGGGAACTATTCGCCCTGCTACCGAGATTTAGTGGATTCTCCATAAGGATATAAGACTTTAGCACTCCTGAGAGGGGAAAGAGCAAACGGCAAACGGCAATTTCCCGGTATCCCGGTAGGCCAGTCTGGCCCTGGCTGGGTGTCCCGAAGGATATCTTTTACTCTCATTCCTACATCTCTCTGCTCTGTTTTTCTCCTCTCATCTCCTTGTCTCAAGATCCCCTTCGGCTATGTGTCTCCAATCTATATACCCCCCAGGAATGGGTGTGGAAATGCCTTTCACGACGTAAGTGATGCCAAATACGTCATTTCCTGCCCAAAAATCTATAGGGGCAATATCGAATCTTTATTCACAGTGGCCAATAGGTGGCGATTTTGTATAGAAAATTGACTTTACTTACCGTAATTCCCGAATAACCTTTTGACTTAAGCTTAGAAAAAGAACATAAAATATCAAAAACTGTCTCTTATAGTTGCAGAGTAGGTGAGGTTGAAAAAAGACCACCAAGTCCAACCTATGTGTGTGATTATATGCCAGTATAACATTGTATATCCCTGTATGTTGCAGGTGCTTATCTAATCAATTTTTGAAACTATCAATGCCCCCCGCTGAAGTCAACTTTCTAGACTTCTTGGCTAAAACTCAGAAATATGGTTTTCTAAATTGTGTAGCCCACATAAATTACCTTATACTTTAAATTCCTTGAGATAATTAATGGGGTACTTAAAAACCTCATGTAATTATTTCAGGAGAATTCTTACTCCCAGAAACTCCATACATTTAAAAATATTCATAATGTTACAATCATGCTCTATTCACTATACTATCTAAACAACTATATCCAGGATTAATATTCAACAATGGATAATGAATATATATAAATATTATATAAAAAAACATATATATATATATATATATATATATAAGTGCACAAACCAAAATATGTGACATTGTTCAATTAAGTAAGCATATACTTGCCCTATTATAATGTAATAATATATAGTAGGAATTTATGGCTAATATAATTACTTGCAGTGAAAATTGCAATAAATTTTAGGAACAGCTTGTTTTGTAAAATCATTTTTGAATGAGCCCCATTTCCTTCTCTCCTTTAAAAAAAAAAATATGTCTGTCAGCTCATTCGAAAAATGAGTGTTTAGTCTAAACACTGGCCATGGGCCTTCTTTTTATCTCTTCTGGCTGACAGAAATAGAATTTACGATCTGAGAGAAAATAAGACACTTAAAACCTTCTTGTGAGGGTTTCTTAGTTTTAAAGACAATGAACTTAAGTTAACCTCTTTAGAAAAAAAATATAGGCACAAGATGGCTTCTGAGTCGTTCATAAAATATATATGAAATATATACGATATGTAGAGGCCTTAGGAATTAATTAATTCCAATAGTCCTGACAATGGGTTGTCCCCAGAAAAGTAATAGAGGGTAAATCATCCAGTGGGGACCCTAGTTCTGTTGATCTTGGGTTCCCCAAGAGATTTCCTTCATTTGCAGGGATTTCCTCTCACTTCCTGTTTGGCCATGGGACGGGAAGTGAAAGGGAATGTCCGCAATGACACAAAGATGGCAAAAATAAACCTTACTCTTATGCCCCTTACACACAGTCGGATTTTCAGACAGAAAATGTGTGATAGGACCTTGTTGTCCGAAATTCTGACCGTGTGTAGGCTACATCACACATTTTCCATCGGATTTTCCGACACACAAAGTTTGAGAGCTTGCTATAAAATTTTCCGACAACAAAATCCGTTGTCGGAAATTCCGATCGTATGTACACAAATCCGACGCACAAAGTGCCACGCATGCTCAGAATAAATAAAGAGATGAAAGCTATTGGCCACTGCCCCGTTTATAGTCCCGACGTACGTGTTTTACGTCACCGCGTTCAGAAGGATCGGATTTTCCAACAACTTTGTGTGACCGTGTGTATGCAAGACAAGTTTGAGCCAACATCCGTCTGAAAAAATCCTAGGATTTTGTTGTCGGAATGTCCGAACAAAGTCCGACCGTGTGTACAGGGCATAACTCTTTAGCAATATTTATGGGAAGTTTGAGGCTGCATTAGATAGGATTCATCAAACTAATAAAAAGACTAAAGTAAGCAAGGAGATAATATAAAATATAATATAAATATAAAATTAATTTTGACCAGTGTTTAGCTTCAAAAGAGTTTTGGCTAAAGTTCCTCATCAAGGCTGACCATACACTAGTAGATTTTTAAACGAATGTCCGTGCGAATAATCATATGCACATTCATAAGATAATTCACAGTACATTCGATGACTTTACGAATGTCATTCAAAAGTACTTCAAAATGTTGTTTGCTTTATCTTTCAGCTTTAAAATGAAGGTAATAACCTAAACAAAAACCACATACACTGTTAGAAATTTGTTCAAGAAAAAAAATTCCATCTTGCTCCTTTGAATTTTCTTCTCACTGCGATTGAAAATCAAATGAACATTTTTAAAACAAAAAAAATGTGAACAAAATTCTGCTAATGTGTGGCCATCTTAGATTATTTTTATTAAAGAGAATTGGGCCACTCCTTGATAAAGTACAGAGCAACTGGGAGCTTCAATCTCAGATGTTTTCTGAAAATCTATTTGAATAAAGAAATATGTATTTTTCTCTACTACATTTCAAACGTGGTATTTGTGCTGTGTGTTCTTGTATATTTTTATTTCATTTCATGCTTTTTGTTTTATTTAGATTAACCGGCCTCCAGTGAAAATTAAATTACTGACTTGCCAGGTGCGGCCAAATCCAGAAGACAAGCGCAGCTTCTATTTAATCACACGTGAGTTGTGGAGAGACAGGTTGTCCACGTAGACATGTTTAGACTTGTGAGAAAAGCTAAACATTTCTGCTAAGCTACAGGAAAAGTTATTTTTATTCTGCTAGAAGAGGAGGAAACTTATGCTAAAGAAGAATTCCAGGTTTGGTATACATTCACCGGGCCACTTTATTAGGTACACCTGTTCAATGGCTTGGTAACACAAATTGTTAATCAGCCAATCACATGGCAGCTCAACTCAATACACTTAGGCCCCTTTCACATGAACGATCCGTTCAGGTCCGCCTGTCAGTTTTTTAGGCGGACCTGAACGGACCCTCCATAGACCTCTATGGAGCGTCGGATGTCAGCTGACATCCGACCCGCTCCGATCCGAAAAAGTGTAACGGAGGAAAAACCTACTTTTCCATCCGTTATCGGATCGGGTGACGACGGACTCTATGGTCCGTCATCATCCGATCCCCCCATAGAGGAGAGCGGCGCTCTGACAGGTCCGTCGCTGTACAGTGTGCAGCGACGGACCTGCCATCTACCTGCTCAGCGGGGATCGGAGGAGCGATCCCCGCTGAGCAAGCGGATGTTCACGGGCAGGATCATCATGGATCCGTCCTGTGTGAAAGAGGCCTTAGGCATCTAGACGTAGTGAAGATGAATTGCTGAAGTTCAAACCGAGCATCAGAATGGGCAAGAATTTAAAGCAGACCTTTAGTCATTTTTTTTCAACTTTCCATCTATTAAATCTTCTGCCCTTGTTGTTTTAACTTTGGATAGTAAAACTTTTTTTCTGCCAGTAAATACCTTATACAGCCCACTTCCTGTTTCTTGTCTGGTCATTAGCCTAGGCTTATGACATCATGCACAGCTCTCTCTCTCTCTCAATCTTGTGAGAGTTTGCCAGGAAGGGAGGTAGGATGAGTCATAAGAGGACCAATGAAGGCTGCAGAGCTGGAGGTGTGCCTCTGTGTGTCTGTGTAAATCCAGGAAGTGAACAGGCAGCAGCTTCAGCTGCCCACAGTTAAAATGGATGCAGCCAGACTCAGTGGAGGGAGATTTCTACAGCTTATTTGGCAAGTACAGAATCACAGTATATATAAAATAATATGCAAAGTGGTTGGAGGGAAGCTTCAGAATGGCAAAGATGTTTTTATTACAAATTATGTGAGCAGACTGCAGTTCCTTTTTAAGTGACTTTGACGTGGCATGGTTGTTGGTGCCAGAAGGGCTGGTCTGAGTATTTCAAAAACTGCTGATCTACAGGTATTTTCACACACAACCATCTCTAGGGTTTACAGAGAATGGTCCGAAAAAAAAAATATCCAGTGAGCGGCTGTTGTGTGGATGAAGATGTCTTGTTGAGGTCAGAGGAGAATGAGCAGACTGGTTTGAGATGATAGAAAGGCGACAATAACTCAAATAACCACTCATTACAACCAAGGTATGCAGAATACCATCTCTGAATGCACAACACATGGAACCTTGAAGCAGATGGGCTGCAGCAGCATAAGACCACACCGGGTGCCACTCCTGTCAGCTAAGAACAGGAAACTGAGGCTACAATTTGCACAGGCTCGCCAAAATTGGACAATAGAAGATTGGAAAAACATTGCCTGGTCTGATGAGTCTCAATTTCAGCTGTGACATTCAGATGGTAGGGTCAGAATTTGGTGTAAACAACATGAAAGCACATGGATCCATCCTGCCTTGTATCAACGGTTCAGGCTGGTGGTGGTGTAATGGTGTGGGGGGATATTTTCTTGGCACTCTTCAGGCCCCTTAGTACCAATTGAGCATCATTTAAACTCCACGGCCTTCCTGAGTATTGTTGCTGACCATGTCCATCCCTTTATGACTACAGTGTACTCATCTTCTGATGGTTCCTTCCAGCAGGATAATGCACCATGTCACAGATCTGAAATCATCTCACCACTGGTTTCTTCAACATGACAATGAGTTCACTGTACTCCAATGGCCTCCACAGTCACCAGATCTCAATACAATAGAGCACCTTTGAGATTTGGTGGAACGGGAGATTCGCATCATGGATGTGCAGCCGACAGATCTGCAGCAACTGGGTGATGCTATCATGTCAATATGGACCAAAATCTCTGAAGAATGTTTCCAACACCTTGTTGACTCTATGCCACGAAGAATTAGGGCGGTTCTGAAGGCAAAAGGGGGTCCAACCCGGTACTAGCAAAGTGTACCTAATAAAGTATCCGGTGAGTGTATTTTTTCATAGTTACATTGATCCAACTTGGACCAGTATAACTATGTAAACACTATACCTGGCTAATGCCCCTGGAAGCTGGAAAAACGGGCCAGGTGTTGGAATACAATAGCAGCAGCGGGAGATTTGTCCATCCAAGCTGTGAAGCCTGAATGGAGGAATCTGTTATTTTTTTTTCTGTTTAGCCTGCATGCTGCATGAAAATGATCTTTATGTGTATGGCCAGCTGTAGAGAAAGGTGAATATGTGCAGCTTTGGAGGGCGGTAGTTAAGTGAACCTATTTACTTTGCCCTGCCTTGGAAAATCACAGGTTTGCTATAACTAGTGTGTACACAGCTGTTTATTGTCCTTTCTGCTGTCTCTTGTTTTTAACACAGCAATCATCTATAGTGTGTCAACACAAAGAGAGTTTTTTAGAGCCTCATGCACATAGGACATCAAAAATGCTGTTTTTACAGGTCTTTTTTTTTTCTGCCTTTAAACACCCTTCTATGTTAGTGTATAAGGGAGATTTACTAAAACGGATACACGCAAAATCTGGTGCAACCGTGCATAGTAACCTATCAGCTTTTAGGTTTTATTGCCAAAGCTTACTCGAACAATCTGAAGTTAGAAGCTGATTGGTTGCTATGCACAGCTGTACCAGATTCTGTGTGCACCAATTTTAATAAACCTCCCCATGTGTGTCCACATAGGCGTTTACAGGCATTTAGAGGCAGGCAAAAAAAAACTCATAACTTGTGCATTCAAAAGAAGAGCGTTTGGGCGCATAAACGGGCTTTACCGTTAGACGCGTTTAGGCACGTTTGCACATTAAAGCATTCTAATAACCAGAATAAATTATATTCTGCTCAATAAAATGCATTACTACCAAACACATGAACGGGGGGCTTTAGGCATGTTTTTTTTAAGCCTTCATTTTCATCTAGGGAAGTCAAAAAAATGTCCTGTGCGTGTGAGCCCCAATATATACAAACCCCAGAGCTGTTTCATGTATGCCATTCAATTGCCCAGTACAGGGGTGTCAAACTCAATTTAATCGCAGGGCACATCAGTAGTATGTTTGCCCTCAAAGGGCTGGTTGTATCTGGGGTACGCAACGTACAGACTGCAGAGTTCAGGAGTGCGTTACGTAGAAAGTGCAGAGTTCAGGATTATGCTACATACAGAGGGCAGAGTTTGGGAGTGCGTAACGTACAAAGAGCAGCGTTCAGGAGTGTGTTGCGTACAGAGTGCAGTGTTCAGGATTATGCTATGTACAGAGTGCAGAGTTCAGGAGTGTGTTACGTACAGAGTTCATACACAAAAAGGAAAACTGTAAGCGCAGAGATATGTGTACCTCTATACATGCAACAGTCACAGTTCATTAGTCCATATGATAAGCTAAACAATAGCAGATCCTAAAAGGAAATGATGGTGGGCGGCAGCTATCCTTAGAGAGAAGCCAGCTCTATAATAGGAGGACAAGGGAACAAAAAGGAAGCGCCACCTAAGTGCAATAAGTTAAGTAAGATTTTAATGACACAGCAACTAATGCACTTACAGGAAGGTGAATAAAATCAGGCTCATCGGTGCTATGGGCACAAGGTGCAGTCCAGTCGCTGGTCCATCCTAATCCACGGGCAGGTGGTCTTGGGAGACAAGATGTGCAGTCTTTTCCTGTGGCCACCAGGAAGACAGCCAGGTCCTAAGTGGAACGCAGGTATTCAGCATTACGCTATGTACAGAGTGCAGCGTTCAGGAGTGCGTTACATACAGAGTGCAGTATTCAGGCATGCGTTACGTACAAAGTTCAGAGTTCAGGATTATGCTACATATAGAGGGCAGAGTTCAGGAGTGCATTACGTACAAAGAGCAGCGTTCAGGAGTGTGTTACGTACAGAGTGCAGTGTTCAGGATGTTGCTATGTACAGAGTGCAGAGTTCAAGAATGCGTTACGTACAGAGTGCAAAGTTTAGGAGTGTGTTATGTACAGAGTGCAGAGTTCAGGAGGGCATTAGGTACAGAGTACAGTGATCATAAATGCGTAACATACAGAGTAAAGTTTCAGCGGTGCCCTATACACAGAGTGCAGAGTTCACAAGTATGCTACATACAGAGTGCACATTTCATGAGTGCACTGTCTACAGAGTGCAGCTCCAGGGGTGCCCTATGCACAGAGTGCAGAGTTCGGGGGTTTGCTACGTATAGAGTGCAGAGTGAATGGGTGCGCTATGTACAGAGTGCAGCTCCAGGGGCACCCTATGTACAAAGTGCAGAGTTCAGTTGTTCGCTACCTACAGAGTGCAGTGTTTTGGGGTGCACCGATCGCAACACCTAGCTCCCCCCTCCCTTCCTACCTTGCCTTGCTCCAGTAACTCCCTATGTAGGCAGCTCTAGTACCGTTCCTATGTAGGTGCTAACCCTGTACTAACCGTGTATTTGGCTCTATTATACTTCACTTGTAGGCCTCACTGCCTTGCAGGAGGATTGTTCTCGCTCTCACATTCTGGAGAGCTGTCCCAGTATTGAGCGATCTGTTACACCTGGGAGCCGCTGAAAGCAAAGCTGTCCCTTGTAAACACTGAAGGCTTCTGTGTTTACAAGTGACAGCAGGGAGTGGTGCGGAGGGTGAGAGCTGGAGGTGGTGGAATGGAGTTCCGCCACGTTCCAGGCTGCAAAACTGGGTGGGAGGGCTACATGACAAGGCCTGACAGGCTGGATGTGACATATGTGTCCTAGTGTATTGCCTTTGATTAATGGCAATGTTATACAATTGTTTTAGTTTCTAATTCTGTGTCAAAGCTATCTAGGTCATCTCTTCGGACGTACCATGTACATCCAAAGAGTGAACCTTTAATCACAAGCTAATGGCTGTAGTTCCTGGGCTCTCCCGCTTTTACCGGAACCTGGGAGCTCCGGCTAGGGGAGAGAGATCACTGTAAGACCAAGGCAAATCCATGCCTCAATCTCACATGCAGACAATGAAACCGGAAGTGATGTCACTTCCAGTTTCAGTTGCACAATTTCCAGGCCAGTACAGCCAGGAGACACATCTAATCAAGCCTATCTGTGCTTGTTTAGATGGTGTGAAGAACAGGGGAGACATTGGGGTCTGTTAGACCACTAATGTCTCCATAAAGAGTATCTGTCACCTGCCCAATGCTATAACATAGGGATAGGGGTTTATTAACCCCCTGTGATAGCAATCAAGTAAGAAAAAAATAAAAATAAAAAATAAATATATATATATATATATATATATATATATATATATATATATATATATATATATATATATAAAGAAAGAAAGAAGAAAAAAAATAGAATATTAAAAAAAAAAAAAAGAAATGGTCGAAACCCCCATTGCCCCATGGATCTGCAAAAATGCAAACGCAAGCCCAGGGTGTACACGCATATGTAAACCACAGTCATGAGAACAATAATTCTAGTACAAGAGCTCCTAGTTAACTCTAAACTGATGAGCTGTAAAGGCTTTTAAAGCGTCACCTATAGTGATTTTTGGGCACCATCGTTTTTGGCGATATTGCAGTTGACTTTTAAGACATGGGATATTTGGTATCTATTTACTCTATGCAACCTCATGTTTTATATTTTAACCAAAATGGGTATTATATGGTGTTGTTTTCCACTAAAATTAATTTTATTATATTTTTTCCTGAAAATTGGCGTTTAAGAAACAGTTGCGAAAAAAATGTGACATAGAAATTTACAACTTACAATTACAATTTAAAATTAACACCTTTTTATTCTACAAGGCCTCTGCTTTCAGGCAACATACAATGTTCTGGGGGGTTTAAGTAATTTTATAGGCAAGAATTAAGATTTTTACAAATATGTGACAAATAATCATAATTGCTCTGGAGCCGAACTGGTTAAATTCCTGGGAATGTGAAAGATCCTTGGAACATGAACACTTCTCACCTAAGATTCAGGTCTGGACTTGGCTAGACAGTCCTGGCATTTAATGGCTTGTCCACATTGTACCAAGCCTGATGGAGTAGTAGTGTTTATGTACTACCACCACTGCCAATGTAATACCATTCCTGCTCTCAGTATGTGCATAGACCACAGTTTGCTGTTTTGTCAACTTTGGCTATTGAAACCAGTTATGGTGACAAAGCTAGAATTGATAGACGAGAGACATAAGAAGAACAGACATTGTGGTTACTACACCAGAGTGGGCGCGCTGTCTCCCTCCCTTCCCCGCTCTTTCACAGATAATCAACAAGAATGACTGTGAAGTTGAATGGAGCTGTCATTGTAATAGTGATATCTGTAACATTCTGGACATTGGAGGCATACTGCTGCAATACTGTACATTTAACGTCTAGCCTAATGTAAATCTGCACTTCCACCAAATAATCATTTTTACTTGTACCCTTTAGCCCTGCAGCCTTTGAAAGCAACCCCATTATGATTGGTTACTGAAATCCGTTTCTTGTAATACTACCTTCAGCCTCCTAGCTCCCAACAGATGATTGGCTCATTCAGCTCCATACAGAGCTGGTCTCCCATCTCCAAACAGCACCCTCTAGTGGTGACCAGGAAATGCTCATTTCACAGAGCCAGACTCTGCTACTGGAAACAAGATATTTCTTTAGTACAAGCATCATATTGGTGTTTTTCATAAGCCAGAGGGACAAGTACAAATGTATAATATTTAGTGATAGTAACAGTGATCAATCTAATATTTATTATACAGAGATTGTATGGTGATATTGTAACATATATGGTGAGCCTTACAGTGAATTCTTATTTTTGGTATTTTGGTTGAAAACATTTTCAGAATTGTATGAATAAATAACCCTAAAGCACTTGTGTCTGCACTTTTAGATAACAGAACTTATCACTTTCAAGCTGAGGATGAATCCGAGGCATTTGTGTGAGTATTATGAAATCTATTTTTCTTCTAATTCCTCTTCTTCTGCTTTGTATTTGGGCATGACTGGTCCATTCATTAAAATGATTTTCCAAACTCTTTTTTTTAATTTTATTTTTATTTGCGAAGGTGGATATCTGTACTGCAGAACAGTAAAGATGAATCACTGAATGCAGCCTTTGGTGTGGATGGAAGCTCCAGTGACAGCTCCCAGCAACTAACAAAGCAGATCATTAATGAGATCAGGTCCTTACCTGGGAACCAAGTGTGCTGTGACTGCGGAGCCCCCGGTGAGATTTATTAACCACTTCAGCTCTCGTACCTATATACCCCCTATGGACTTGAGCAATTTTTACATTTCCACAATGAGCCTGTTTTTTCGGCTATAGCTTTGTCGTTACTTAAAGTGTTACTAAACCCAGGTCCCTGCATTCACTATATCTGGTCTCCCACAGTACACAGAACATGGAAATGCAATTATTTTAGTAAATATACATTGCTAAATACCTTTTTCTCATCAGCAGTGTATAGCAGTCTTATGACTTCTATCAGTTTCTGGCTAAAACTTGTAGGAATAGTTTTTTTTCTCCTCTGACTGTCCTATGAGGCTGCAGGACTCCTGACCCTCTGTCTGGACAGTGCTGATTGGCCCTGTGCCAATCACATGCACCCTCCTAAGAAAAAAAAAACCTCTCTAGCATTACACACCAAACTGAGCATGTGCAGAGTGCTCCCAAGGCTCTCCTCTATCAGGAGATGGATTGGGGACTGTGGAAGAAGGGGAGGATCAGAGAAAATAGATAAAACAGCCCTTTTACAAACATCGGAGAACTAACCCCTTAGGTTCCACAGTGAGTATAACAAGAATGCTTTACTGCATATACAGACTGATTATACTGTTGTGGGTTTAATAATACTTTAAGAAAACAAAATAATACCGTAGGGAAAATTGTGTGTGCTTTAGAGTTTGGAACTTACTTGGTTCATTTTCCCACATATTCTGGGAATGTGATAAAGTCTCACAGATATGGAATCAATTAATTAATTTTGCAACATCGATATCAGGTTCTCCAATAAATTTCACACTTCATAACTGTCTATTATTCACTAACATCAAAAGACTATCTTTATCTCATATGAGACTGGTTCACACCATATGTGTAGCAATTCATTGGCTCCTTTAGTATTTATTTTTTCATCATATCTATTCTTTACACTACTGTACAGACATTTATTTGTACAAAACCCTTGATAGATTGTATCGATATATATTTTCTACTTGTCAGTTTTTCGATAACTGCAGCCTCAAAATTGCCCATCAATGCAGCTTGATCAATGCCCATCTGCAGCCTCACAATTGCTCATCAATGCAGCTTGATCAATGCCCATCTGCAGACTCACAATTGCCCATTAATACAGCTTGATCAATGCCCATCTGCAGCCTCACAATTGCCCATTAATGCAGCTTGATCAATGCTCATATGCAGCCTTACCATTGCCCATTAATGCAGCTTGATCAATGCCCATCTGCAGCCTCACAATTGCTCATTAATGCAGCTTGATCAATGCCCATCTGCGGCCTCACAATTGCCCATTAATGCAGCTTGATCAATGCCCATCTGCAGCCTCACAATTGCCCATTATTGCAGCTTGATCAATGCCCATCTGCAGCCTCACAATTGCTCATTAATGCAGCTTGATCAATGCCCATCTGCAGCCTCACAATTGCCCATCAATGCAGCTTGATCAATGCCCATCTGCAGCCTCACAATTGCCCATTAATGCAGCTTGATCAATGCCCATATGCAGCCTTACCATTGCCCATTAATGCAGCTTGATCAATGCCCATATGCAGCCTTACCATTGCCCATTAATGCAGCTTGATCAATGCCCATCTGCAGCCTCACAATTGCTCATTAATGCAGCTTGATCAATGCCCATCTGCAGCCTCACAATTGCTCATCAATGCAGCTTGATCAATGCCCATCTGCAGCCTCACAATTGCCCATTAATGCAGCCTGATCAATGCCCATATGCAGCCTCACCATTGCCATGAATGCAGTCTGATCAATGCCCATCTGCAGCCTCACCTCAGATTACTGCTGCCTCGGTGGGGACAGGGAGATGGGGGGGCGGGGGGGCGGGATGAGCGCCGTGCGATTACATACAGCGAGAATATCCTGCTTACACGGTGGTCCCTTTTATACAAAGTCCCGCCTCCTGGACCGGCTTCTATGATAGACAGAACACTGGTCCAATGCCGGCCCAGGAGACGGGACTTCCTATTACAGAGTAAACAAGAGATTCTCGCTGTATGTAATCTGACGGCGCTCATACCGCCCCCCTCCCCGCTCCTTCCTAGGCAGCCCAAATTGCAGTATCGGTGTATAACACACACACACTATTTGCGCACAATCAGGGTGAAAAAGTGCGTGTTATATGCCAATATATACAGTAATATAACTGAATAACCTTTTATATGTTATTTTTACTGTAATTGAAACCTCTTATTGTACCACAATTTAACCTCAATAAAAGTTTGTAAACATAAAAAATAAGAAAACTAAATAATACATACATGTTTTTTGGTGACAAACTAGGCTTTCTTTTGGCCACAGTGTATTGCAGAAATGATTTATGTTTTATATGTTCTAAAGACAGAAAAACAAATTGCATTTTAACCTGTGTAAGTTTTAAAATAAGCAGTGATACGGTAAATAAAAAGTATACCTTTTGATGTTTCTGTTACAAAGCATGGCCAATATATTTGCAAATGAAAATGGGTTTTTCTTTTTAATTTTGCATTTTGCACCTTTGTTTTTATGCAACACGGAAAAAAATATTAAACACAATGAAGGTAAGAAATATAATAGCTAAGGAGAAAAGGGGAGGAATGAGTTAAAGAGGGATGGTTTAGGTTAACTGAGGGTAATGGGGTTTAAATAGGAACACATACTTTTTTATTTTTTTTTTACTTGTAAGGCCCAGGCCATTTTTTAGCTTTCAGTAATGTCGCACTTTGAAGTACAATTGCATGGTCATGCAACACTGTACCCAAATATATTTTTTATCATTTTCTTCACACAAACTAGAGCTTTCTTTTGGTGGTATTTAATCACCACTGGATTTTTTATTTTTTGCTTCAAAAACAAAAAAATACCCCACATTTTGGAGAAAAAAAAAAGTTTTTCTTCGTTTTTGTCAAAAATCTTTGTACATGAGTCATTTTTTTCCTCCACTGATGTGCGCGAATGAGGCTGCACTGATGGGCACTGATAGGCTGCATTGATGGGGTGGCACTGATGAGGAGGCACTAATGCACACTGATAGGTGGCACTGATGTGCATTGATAGGCAGCACTGATGGGCACTGATAGGTGGTACTTATGGGCAGTGATAGGTGGCACTGATGGGCGGCACTGATGGGCACGGATAGGCTGTACTGATGAGGTGGCACTGAAGGGCAATGATGGGGTGGCACTGATGGAGCGGCACTAATATGCAGCACTTATAGGTGGCACTGATGTGCACTGATAGGCAGCACTGATGGGCACTGATAGGCAGCACTTATGGGCAGTGATAGGTGGCAGTGATGGGCGACACTGATGGGAACAGATGGGCGGCACTGATGGGCAGGCACTGATGGGCACTGAAAGGCAGCACTGATTGGCATAACTGATGAGCACACATTGGCCTCACTAATGGGTACAGACTGGTGTCACTGATGGGCACAGAGTGGCATCACTGATAAACACTGTTGGGGCTGCATTGTAATCAGGGCACTGATGATCAGTGCCCTAATTTCTTTTAAACAACTTCCCTCTGAGGAGATGCCGCTGATCGGCTCTTCTCATCTCACACTCTGTCAGTAGGAGGTGAGCCGATAAACAGCACTTCCTTGTTTACATGTGTCCAAACACAGCCGATCACATGGGTAAAAAGGCGCGGACGTGGCTCTTTGCCAAGATCGGGGTCGCGCTGCGTACCAGGAACATGGGATCGCGACTAAACTGGGCAATGTCATATGACGATGTTCTAGAACAAGAGCCACACCGCTCCGCCATCATTTTACTATACGGCGTACAGCAAGTGGTTAAAGTGATTGTAAAGTGAGCAAACATGTCTATACTTACCTGCTCTGTGCAATGGAATTTCACAGAGCAGCAGCGAACCTCCTCTTTTCGGGTCCCCCACCGGTGCTCCTGGCCCCTCCCCTCTGTCCAGTGCCCCCATGGGAAGCCGCTTCCCTCCCATAGGGGCACTTGGGGGGCTCCCATGGGGGCACTTGGGGGGCTCCCATGGGGGCGCTTCGCTCCAAAGCCCCGCTGCTGCGTCCATTGACACAAATAGCAGGTCTTGGCCCTGCGCTCCGCTCCCTCATCACTGGCTTTGATTGACAGCACTGGAAGCCATTAGAAAAGCCAGCAGACCTGGAAGTGAGGGAAGAGAAGAGATGCAGACGTGCATGGTGCTGGATCGAATGAGGACTTAGGTAAGTAAAAGGGGGGGGCGAGGGGGGATCCTGACACCTAAACATTTTTTACCTCAATCTAAGGAATGTATTACGGTAAAAAATGTTTAGGCTTTACAACCACTTTAACCTCCCTGGCGGTATTCCCAACTGTGCCTCGTGGTGAATTTTCATTACCAAAAGCGGTAACCCCAAGCCATACTCGGGATCGCATTGTAGGATCCTTGTACAGCTTACTTACCTTGTCCCCAGGATCCTTCGATGTCTCCCCCTGTGTGTGTGAGCCGTGTCTCCGCTCGATCTATCACAGTGCCAAGCTCCGTTCCCTGCGAACGTCGTGATGCATGTGGACGGAGCCCGGCGCCAAATTCAAAAAGTGAAAAACACACAATACATAATTTACACTGTAATCTCACAGATTACATTACTGTATCAAATTATTTTACATCCCTTTTATCTCTAGTGGTTTGTCCAGTGCCCTGCATGCAGTTTTATATTATATATATACTGTTCTTTCTGCCTGGAAACTGGAGATTGTCCATAGCAACCAAAAAGTGTCCCTTTACGTCAAAAGTGGTTTTAGACCAGCTAGAAAACAGCGATAGTAAAGTAGAACACTTGCAGAATTGAGTGATAGTGATTTGGGGGGAGATCCATCAACAAACACTGAAAGTAATGACAGCGACAATTCAGCAACTGAGCAAATTTCAGTGTTTTTGATTTAATTACATTATTGAATACAGTTTATTATTATTATTTGTTATAATTATTTATAGTTATTTATTATATTATAATTTCTGATTTCATGTTTCAAACTTTATCATACCCGGGATGTCTACTAGACTCTTGTTTAGACAGATTTAAGTGTGTAATTACTAAGAATTACAGGCCTACAATATAAAATGCCAAATGTCCTTGCGAAAAAATTGTACCGCGTTGAGCATCAAAAATCTGACAATCATACCACCAGGGAGGTTAACTAATGTTATATACAGAGCAAAGATCGCACCTTTGAACTACAATATGATTGAAAGCGTAAATTCAATGTATCAGTACATTGTTAGACTGTATTACTCATTGACATTTGCACTGGAAGTGTCATTTTACACAGAGACAACTGCATTTTGACTGTCACTACTGCTGTGTAAAACACATTATTTTGATAGCCAGTAATTGCTAAGAGATATGACCAAATAACATTGTTGATGTTTTTTTTAAGGGCACATCTCCTATTCCTAAGGTTCTGAAATGGTTAATAAATGCCTTCCTTGATTTTCTAAATTTTTTTCTCCGACACTCAATGTTGTCTTTGTTATGTCTTGTTATTGCTTGCGAATTCCATCTTCCATTTAATACTTTGAACCCATCTTGCTTATTTGCCTAATTTGTTTGTATCTGTTTTTGTTCTTGTGACAGATCCCTCTTGGGTGTCTACAAACCTAGGCGTTCTCATCTGCATTGAGTGTTCTGGGATTCATCGTGATCTTGGGGTACGCCACTCACGGGTCCAGTCTTTAACTCTGGATTTGCTGAGCACATCTGAATTGCTGGTAGGTGTTTTGTTGTTCATATTTAAGCCTGTCTGATTCTATATATGCAATTCACATACCCACGCATTGTCCTGTCTTTAAAGCTTGCAGTTTCAATTGGGAATGCCAAACTGAATGAGGTTTTTGAAGCTGCACTTCCTACGTCAAACCCAAAGCCCACATCTAGCAGTGATATGTAAGTCTTTGTGTGGATGACCAAGGTATAGATTGTAAATTATGATGACTGCATGCAAGACAACAATGTAAGATGGGACATATACTGTATATTTAGAGCAGTACTCTCCAAACTGCGGCCCAGGGGCCAGATGTGGCCCTTTGCTTGGCTTTATCTGGTCCTTATCTGGCACTATTTCACCAACTGACACCAATGATGGGGCACCATTCCTCCAACTGACACCATCAATAGGGCACTATTGTGCCACTCATACCAAAAATTAGGCACTTTTTCTTCCATTAAAATGGGGCACTGATGCTGGGGCATTTTCTACTCCCACTGGCCATAGTCTGGCCCCCCTAAAGCCTGAAGGACAATAAACTGGCCCTTTCCCTTAGTAAGTTTGGAGACCCCTGATTTAGAGTATAAGTTGAAACTTCATCCAATGATTGGGGGGGTTAGGGTAGAAAAATGTAAAATCTCACTATTTTTTCCAATTTGAACACACCACATCAAACATATAAAGCTAAAAGTGAAGCGACAACTAAAAGCTCAGCTTAGCTACAAAAATGGGTTTAGCTGTCAAAAGATGTGTATTTCTTTTCAGCAAGTCTTGTAATCAAAAGTCAGGCAATTGAGCAGTACAGCTTGGTTAAGGCTGCACACCCAGGCTGCCGATTGGACAGTGAAGGACCAGCAGCACACTCTTCAAGTCATCTCTATGCTCTCCCCTCCTGTTAGCATTTTCACAGACATATTAGATTACAGGTAAATGGATGTACAATGTACAGAGCAGAGAAAATATATTATATTTAAAAAAAGTAATAGTACCTGGAGTCCCTGGAACTTCTGTGAAAACTGATGGATCTTATTTATTGTTAAAGGCAATGAGGAAAAGCATATTAAAGCCTACTTCCACCGAAAACTTTTTTTTAGCCTTGAAGTAAATTGGAGGAGGGATAGAATGTCTTTCTGTTTTTTTATTGCTATTTGTAACTCTCTATTGGCAAGATTGTAAAGGTTGTCTTTGCTTTCCTGGCTCGGTGACACCACATATTTGTGTTCTAATGTCACAGGGTGTTTAGTGAATTGAAGACAGCAATAAAACCTAGAAGAATATTAACTCTTCGCCACTCTTTTTAGTAGTAAAAAAAGATGTGACTGGAGTTGGGTGAAAAGTAAACATGCAAATGCCCTTGCAAAGCAAAGCAACAGTCTGGCTTTAGGGCTCATGCACACGGAACTTTTAAAAAATGCCAACGCTGCTGCCAGAAAAAAGCAGCTGTAAAAACATGCGGGTAATCCCGTTTTTTGACTAACGTTTATGGACGCTTATGCACGTTTTTTTGGGCGTTAGAGTTTTTGGGCATTTTTACAGTAAAAACTCTCCCTATAATGTAAAAGCGTCAAAGGTGGGTACACGCGGCTAAAAGCTTGTTACATCGTTTTTACAGCTCAACAGCCTCTGCTCCTGGACGCACAGGCTGTCGTTTTTTCCTACTGCCCCAAAGCGCTTATGCCTCCAAACGCCTCTGAAAGTTTATGTGTGCATGGACAGCAATGGGGCTGATTTACTAAAGGCAAATCCACGGTGAACTTGGAAGTGCAGTCGCTGTAGATGTAGATCTGAGGGGAAGCTATGAAATGAGGTGAAGCTCTGCTGATTTTATCATCCAATTATGTGCAAGCTAAAATGCTGTTTTTTATAACCCTTGCATGTCCCCCTCGGATCTACAGGGACTTTACTTCCAAGTGCACTTTCAGTGCACTTTCAGTGCACTTTCAAGTGCACTTGCAGTGCACTTGTAGTCCAAAGTGGATTTGGCTTTAGTAAATAACCGCCAAAGGCTAACATGAAGGGGCTTTGAGTCAGTAAAAAAATAAAACGTCAGACGCCCCTAACAGCAGCCGTAAAAATGTCCTGTGTGCATGAGCCCTTAATACCATCACACCCTTTTCACAGGCTGCCTGGGGAAGGGGGGACTGGACGGGGTGCCTGTGTCCTCCACCTGCAGTTAAAGGCCGAAGCCCCATGCACTGGGGCTAATTACTCAGGGGTTGGTTTACTAAAGGTAAATAGATTGTGCACTTTGCGAAGTGCAGTTGCGCTATACAATTGCAGTTGCTCCAGAGCTCAGTAAATGAGCAGAAGCTCTGCTGGCTTCCATCATCCAATGCGCAAGCAAAAATGCAGTTTATTTCTTTTCCTTGCATATGATTGGGTATTCTTTGCAAAGTGAACCTTTACCTCATTTACTAAGCTTTGGAGCAACTGCACTTTCCCTTAAAGCGGTAGTAAACCCGCTGACTTTTTTTTTCCCTACACCTGTAAGGGAAAAGGCATAATGAGCTAGTATGCACCGCATACTAGCTCATTATGAGATACTTACCTTAGAATGAGGCGCCGGCATCTCACCCTGTCCACGCTGAGGGAGCTGACATTTCCCCTCTGCGTGTCTTCCGGGTATCGCGGCTCCGGCGCTGTGAGTGGCCGGAGCCCCGATGTCGTCACTCCCGCGCATGTGCGTGGGAGACTTTTTATCCGACAAAGTCCGGCGGCTGCCGGGCTTTCAGCCGAGAATCCCCTGTGCGCATGCGCCGCTGCAGTCAGCGGCTCATTGCGAGGGGAATATCTCCTAAACCGTACAGATTTAGGAGATATTTTTTTTACCTACAGGTAAGCCTTATTAATATAGGCTTACCTGTAGGTAAAAGTTTAAAAAAAAGGTATACAACCGCTTTAAGTAAATCAGTGGAGAATCTATTTGCCTTTAGTAAATCAACCCCTCAGTGTGCATGGGGCCTAACTCTCCAGCATCTACCAAAACTAGCATATCAGTTTTAGGGGTAATGACCCTATAATTTATTGGTACTTTTCACGAGACAAGTAAGAATAACTTGTGTCAGAATCCACCATATAGAAACATAGATCTTTAAGCAAGTCCTCAAAAAGCATCTCAGACAGTCAGAAAAATGTACTCATATTGTAGGCTTATCTCAATGCATGACATGTGCCAGAGCAAGAGCAATTACAAAAAATTAGGCATGCATATTTTTATTGAGTGTTTTTGAACACTTGCAGTGTTGTTTTCAGCTTCAATGAGGGTATTGTAATGATTTGTTTATTTTCTAATGCAAATATTTCACACTAAAGCATGCCATATGCCCAGGAGACATGCATGGGATTTTTGGCTAATGTATGGGATATTTTTCAGGCTAATGCAAATTATATTTTGTGTCTCTCTTGTATTAATCAACTGGGTGATTATCAGTCATAAGCAAGCAATTTTATAGTGGAGTAAATCTGCACTGTAGGCAGATATCTGCCTGCATTTTGTCATACTAACATCATACGTTTAGACTAAAAAAGAAGAAATAGGACGGGACTTTGGAAGCACCAAAGGACACTTATGCCCCGTACACACGGTCGGTTTGTCCGACGGAAAATGTTCGATGGGAGCTTGTTGTCGGAAATTCCAACCACGTGTAGGCTCCATCGGACATTTTCCGTCGGAACTTCCATCACACAAAATTTGAGATCTGGATCTCAAATTTTCCAACAACAAAATCTGTTGTCGTAAATTTTGATCGTGTGTACACAATTCCGACGCACAAAGTTTCACACATGCTCAGAATCAAGCAGAAGAGCCGCACTGGCTATTGAACTTCATTTTTCTCGGCTCGTCGTATGTGTTGTACGTCACCGCGTTCTTGACGTTCGGAATTTCCAACAAGATTTGTGTGACTGCGTGTATGCACGACAAGTTTGAGCCAACATCCGTCATTGTCGGAGTGTCCGATCGTGTGTATGGGGCAAAAGTCACACTGGTGCCTCCAAAGTCCCGTCCATAGGCGTGCACACAGGGTGTGCCAGGGGTGCCTGGACACACCCTAATTCCCCCGTGTGGTGCAGATTCCCCCTGTGTAGACCTCTGATATTTCACCAAAGCCCCCTAATGGGGCTCCTAAACAAAATTTTAAAAATAATAAAAAATAAAAACTACTGACACCATCCACTGCCTTACTGATACCACCCTCTGCCCTACTGACACTGTCCATTGCTCTATTGACACTGTCAATATATATACATGCACTCACATGCATATGTGTTTGAGCTTTGGGGTGCACACCCTATGGTCCCACCCTATTTCTTCTTTTTTGTTCCAATATTCATTGGGATGTGGCACCTCCTGGACACTTGGATATTTTAGGCCTTTTTGATAGAAAATTTCTCTAACATCATACATTGGAAAAAAAATAACATTCAGCTGAGTCATAGAAATAATCATTTTGTTGTACTGGAAATGGATATTGGTTTGGCAGGAAGCTTGCATGTTGAATGATTATTTTATTGCAAATAAATAGTTGCTTCCTCTTTTGGTTGGCTGGATGATCATTTGGAGAAGCAGATATTTTGACATGTTGGACACCCATTGATCAATGCCTTTACATGTTGTCAGCTTTTAAGTTTTAATTTATACTGGGATCTCTGTGTATCAATAGGAATACCAGGAAAGATTATATCATGGCTAAGTATGTGGAGCACAGGTTCGTAAACAGAGATAAAAGCAGTGGTCTTCATGGGCTCAGAGATGCTATTCAGAGGCATGACCTGATGGCACTGCTGCAGTGCATGGCGAATGGGACAGATCTGAGCAAACCACTCAATCAGGTATCCTCTTCTTGTACTATAAAGTCACACAGCACTCCCTATGTTCTGTATGTCCGTCTGACACATGTTCTGCCTACTTTCCCTGCAGGATCTCTGCGAGTCTCCACTTCACCTCGCTGTTTCTCTGTGTGAGAGGAACTGCCTCCCGCTGGTGGATTTCTTGATCCAGAATGGGTTTGTACATTTGCCTACGCATGATTAGTAGAGAATTGCCTAGAGCACAACTACATATACTGTTGCACATATTGAGATGCTCTGTTTTACTGGATGGATAACTCTGCTTTCACAGGGGAACTCTGGAAAAAGTAACAGCAGATGGACAGACAGCTCTGCACTATGGGGTCAGATATAACAAACCAGATTGTATACGACTTCTCCTGAGAGCAAAGGCATCTGTGAATACTGGTAACCACATGTCTCTCACTCCCACCTTATGCCTAGAAACATTACTTACTATTTCTGAGTGCATAGAGAACATCAAGATTTCACTATAATCAAATGTATTTTTATTACTGTACAAAAAAAAGAAGCTATTTATATTTAAAGGAAACATGTACTGGAAAAAATCGGGGAGCTACTACCTGGAACCAGCATACAGATTAGAAGGTTATAGTAAAATTCTAATCTGAATATTTTTTTTTAGGTCTGTGTCTCAGAAAGTATTAAAACTGAACTCCAAGCTGTATAAAATATATAGATAGATAAATAGATGGAGATAGCTATCTATCTATCTATCTATCTATCTATCTATCTATCTATCTATCTATCTATCTATCTATCTATCTATCTATCTATCTATCTATCTATTTTATACAGCCTGGAGTTCAGTATTAATATATATATATAAAAGACAAAAATGTGTTTTATATATATGGATATATATATATATATATATATGTATGTAAAAGACAAAAATAAATTCAATAGATAAATAGATGGATATATATATGCGTATATATATGTATATGTGTGTGTATATATATATATATATATATATATATATATAACAAAAATAAATTCAGCTCTGGATTCATTATTACATCAGTGAATGCATTTTAATGCAGTGTAAGTACCTGCATTTGATTTGATATCTGTTTCTTGTGGTCCCCCTGTAGCAGCGCCAGCAGAGCTCAGACTAGAGGAGGGAGAAGCAGCATTAGGAGCCTGTTAGTTGCACACATGTACACAGTCACAGGTTGAGGGAGGGACAAGACCTTTAAGTGCCGGTTCACACATATGCGATGCGAGAGCCAGTGCGATTCCAGTGCCGGTTCCCGCATCGCATAGAACTCGCAGGCAGTTCACACTGTCCTATGCGAACCGCTGCGATTCGATTCTGGTGCAGACAAAAAAAAAGGGTCCTGTGCGAGTTTTGTCCGAATGCGATGCAAATCCAGTCATACTATCTATATGGCTGAATTTACATCGCACAGACATCGCATGTGATCTGCACAGCAGTGCGGTGCGAATTACATGCAATGTCTGACATTGCGCTGGTGTGAACCGGCACTTAGTGATCTCCTGTTCTGGCAGGCAAGGTTGTGCTGGGTGGCAGAATTGTGTAAATCTCAGGAATGGGTGTAAAGATTTGCAAATCATTTAGCAGGTAAAATAACTTATTTTTATGTGTTTCATTTGTGTAGTTAGTTGTTTGCCTGGAGTTTATCTATAAATTTAGGAAGGAGAGATCAGCAGTAGCAATCTCAATATTCCTTCAGTGTAGATTTTGTAGAGAAAAAAACATTTCCCTCTAAGTACGGTAAACTATATGCACTGCAAAGATTTCAAGAAATGTTTTGCAGATGTCCTACTGTATGTCAGATTTCAGAATCGGTGCATTAGTCTTCATCATAACCACCTTGTATTATAATGAGAAAATGTACTCCTGTAGAAGTGCGTGAGCCTAAGGCAGGCCATACACGGTGCAAATTTCTTTTCTGCAATCACGGGTTGATGCGCAACCCCTTTCTGCCAGGCCACTGTCTTCTCCCGGTGTGGGAAGTCATCTCGGCTGGGAGAAGACAGTGATTATTGCTAGCAGCTATATCAGCCGCTAGTGATAATCGCAAGTAAAATTCATCAGGCTGGTTGAACCAAAGTTGATCGATTGATCAACTTGGTACATTCAGCCTGCCCATACACGGTTCGAATCTCAGCCAGTTCCTACTGATTCGAACCGTCTATGGCTGGCATTAGGTTGGCCATACATGGTTCGAAATTTGTCTGCTTCAGCAGGGACCGACCACATTTTGATCCATCTATGGCTTGAGAGAAGGAGATTTAATGATCCGCTTCTCTCACACGGGAATGTTTCAACATTTTCATTTGATCAGTGCCTTCAGCCAATCAGCTACATCGCTAATCTGTATTCTGACAGCAGAGGAGTCCCCGTTGTCAGAATACAATAGCACAGCTGGGAGAAGTCCTCCATTCACCTTGCTTTTGTGCATTAGGAAATATGTTTGTTTTTTTCAATCAGCCTGCTGCCTGATCACTAAAAAAATGATCCATGTATGGCCAGCCTTAGAGAATATTTTAACAAGAATAACACTCCTTATGTAATCCTTATGTAACTCCTTGTTGAATGTAATACATTCCTTCTCTTTATGCTATCTTGCTATAAGGACCCTCTCTTGTCTATTCCATTGACACACTATGTACAACATACTGTAGGTTCATGTCATTGTCAGCATTGATGTTGTTACTTTATGCCCATTACTAATGAAAACAGTTTTGGATAAAAGAAAATAGAATGACACCCCTATTGCAGAGATGCCTCAATGGAGATGTTTGGAACAAGCCATCAGCCAATCACACAAGCAGGGAATGAGACTTATGGGGGTATTTTGTACACCGACATTGTACATGCTAGAAAGGAGGCATTGTTCAATTGTATATCCATTTTAGAAAATTAAATCATCTGCAGGATAAAACAGAAGGGACAATTGTAATAACATCAAATTACAAAATGGCTTGTTTAGCAAAACTATATATTACAGTCAATACTGTATCTAGCAAAAGTGGAGTTTTCTTAAAATATGGAATTCCAACATTCTATGATGAACAGTCTGTCAGGTCTTCATAAATTGCTCCAAATTCTTCTAAAATTGGCCATACATGATTCCGTTTTTTTTTTCGTTCAACCAGCGGTCGGAACGAAAAAAAACTGAACCGATTCCCGAATCCACACATTTGAGGTGGATGAGGGAATCCTTCCCACTGCACTATTGGGGAAGTCTCCCTGCTGTCAGAATACACAGATCAGTGCTGCATCCTATTGCCTACAGTGCTGATGGAGCAGCTTTTATCGGACAGGGCGGGTGAACAAAAGTTGATGGGTAGATTGACATCTTTTTAACCGCTATGGTCTCACATGGATCTAATTTTGGCTGGTCCCTGCTGAACCACTCAAATTTTGATCCATGTACAGTGGGTATAGAAAAGAATCACCCCTCTACTAAAAAACACTTGTAAACCTAATCAGGTGCAGCGAATCGCCTTCTCAATGGTACACAAAGCCATTCGACTTTCAACTGTAATCTGTTGTGGTCATTTTGATTATCTCAGCACGAAAAGAGTTTTCCTGGAGCATTATAGTCCCTGATAGTACAACTGAAAGCAAACAATCAACTATGAGTGGCAAGGCACTATCAAAAGATCTCTGAGATATAGTTGTGGAGAGGCACAAGTCAGGAGATGGATACAAAAAAAAATCAAAGGCTTTATAAATGCCTAGAAGCACAATATAGTCTATTATTAAGAAGTGGAAGGTATTTGGTACAACACAAACCCTCCCTGGATCAGGACGTCGCTCCAAACTGGATGAAAGAGCCCGGAGGAAACTGGTCAGAGAGGTTACCAAGAGGTCTACAACAACTCTGAAGCAGTTGCAGGAATTTATGACAAAGAGTGTGCATGTGACAATCTTATCACAAATTCTCCACAAATGTTGCTTGTATGGGAGGGTTGCAAGAAAAAAGCCACTCCTCAAGAAAGCCCACATGCGGTCACGACTGAGCTTTGCCAAAACGCACCTTGAAGATTCTCAAGCCACATGGAAAAAGGTGTTGAGGTCAGATGAGAATAAAATTGGTTTATTGGGAATCAACAACGAATGACATGTCTGGCGGAAATCCAATACAGCTCACCATCCAAATAACATCCTTCCTACAGTAAAGCATGGAGGTGGTAATATCCTGTTATGGGGGTGTTTCTCTGCAGCAGGGACTGGAGCACTTGTCAGGATAGAAGTACAAATGGATGTGGCAAAATACCATCAAATGCTTGAGGAAAATCTGCTGCCCTCTACCAGAAAGTTGTCAATGGGAAGAAGGTTCACCTTCCAACATGACAATGACCCAAAGTACACAGCAATAATGACCACACAGTGGTTGAAGGATAAAAAGGTGAATATCCTTGCATGGCCTAGTCAGAGCCCAGGCTTAAACCCCCTTGAAAATCTGTAGAATGACTTGCAGACTGCAGTCCACAAATGGTTGCCATCAAATTTAACTGAACTTGAGCAGTTCTGCAAAGAAGAGTGAGCAAATATTGCAAAGTCTAGGTGTGCAAAGTTAGTAGCGACATATCCCAACAAACTCAAGGCTGTAATTAAGCTGGTTCAACAAAATACTGACACAAGGGGGGTGATCCTTTTTTTAACTTCTGTTTTTTATTTAGATTTTTTTCGATTTTTTTCTGACATGTTGCTGTTATATCTTTCACTTGGATGTTATAAGTTGCACTGAGTAAATACAGCTGGATAAAACAAAACCAGCGTCTGTCTGTCTTCATTTCAGGCTGCAAAGCAACAAAATATGATTCTTTTCTATATCCACCGTATGACAGGATTATCATTCATTCCACATATCAGCTATCTCTTTTCTTGTTTACAATACGACAGGCTGATTCTCTTTATTCATTGACATTAATGGGCAGAGTGACATATTTTCAAGATAAAACCATGACATGAGTCTGTTCTGTTGGGATCCAATGTAAATGGTTTCAAAGCTCATCTCCGTGATTGTGGTCGTCATTAAGGATTTCACTATTGTTTGATTTGATCATGGGTTGTCAAACTAATTAGCTAAGTTAGAACCCCTCAGAGGTTTTGCGTTTTGCTTTTTGCTTTTACATTATTGGAGTATCGACATTGCAGTGGCCTACAAGATAACCAGCCTAGGTTAACCTGATGCCTTCTCTCTTTTAACAGTGACCCATGCAGGATTAACCCCTTTGATGCTAGCTCAAAGCCTGAAGCATGCCGATTGTGAAGAATTGGTATGTAGTTTAGGAGAGGATTAAGAACAAACTCCAGATATTTCAGTTATTGGTGAATAGGGGTGACTTGAATCAGCAGCAAATGTCTTTAATCTCTCTCACACTTCACTGGTAAGTCCCAGTTTATCCCTCAGTGTCACTCTCAAAGATGCTTTACCCAAATTATTTGTATATTCCACACTATGGTGTACGGCATCGGGAAAGCCTGCCACCCTTATTAGGCTTTGTAATCACATTGGCAGAACTGGGAATCCCCAAGAGATCTAAGACATGAGCATGTGATTCAGCTCGCTCACAATGATGCAAAACTGAAATATCTTTCTAGATGGAGTTCTTTATTATTACCTTACAGAAAGGCAATTTTATAATATTCCTTTTTAATTGGCCACAGCTGGAAAAAGCTGGAGAAGGGAATTTTAATGCTGAACTGGATTTCGATTGGTTCCATCAAGAAGAGGAAATAAGCAATAGTGATGAAGAGGATGCAGAAAAGGTGAGCTGTAGTCAGCAGTTCTTCTATATGCTAAATAAAGTATGATTTGTAAATGGGACTTTTTTTTTTAAACAGATTTCAGCAACCTTTATTGTTAACCCTTCAGCAACACAGTTCAGATATATTAAACATGTAAACTGTAAGGTTTGTTTATTGCACCAATGTATGGTCCCTTCTAAAAGTCTACACACCGCCAGTATCTTGGTACATTCGCTTACAATTCACTGGCTGCACTCTGGCCACTGGGAGCCCAGTTTTCAGGTTTCAGTACTGTTACCTACTGATGAGAGCAGTCCAGTAGAGGG
Organism: Lithobates clamitans; assembly: GCA_037952925.1. Classification (NCBI taxonomy): domain Eukaryota; kingdom Metazoa; phylum Chordata; class Amphibia; order Anura; family Ranidae; genus Lithobates; species Lithobates clamitans. The sequence continues at coordinate 22,037 of JBBGZY010002192.1, read as the reverse complement.
TTGTACCAGCTTCTGCCAGTGGTACAAGCATGAATGAAGGCCTATGTGATGGGCTGAAAAGTGTGCAATCCAGGGCTCCATTAGACACCTTGAATTTGTCTGCATCCTGTTTAAGCACAGGTTATACTTAAAGATGCATATGTTCATCCTAAATATCAGGCAACAAGGTCGTTTTGGAATTACCAGTCAAAAAAGATCTACACCAGCATATTAGGCTGACAAGATGGTCTACAATGTTATAGCAGTTGATGGCATTATACATATCATATGACCCACATAAGTAAACATAGGTGTGGAAAGTGAATGCCAGGTCTATTACAAAGAAATATGGAAACTGCAAAAATAATAACAAGTTTTAATTTTTAATAAAACCATATTATTAAACCAACAGGGTTCATCCAGCAAAATCAGAAAAAGTATTGCCTCACATTCATGATTAAAACAAATATATACACATCATCTACAATATAGCCCCTAGAATGATGGAAGATTCAGTGTAAAATATGTTCTCTCTCTCAGTGTAAAAATCATCTTTACAAAAAATACACACACAAAAGAGAAAACTAGCAGGCGTGCTGATCAACAGTTTGGTATAGCCCTCCAGCTGGCTATTGGTGATAATTAGACAAGTCAAAGGGTGCTGCTGCTCTCTATGGATCATCTGGGTGGCAGGAACACATCTAGACAAAACACAAAAGAAGGGAACGCAAAGCTGCCCTAGTATAACTCGGCTTTAATATGGTAAAGTTGAAAAATACTACAATGGTCAAACTCATATTGTGTAAAGATAGATACAGTATAAGGATTCCACTGTGGCCGCACTCCTATAACCACCACAAGATCCCAACAGGGGAAGGGGGAGCCGTGGACTTTCAACCTAGCTGCCCGAATCCTGGCAGCACATCCGAGGCTGTCCACCACTACGCTCAACATGAAGATCCTAATGCGCATTGGTCCAGTCCAGCCGGCGCTGCTCTTCGAGGACACACAGACCCACACGAGCAGAATACAGGGGGGAAGAGAGCGAGGACGTCACACAGTTGCCATGACAATGCCTTTCGGAGGCATGACCTCCTTCCTCAGGTCATCTGGCTGGACAGGATGCAAGTGCATTAGGATCTGCACGTCGAGCGTGGTGGTGGACAGCCTCGGATGTGCTGCCAGGATTCGGGCAGCTAGGTTGAACGTCCACGGCTCCCCCTTCCCTTGTCGGGATCTTGAGGTGGTTATAGGAGTGCGGCCACAGTGGAATCTTATGCTGTATCTATCTTCACACAATGCGAGTTTGACCATTGTAGTGTTTTTAAACTTTACCATATTAAAGCCGAGTTACACTAGGGCAGCTTTGCGCTCTTCTTTTGTGTTTTTAAAAAAAATCATCTTTACCTCATTTCACTTTTACTTCATCACTCTGCTTTTCCCCATGTCCTGGCATCATTTTTTCTATCAGCTGACCTCCAATAACCAACAGAAAAAGAACAGTAATTCTAGCTGGGCAGACTGTTCGCAGACATACTTTTCAAGGCAATTTGAGTCAATTGTTTTCCTGCTGTAGCTGTGACATGAGCAAAGGCAAAATATTATGTGTACAGAAACCCTAACAGGTACTGTTAGATGGAATAGCCAGGGGAATGGCAGGAATAATTATATATATATATATATATATATATATATATATATATATATATATATGGTATTGGGATCCGGCCCATATAGCATACGCAAATCCTTCTCACAGCGACAGATGTTTTAGGGGCTGTGGCTAATGTCGTTTGCATCTGGTGAACTTACCCACATCTAACTGGATTCTGGTCTCAGGTCTTCAGACTTTTGCACACTCTATTTCATGTACCCATCTGTAAAGATGCAAAACTGGATTTATTACACTGTCCTATCCAGGACCTGTTCTCATATCAACAGAAGCTGGCAACTTAACTATTCCTACCTGCCAAACATATCTTAGCCAAGGCTTGGAAGAGATCCACTGTTTGATTAGCAGCGGTGCAGGACTGCCTGGCTGCTATGATGATTAAGGAAAAGTTGTCCAGCATTTTACACGATTCCAATTCTGAATTCTTAAAAGTATGGGAACAATGGCTGTCTCTTGTCTCAGTCAGTATTTTAGCCCCACGGTTTGCATCGCAAGGCCGTGTAGTCTGATTGCCAAAATGTTGTTTACTGTTAAGCTGTACATGAACCCACCTTCATTGGCAGACTATGTACAACCATTAGCAACCCACTGTGTGGGTGATCTCTTGTTATGCACTTTCTTAAAATTCTCAATAAAATTAAATTGTACCAGAAATTTGCTCAGTGCGTGGCCAGCTTTAATGTTGCGTTTACACCATACAAACCAGCTTTTTACATTCATTTTCAGCTGAGCCCATTATCACTGTCCCAGAATCCTGTGTTGTCATCTTCGATCAGGCATTATTCCAGGCAGAGCACGCTGGGACTGGACATCAGTAACAAGACCTATGAGACTTTTGTTATGCCTGCAAGAGCTCCACCAACTCAAAGATCTCAAAGTGTGGAGAATCCACCGCCTTTACCCGCCAAAACCCACAGCCGCAGTAAGCACGTCTCACCTATCTTTTTTTTCACGTTTTAACAGCACGTAATATGCTGACTAATTAAAGGTAATTTCTGATTTCAGTGGTTTACTTAAACCTGACAAACACTTTGCTTCAAGATGAATTCTGGGCAACACCAGAATAGACTGTGGTCTCCTAGATTTCTGAGGATGTTTTGGATTTTAAAAACATATAAAGTAGTTCTTCTTAATACCTCAAATTGTTCTTTGATGGCGGTTCTCCTGTTTGAATCACCACACTGTATAGGAGGGATTTAATAGCCATGTTTATACTGCAGAATAGTGATATAGGTGCTGTGCATGAGCTGAATTCCCCAGTTTATGAGCTTAGATAGGCAGACTCTATGCCCAGAAAGAAGGGCCAGCTGACCAGTTTGCCAGTTTAAAGAAGGAGGGGGTGACTGATCAGTCTGCAGCACAGGAATTCAGTTGGAACCAAACCTGTTTCGTAGCAAATGGCTCTTTTCAATAAGGGACTGCTGTCACACAGAGGGTTCGGATCGACGAGCAGGAGAGGGAACATGTTAGCAAGGGTGTGAATTTGTCCTTTAACTAAAAGCAGTGGTTCTTCCTTGTGTTTTGTTTTGATGTATTACAGTACAAGCATGAACTTCACTTTTGTTAGTCAGAATTCCTTTTCCTGCACTAGCCTGCATGCATGACATGTTGGGACATTCTTCTGAATTAACTATAACTTGTTTGAAACGGGGCATATCTTTAGGAGACTGATTCTCATTGTAATATGGCAACATCTATGTACCAGTGCCTTTTTATATGCGGATTTATTGAAGCGTTCATATAATGATGTCTGCGTTTCTATAGAAAGTGCCAGTTTTAATACTTTTGAATTCCATTGTCTACATCTCGAAAGCGTTTTTTTACCTGATCATTAATTTCTTTTATATAGCGATTAAATCATCATTAGAGAATCATTAGAAAACTTGCTGCATTGATATAACACATTCGGGCTGGGTTCACACTGTCTTCACAAGCGGCTCACAACAGGGGTCTGGTGTGTCCCTGTTCTCCGTTTCAGGGACGAATCAGGCCCAAATTTTTGCCTGAATTTGGACCTGAAACTGAGCCAAAGACTGCACAGGGCCCTTGTGCAGGGCAGTCCGCAGCCGCCATAGAGATGTGTTTACCGGCTCCATTGAGATCTGGTCACACTCTCCTGTCATGCGAATTGGATGCGCATCCAATTCGCACTAGTGTGAACCCAGCCTAACTCTTCCATACACTGTGTGTTCCCCCTGTTAATCAAGCTCATTGTTGTACCCCAACATCTCACTCTTGCATGTGATTTCCGGGTCCCAGTAATATTTGCTTTATTTACAATATAGCCAAAGTTACATTTTTTTATCACCAGTTCTTTTGAAATATTCACCCTTTTCAAATGGCAAATTGTTTATTTTATCAATGATTCACCAATTTTTCCCAGGGGGACCCACCATGTTTGATTTTACTGCAAAGTAAACATGCAACACATTTTAGCATAAAAGACCTATTTGCCTATGGTGGCAGAATTGGTTAATGTGATGTCAAATAAGTACAAGTTGCACTTCCAATTGATGACACAACTGACAAGGTTATTTCTCATCCTGTCTAGAAGGTCATGAAATGACTTCCCCTGTAACTGGCAGTTTGGAGAGACCACTAAGTTCTTCCTCTTACTCCCCAACCAGAGAGGACTGGGAGGGAGTTTCCGATGCAGGATTACAGCGAAGAGCATCTGAACCTACTCGCTATAATGCTGAAAATAGTCATAGTCATGGACAGTTTAGGTGAGAATGCAATTCATAAGGCTTACTCTTTTTATATGTCTTTTATGTGTTTACTGGCATCAGGTCAACTTTAAAATCTAAATCCAGTCCAAACTGATATTTCATTTTTGTATGAATATTGCTGATTTGACTCACTACCTAGCATCTTCTGTATCTGTGGGGTTCCAGTGGTTAGACTTCCCAAGTAGAATGATTGATTGAATTTGGCTGTAATTATCACTCCCTTGATGCTTTCTTTATGGCTTAAAATAAACAGAAGATCGTAGCAAAAGTAAGGCTGGGTTCACACTGAGGAACGGATCGGCTCACAGCAGGAGGTCCGGTGCGTCTCCTTTCACCGTTTCAGGACCTATTTCAGCCTGAATTTTTGGCTGATGTCGGACTTGAGACGGAGCAGAAAATGTACAGGACTTCTGTGCAATTCGCACCGGAGCCGCTCAGGGGGTGTGTGAACCAGCTCCATAGAGAGCTGGTCACAATCTCCTGACATGCAAATTGGATGTGGGGAAACCTGCATCCAATTTGTACTGGTGTACAATTTGCATCCAATTTGTACTAGTGGAATATTAACTAGGATGGTCTGTATGCAAACTGAATCTGTCTAGGGATGCCCACATTTTGATATTTGCTTAACCCCCTCCAAGAGAGCACTAATTACCTGCATGAGTATGAGAGGTTTTTGAGGGAAGTACTTAGACAAGGTGCTGTGATATTTCCAGAAAGTTGTGTATAGCATGATCTGCCTGCAATGCAAAGAGAAGCACAGAGTACCCATGATGATCAAAAATAAAGTATGCAATGAAAACATAAAGGTTTTAAAAATGTATCTACCATATTAGTAGGGAGGGTGGTGGTGGAGGAATGCTGTGTAAAAGTTGGGATGCTGTGTAAAATCTACATAAAATAAGAGTGCAATGATTTGCAAATCTCATAGACCTATATTTTATTCACAATAGAAAACATATCAAATGTTTACATTGAGAAAATGTACCATTTAAGAAAAAAATAAGGTAACTTTGAAGTTGATGGTAGTAACACGTCTCAAAAAAGTTGGGACAGAGCCATGTTTACCATGGTGTAGCTTCCCCCCTTCTTTTAACAAAACTCTGTAAATGTTCGGGAACTGAGGAGACTAGTTGCTTGAGCTTTGGGAGAGAAATGTAGTCCTATGCTTGCTTGACATAGGATTGTATTTGCTCAACAGTCCTGGGGCTTCTTTGTTGTATTTTTCAGTACATCATATGCACCAAATATTTTCAATTGGTGAAAAGTCTGGACAGTAGGCAGGCCAGTTAAACACCCAGACTTTTCTACCACCAAGGCATGCTGTTGTCATAGATGCAGTATGTGGTTTAGCATTGTCCTACTGAAATATGCAAGGCTTTCCCTAAAAAAGACGTCATCTGGATGTGAGCATATGCTGCTTTAAAACCTGGGTATATCTTTCAGCTTCCAGTTTTTTTTTTTGATAAAGCTTAATTGAACAAGCTGAAGTTAGAAGCTGATTGGCTACCATGCACAGCTGCACCAGGTTTTGTACTCTCCAGCTTTAGTAAGTGCCGGTTCACACAGGGGCGACTTGTCAGGCGACCTAGTGGCCTGACAAGTCGCCTCCCGTTCTGTACAATGGAACCGTTCTAATAGGAGCGACGCAAGTCGCTCCGACTTAGAAAAAGGTTCCTGTACTTCTTTTGGGGCGACTTGCATAGACTTCTATACAAAAGTCGTTTTGCAAGTCGCCGTGGATGTCGTGTGCAGGTCGCATGGGTGAGGCGACCTGCAAGTCGTGCCGCCCCTAGTGTGAACCGAGCCTAAATCAACCCCTCTGACTCTCTAAAGCTGGCCATACACCTATAGATTATCTGCAGATTTTCTGTGGTTAGATGGAAAAAGTGCAACAGATTTCTCCATGTTCGCTAAACTGTGTGGATGGAGGAATCTTCCACTTTTTCCATCTAACCATAGAAAATCTGCAGATAATCTATAGGTGTATGGCCAGCTTAAGGTGCCCTTTTTTGCCCATTGATATTACTGACCTGTTATCAATTAACCTAATTAATTGCTAAATGTTCCTCCAGCTCTTCCTTGTTGGTACCACTTAGTTTGGCAGCATTTTGTTGCCCTGTCCCAACGTTTGACACGTGTTGTTGCCATCAATTTCAAAATGACCTTCAAACATTTGATGTTCTCTATTTTCTATTGTGAATAAAATATGGGTTCACGAGATTTGTAAATCACTGCACACTGTTTATATTTATATTTTTATACATCATCCCAACATTTTTGGAACTGGGGTTGTAAAAGTAGATTAAACTTTAGCTTTAAATAATACCGGTGTCTTCATATTGCAGCACGGATGGAGTAAAGTCCTATAGGAGGGTGAGATGCTCCCAAAATATGGAAAGTTCAGCACAAGGTAAGAGTCCACTACTGTGGGTGGACACCCAGGTACCTGGAATCATTTTTACATGTGTGACAGCATAGCAAGAAAGAAAAAGGGTGTTGTCAAAGGAAATATATATTGATTTACACAAGGCAAATAGACTGTTCACTTTGCAAGTGCAGTTGCACTCTGCAAGGGAGCTTGCTCCCGAGGTTACTAAATGAAGTGAAGCTTCACTTTGCAAGGAATATGCAATCACATACAAGAAAAATTAAAAAAAAAAAACAGCATTTTTGCTTGCACATGATTGGATGATGGAAGTCAGCGAAGCTTCTGCTCATTTACTAAGCTTGGGGAAAATTGCCTTGCATAGTGCAACTGCATTTGCAAACTAAACAGTCTATCTGCCTTTAGTAGATCAACTCCATAGTTCCTAGGGCAGCTTATGTAAAAACTGCACCTAAGAAAAGTGGAGGGTATTGCCCATACCAGCTAATCAGGTTCCATCTTCCAGCTTTACAGTAGAACATGGATGGATGACTATGGGCAACAGCCTATTACTTTTTTTGTAATCAACATCAGCATATACAAGAGGGATTTAGAATAGTACAATCATTTAGAGCATAAAACTAATTCAAAGGATTTAAGGGAGAGATAATATTTTAAATTGTAATACTAATTTTCTTGATGCAGCATGTTTTGTTGGGTCTTATGATTTCAGGTGGAATTTCCAGAGGGAGATTTTATCGTGATGATAATCAGCAACCTCCGTCATCTCCACAGCAGTAATAACCTACCTATCGGCATGGGACTGTCTACTTTGAGAGTAGTAAACATTGATATTGCTTGAATATTTCCAACACCATTATTTATATAGTGCCCAGACGGCTTCTAAAAACATTCCAAGCATGTTCCACGTCTATTTTAAATATTATCTGTTTTATAGTCTGTACAAATAGCTGTAATGTCGCCTCTTTTTTTCTTAAATATTCATTCTGTTTTGTATTTTTATTCCTATTTTTTGTCTTCCATTCATATCAAGCAAACATAGTTATATCCTATAGCTAAAACTGTTAAAGTCAGGATAATAACCTTGTAAACGTTTTCAAAATATCTATTTTACTGCATACATCATATGGAAATGTTTGTACTAGATACAGTTGTTTAGTGCTGTGAGCACATGATAAAGCTGTGTATGTTTTCCCATATTGTGTGTCTTTCACATTCATTGCCCCTTACATAACTTTGTGTATCTCTAAGCCCATTACCACCCTTGATGGTGTTATCCATTTACTGGCGTCCTAGCCACAGTTTATCCTGCTGTATTAAAGCAGTAATAAACCCAAAAGCAAATATTTATTGTATTGCAGCTTAGCAATTCTAATGCCCTGTACACACGGTCGGATTCTCCAACAACAAGTTCGATGTGAGCCTGTTGTCGGAAATTCCAACTGTGTCGTAGGCTCCATCGGATATTTGTTGTCGGAATTTCCGCCAACAAAAATTTGAGAGCTGGTTCTCACATTTTCCGACAACAAAATCCGCTCTTGGAAATTCTGATCATGTGTACACAGTTCCGACGCACAAAATTCCACGCATGCTCGGAATTAAGCAGAAGAGCCGCACTGGCACACTTTATTTTTCTCGGTTCCTCGTACATGTTGTATGTCACCGCGTTCTTGACGTTCGGACTTTCCGATAACATTCGTGCGACCGTGTGTAGGCAAGACAAGTTTCAGCCAACATCCGTCGGAAATAAATCCATGGTTTTGTTGTTGGAAAATCCTATCGTGTGTACATAGCATTAGATGTGATGGCTGAATTTGTTTTATTTTTTAGGCTTTCTTTCCTTTATTTGCACTTGGTGATCCAGCCAGTAAGGCTGTTGTTTTTCAAAGGAACAAACTGTCCTGCAGATGTAGCAGTTAAAGGGATGAGACAAACCATTTACCACTGACGGGGGTGCTTATAATGATTAGCTTTTATTTATTTATGTAAAAACTTTATCCCAAGAGGAAAAAAAAACAAAAACAGTTTACTGTAACCAGGAATTTTTTTTTCAAACAATAGGTGCTGGAACTCAACCACGACCCCTCAAAACCCCTCCACCCACACACACCCTGGAAATCACATCAAATAGTGGGTGTAGTGAGTCAAATTTCAACAGTAGGAGGGTCTTAAAGGGGCATTAAATACCAGGTTTGCATTACATACAGAGTGCAGAGTTCAGGGGGGTTACACACAGAGTGCAGAGCTTACATGTGATTGTGGTGAGCAGCCCCCCCCCCCCCCCAAAGGTCTGAGCCAGAGGTGGTGGAACTGAGTTCCACCAAGTTCCCCCTGAAAAAAAGCCCTGGGTGTAACTGCTTAAAAAGTGTGAGCTAGAGCGCGGCTTTAATTTGTTAGTGTATTTAAATCTACTAGTAAATTTAACACTCCCTTCCCCCAGATTACCAATGCTGCTGTCCAATGGTTACATAATTAGTCTGGTTGAAAAAAGACACAGGTCCATCTAGTTCAACCAATGAGAGGTGTTTCTGTTGCTCTTTCATCCAGAGTGGGGCCCCCCCAAGACATGAAGTATGTAACTGGCCAGATCACCAGGTGAAACAGAGGGGGAAAAAAAACGATTGCAGCCACCTCATCTACTGATTTGTAAGCTGCAATATGTAAAATGTTTGGTTTGGGTTTAACACCTCTTTAAGATTAATATTATCATCGCCTCACATAGACAATAAAATGCAGAATGGAAATAATTTATGAGCAGTTACACATTTTGACGGAATTTCTACAACAATATTTGTGTACATATATAATATTTATGTCTGACAAATGCATGGGTAAATAAAAATTGATCTTCCCTTACCTATAGTTGAGATTCTTTGAATTACAAGTAGTAATACAGAGCAAGAGAACCTATCATTCCCAAGGGTGCTTTCACGCTGCCAGCTGCAGTTAAAGCGGGGGTTTGTTGAAAAAAATATATTAAAAGCCAGCAGCTACAAATACTGCAGCTACTGACTTTTAATATATGGACACTTACCTGTCCAGGGAGCCCGCGGTGTCGGCAGCCGAAGCCGATCCGTCCTCCGGCTCTCCGCTACTGCTGCCGCCGCCATCCTCGGTAAGGGAATAAGGAAGTGAAGCCGTGCGGCTTCACTTCCTGGCTCCCTACTGCACATGCGCGAGTCGCGCTGCGTGTCTTCTCAGGTCCCTGCTGTATTCTGTGTCTCCCAGAATCCAGCGGGGTAGGCGACGGAAATGGCATAGATCACCGCAATCACTGCTGTGAGCTATGCCAGGAAGTGGGAGCAAATACCTGTATTAGACAGGTATCTGCTCCCTCCTCCCCCCTGAAAGGTGCCAAATGTGACACCGGAGGGGTGGGGGGGATCCAAAAAGTGGAAGTTCCATTTTTGGGTGGAACTCCACTTTAAGCCCGCAGCACAAGTGCAGTGCAGTGTTCTCATGGTTTTCCATAGCCTTCTACTGTATTATGTTCTATTTAATAGACTTCTATTAAAAATGTAGCATGCAGAACTTGTGTGCTTTCAGAATATGCACCAAAAATGCAGGTTAATAGAAGCCTATGAGAAACCGCAGATAACCTGCAGAAAAACTGTGGGTGTACTGCGCTGCACCTGCGTTACGGTTAAACCGCAGCAGGGCAATGTGAAAGAGACCTTATGTGTGTGTTAGGATACCCACACTGCATCATCTTTTAGTAAAAATGTAACGACTATAACCGCTTCCCATCCAGCTACCGCAGTTGTACTGTGGCGGAATTATATGTGGGGGAAGAAACCGCGCTTTCCAAATAACAAATTAAAAATTTAAATCAGCAGCAACTCTAATGTGTGATATACACAAGAACAACATAAAATTAAAACAGAGTCGTGCATATCATTGGCACAAAATAGCTGAACATAAACTTCTGAACATGTTCATCAAGTGTCCAGTATTATAAACCCTTCTTGTTAAAAAAAAAAAGTTTGCACAAAATTGGATGGCATAAATATCCAGTAAAACCACAATCTTATATAGGGGAAAAAAACAGGTTGCAAAAACAGGCTGAAAACAAGAGAGTCACAATTCCAAGCTGTTAATCCATAGGCACACTCTCATCCTTTTGAGTCTTTTGAGTTGTTGACACCACATGTGACCACCACCATCAGTAAGAAGTGCCTGCTTACCAGATGCACTAGACCTGTAAAAGGTCAGTGACACTTGTGGCTGATTATCCTGCCAGGGCCTTTAGAATGTGATCTGGTCAGCGGTCCTGCAGACAGTCTCTATCTCTCACTCTCTCACTCTTTCTGCTGTCCAGAGGTGTCCCACTCATCGGCAGGTCACTGGCGGCCGCACGGTAATACTGAGGAGTCAGTAAACAGTAACGATATGCTATAACCTCTGGCAACCAATCGCAATCGCTGCCTGATCTGATACAGTAAACTGATTTTGAGTCTAACTGCTATTTGTTGTATGTCTCAGAGCAGGTGGAGAGCGAAATTGCATAGGGGCGGGGGGCCCAAGAAAAATTTTGTCCAATCAATATTAAAAATGTGAAAAAACACAGTGTTCGGCAAACACAGCGATAGCTGTATGAGCGGTGAAGCTGTCTGATCATTGTAACAAAAGCGATTCAGCTACTACGAATATGTGAGTGGATTACACTGATTGCTCAGTTTTGTAGCATTTAAAAATACTGCGCAATGATGGTTTTTCTTTTATCTATAAGTGAATCATCACCTTGCAAATGTAATTCATCATGCAACTACGATCTGTGATAATTGAAATACAAGCAAGTTCATCAAAGGCATTGGATTGGACATTTAGTCCTCAGCTGGATTAATACAAACAGACACTATTTATTGATTTTTCATTTTTATTTCTTTCATCAACATATATTTAGGGATATGTGTTCTCCTATATGTCTTTTAGTGCATTTATTTGCATTTATTCACTTTATTGATTGATATATTTATTTGCACTTATTCACTTTACTGATTGTGATATCAGGGTATTATTTATGGTTTAGGAATTTTTACACAAGCACCACTCCAATAGATGGGGAGAGTTCAATAAGCGCACCAACATATTTTATATCAATATTAAAGATGGCCCTGATTAGGAACACCGATATCTCCCTCTACTTCCTGTCAGTCCACTCCCCCCAAAGTTAGAAAGTACTTTGATCGCCCCTGGTGTTAACCCCTTCCCTGCCAGTGTCATTTATATGGTAATCAGTGCATTTTTATAGCACCGGTCGCTGTATAAATGTCACTGGTCCCAAAAAAGTGTCAAAAGTGTCCGATTTGTCTGCCGCAATGTCGCAGCCCTGATAAAAATTGCAGATCACTACCATTTCTAGTAAAAATAAATAAATAATAAAAATGCCATAAATCTATCCCCTATTTTGTATTTTGCGCAAACCAAGCAATATACGCTAATTGGGAATTTTTTTACCAAAAATATGTAGAAGAATACACATTGGCTTAAACTGAGGAAAAAATTTGTTTTTTTTTATATATATATTTTTTTCAAAATTTTTGTTTTATAGCGCAAAAAATTAAAACTGCAGAGGTGATCAAATACCTCCCAAAGAAAGCTCTGTTTGTGGGCAAAAAAAAGACATCAATCGTTTGGGTACAACGTCGCAATATTGTCAGTTAAAGTAACGCAGTAAACAGGAATGAATTTTAGACAGCCGCACTCTTAGATTGGCCATGTTTATTTGTAAATGTTCACATCAAATTCAAAAGTAACAGCAGACAGAAAAAAGCTGATGTTTCGCACTAACGTTAGTGCTTACTCATAGCTAACGTTTATTGCTATCAGCAATTGCCAGCACCTACAGCCTCCTAACCGAGAAGGATTTACCTCCTGTCTGTTTAATGCTCCAGGAGCGGTGATATCTCTTCCTCTAAAGTAACGCAGTGCCATATCGCAAAAAATGGCCTGGTCAGGAAGTAGGTAAATCCTTCCGGGGCTGAAGTGGATAATTAAAGTATAGCTAAGCATTTATTTTTTAGTTTTGGACGGAGTGAGGAAAGATTAGAACACGTCCTCTCTATTTGTCCTGTTTACCATTATCTATGAAAGTGAAAGTAAAAGAAAATCACAAATTTTGGGTTGACATCAGAACAGTAATGCCGCGTACACACGATCGGATATTCCGACAACAAAACCGTGGATTTTTTTCCGACAGATGTTCCCTTAAACTTGTCTTGCATACACACAAATGTTGTCGGAAATTCCGAATGTCAAGAACGCGGTGACGTACAACACGTATGACGAGCTGAGAAAAATTAAGTTCAATAGCCAGTGCGGCTCTTCTGCTTGATTCCGAGCATGCGTGGAACTTTGTGCGTCGGAATTGTGTACACACGATCGGAATTTACGACAACGGATTTTGTTGTTGGTAAATTTGAGATCCAGATCTCAAACATCTGTTGTCGGAGATTACGACAGCAAATGTCCGATGGAGCCTACACATGGTCGGAATTTCCGACAACAAGCTCACATCGAACATTTGTTGTCGGCATTTCCGATCGTGTGTACACAGCATTAGAGTGGAAATCTTCCGATGGGGACACCTGGGGATTCCACCACATCCTGTTTTGGGTATGGGACAGGAAGTGAAGGGATTTCTCTTCTATGGGGAACAGATGGCAAAAAAAAAAAAAACAGACGGAGGTTATAATCCTCCCTGTTGACTTATGCAGCTGCCTCCTATTTGAATAGAGCAATTTTTTAAAGAAATCATTCCCAATAATGTTATACAATAAAAAACCTTAAAGCAGATTTAGCTTCCGCAATTTTTTTTTTTACTCTATTAAATATTAACTTGCTGACTGCGATATATAGCCAAATGACAGCTACAGCGCAGCTGGCCAGTTCTGGGAGGGCATCATATGACATCCTCCTGTGATCGCACCCGCTGCAGCACATGGGAGACGTACTCTGAGATCACTGTGTCGAGGTAAAGAGCCAATCGGCGGCTCTTTACCACATGATCAGCTGTGTCCAGTCACAGCTCATCACAGTGTAAATAAAAGCCAGGTATCGGCATTCCTTTCCTCACACTGACAGATTATCAGTGCAGTCCCAAAGGTGCCCACCAGTGCTGCCAAATAGGTGTCCATCAGTGCCTCCTCATCAGTGCTGCCTATTAGTGCCGCCTACCAGTGCCACCTATTAGTGCCCTTCAGTACCACCTACCAGTGCCGCCTATCAGTGCCCATAGTCCCTCCTCATCAGTGTTTTGCCTATCAGTGCCGCCTTCAAGTGCCACCCATCAGTGCTGCCTATCAGTACCCCCTATCGGTGCCCATCAGTGCCGCCTATCAGTGCCCTCAGTGCAGCCTATAAGTGCCGCCTCATCAGTGCTCATCAGTGCAGTCTATTAGTGCCTATCAGTGCAGCCTCATCAGTGCTCATCAGTGCAGTCTATTAGTGCCTATCAGTGCAGCCTCATCAGTGCTCATCAGTGCAGTCTTCTAGTGCCTATCAGTGCCGCCTCATCAGTGCTCATCAGTGCAGTCTATTAGTGCCTATCAGTGCCGCCTCATCAGTGCTCATCAGTGCAGTCTATTAGTGCCTATCAGTGCAGCCTCATCAGCACATATGAAATTTCCCTGTTTGCAAAAGTTTATAACAAACTATGAAAAAGTTTTTTTTTTTTCCAATTTTTGTATTTTTTTCTTTTATTTAGCAAAAAATAAAAAACCCAGCGGTGATTAAATACCACCAAAAGAAAGCTTTATTTGTGTGAAAAAAAATCAGAAAAATTTCATATGGGTACAGTGTTGCATGACCGCGCAATTGTCATTCAAAGTGTGACAGCGCTGAAAGCTAAAAATTGGCCTGGGCAGGAGGGAGGTAAAGTGCCCAGTAGGCAAGTGGATTTAAAAAAGTGCGGACACTTTTTGAAGACCCCTCATATTTAGGGTTAATTGCATACACAAGAAGTAATATTTAGGTGCAGCACCTACAGAGATTTAGTATTTCAGGTAGACCACAGTGATCCCCCTGACAATGCCTTCCTCTGCCTTTATGGCCAGAAGCACCAGCAGAATTCAGGCTTAACATCTACTTTCTGGAGTGAGATGCTGACTCAGAGGTGACGCAGTCATGTAAATCCTGGTGCCAGTTCATGTCCACATTTACCTTACACAGATCAGTCCTCTACCCCAGCCCCCCACATTCTGACTTACTACCAAATTCAATGTTGCAGTCTGATCACGCTGTAAAAGAAGACTGAGGAAATGCTTCCTCCTGCCTGCAGCAAACTGAAAACATCTCAACATGAGGAAATGCTTCCTCCTGCCCTCACAAAACCGATAACACCATCTAAGCCTAAGACTCCTATTAAATTAAACAGTTTTCTAAATATTATAACATGACAGGAGTTTATGGAGGACCCTGCAACAAACCTGTGTGTTACCTTCTTGAACCCTGACAAGATAAAGAACAGTGTAGAGAATAGTAAGCAATAGCAAGTGGTCAGAATTTATAATTCATGGAATTGACAAATGTAGGTCCCTACACTTTTACATCACCTTTGAACTGGCTTATTAAATGAGCCTGAATGAGCTCTATTTATAAAAATAAGTTGCAGTTTTTTTGTCTTAATTACTCACAGTGATTCCTCGGCTTCCGAGCTGTCAATCACTGCTGTGGAGGAAGAGCAGAGGCATGGCTTTGGCCCGGTGTCCCTCTCGTGTTGCCTGTTTGTAGGGCACTGTGAACAACCTGCACATAGCATTGCAGTTCCAAACAGTAGTGTGCATGTAGAGGAGACTCCTGCAGGACTCCATAGGTCATAGTAGGCATAGTGGGCACCAGCATAATGAGAGAGTAGCAGTGTGGTTGGGGTAGAATTTGAGAAGGAAGCTCAAAGGAGGAAGGTTTAAAAAATAAAATTCTGTTGTCAGCATCTCATTTATCAAAAACAATTACTTTAATATCACTTTACTGTATTAAGAGTTTAAGCAGATGTCCACACTCATTTCAGAAAACATCAAAATCAGAGTTACATATGTTCACTATATCCCTTTATTTTTTCTTTTCCACTTGTGTAGGCGTATTTGCTAATTATCTCATATGTAATATGTTTATCAGCTTATGGCACGGTTTTCTTAGCTTTGTGTATGAAAAGCTTTCCTCGCATTAGCAGTAAAGTCCAATGTGTTAGCCATATCTTGATACTTGGAATGTACCTAAATTTATTATTACAAAGCTGATTAGTCCTGCTAGGTATTTGTTTCCCTTTGAATCTCTTGTCAGACAGCCAACCTTCTGAGTAGATGTTGCCAGGAATCTCAGAGAAAATAGTTTTCTCCATTGTCCATTGAGGGACACGTGAATTCAGAAACAGTCAAGTTATAGTATCATCTACATAAGAGTGGACACTGACAAACATATAAACTATAAGACAGCCCCTGTATAACCCCTTCACTGCCCAGCAAGTCTCGTTTTTTTGCTAGTATCCCAGATGGTTGGCCGCACTTTCTGCAGCCCTGCTGCAAAAAGTCTAATGCCGCGTACACACTGTCGGATTTTCCGACGGGAAATGTTGGATGTGTTCTTGTTGTCGGAAAGTCCGACCATGTGTATGCTCCATCGAACATTTGCTGTCGGGCTTTCCGCCAACAAATGTTGGCTAGCGGGTTCTCAAATTTTCCACCAACAAAACTTTGTTGTCAGAAAGTCCAATCATGTGTACACAAGTCTGCGCACAAAAGTCCACACATGCTCAGAAGCAGAAGCGGCCGGTCTTGTAAACTAGCGTTCATAATGGAGCTGCTTTGTTGGTGATACTGATGGAGTTATTGCAAACAAATTTTCAAAGGCTTTTTTCTTCAAGTGATATCAAGAGTAATAATAATAATAATAAAAAACGCAAAAAGGAAATCATGAATCAACACTCACCAAACTTCTACTAACACGAAATTAGCAGAAGGAGCCCAAAGGGTGGCACTAAAGAGCTGAAAAACCACGTAGTACGTCTAGTACATCACTACGTTTGTAATTGTTGGCTAACATTTGTGGGACCGTGTGTATGCAAGACAAATTTGAGCCAACAGCCTTCGAACAAAAATCCACGGTTTTGTTGGCAGAAAGTCCAATCATGTGTACGCGGTATAACAGTTTTTTTGCTACCTTTGCTAACATTTTTTTCCATGGTCACTTAAATCAAGATCTTTGTGACACCTTCATTTAATTTTTTTTTTCCTCAGTCACTTCAATCAAGATTTCCATGTTGCTGCTTGAGCTGGTCTCTACATAGTAGATATCTGGAATGGCGAATCCACAGGAACAGCTTTTGAGGCCATACCCCGACCCTGCTGGATTGAACAATTGCAGAGTCAGTCTTGAATGTAACCATCAGGCACTGGACTCTGCTTTGTGGTGTCACAGGCCAGTGTTGGTTAGCCGTGGAACACTTAGCAGGTCCAGACACAAGCATCTGGACACAGTCTCTCTGAAGACTCTAAGGCCGGATTCACACTATAACGCTCTGTGGGTCGCACAGGAACGCTGCACGTCCCTGTTCCCTGTTTCAGGGACGAATCAGGGCCGATTCTATGCCTGAATTTGGCCCCTGAAAAGGAGCCAAAGACGTACATCGTTTTTGTGCAGTGCGCTCCGCAGCGGCCCTGGAGATATGTGAACCGGCTCCATAGGGAGCCAGTCACATTCTTCTTCTATGCGAATTAGATGCGGGGAAATCTAATTTGCATAGGTGTGAACCCGGGCTAAGTGTTTAAGATTGAATGGGCTGAAGCACTGGTAGCACCCTTGGGAGATTTTTCTAATTCTCTGCCATCGCCAGTTTTACTGTTGTAAAGTTGAGGGCTGTGACCGAGTACTGATGTCATCAGCTAGACGGAGTGCCATACACGCACTCTATGCTTTCTATTCCACTGTTCAACCTAGGGGAAGCACCATGCTGCTCCTGCTCTTAAAGCACCACATGGCTCATGCAGTTTCTCATCTCATTCCACTGTCTGGCTACAGTGACTGGGTCACCTCCGGCCACCAGAAACCCTCATCAGCACCAGTTGCCTCGGTTTGTGTATGCCTGCCTTTGGGCCTAGTTGCTTCTGTTTCTCAAAGACAAACAGAGGACAGTTTCACTGCTGCTGGTGACCTCAGCCCTTACTCCCCTAGTTATTCTGAAGGCATTTATCTGGTATTGCCAGAAGAAACCAATGCTTGGAATCTAGAACCTGTGACTCCAATTGTTATATGGTCATCCTCACTGGAGTCTTCTTCAACTCCGTTAGATGGAACTGAAGCCTCTTTCATGCCCACCAGGACCTTCATGACCACTTTGGACTTTATATTCAAGTGTGTGCCCAATTAGTAATGCATGTCTGGATGCAGACTATAAGACCCCTTTCAAACTGCCGGCGTTAGCGGTAAAGCTATCAGTAGTTTTAGCTGCGCTGTACCGCTGTTATATCCCCAGACAGGGTTAAAAGCGTCTGCTTAGTGCTGCTTTCAAAGCGCTTTTAAGGGGCTTTGAAAGCGGCGCCATTTATTTCAATGGGCAGGGGCGGTGGAGTAGCGGTGTATTCACTGCCCCAAAGATGCTGCTTGCAGGAAAAAAATGCTAGTTGATTGCAATTGTTCTGACATAGGGTTTCTGAATTCAGTGGTTATTAACAGGAACAGGTATGCAGATAGGAGCTTAGTATAGATCTTTAACTGCAAACAGCAATCACAGATGCATGTCAATAACATGCAGATCCACTTTGTCAATAACTTGACAAAAATGACCTTTGTGGCCTCAAAATGTGCATCAGTGATGCTGTTTACAGTAAAAGAGCTATATCTTACATGGAGTGCTGGAGTTTTTTCATACTGTCTTTAGCAGCGCAATCTCTGGCTGTGAACTCTAGAAGTTTCTAGTGAGAGGTTTGTGTATGGAATGGATATATTTCTCTTTCAGCTAGGAGCTGGTGAAATTACTCTGATTTTCCCGCGCTCTTTTCGGTAACTCAGAATGTATTAGCGCCCATTCAGAGGTCTGTGGTAAAATGCATTAAAGAGTTTATTTTAAATTGCTGTGCCCTTCAATTTCCGTTGCACTCCAATGCACTAAACCAGCACACATCAAACCCACCTGTGTCATCACCCAGTCGGTAACATGCTACTGTACCTTCAGCTACCTTTATACAGTGGGGAGAACAAGTATTTAATACACTGCAGATTTTGCAGGTTTTCCTACTTACAAAGCATGTAGAGATCTGTAATTTTTATCATAGGTACTCTTCAACTGTGAGAGACGGATTTAAAAAAAAAAATCCAGAAAATCACATTGTATGATTTTTAAATAAATAATTTGCATTTTATTGCATGACATAAGTATTTCATCACCTACCAATCAGTAAGAATTCTGGCTCTCACAGACCTGTTATTTTTTCTTTAAGAAGCCCTCCTGTTCTCCACTCATTATCTGTATTAACTGCACCTGTTTGAGCTCGTTACCCGTATAAAAGACACCTATCCACACACTCAATCAAACAGACTCCAACTCTCCACAATGGCCAAGACCAGAGAGCTGTGTAAGAACATCAGGGATAAAATTGTAGACCTGCACAAGGCTGGGATGGGCTACAGGCAAGCAGCTTGGTGAGAAGGAAACAACTGTGGACGCAATTATTAGAAAATGGAAGAAGTTTAAGATGACAGTCAATCTCCCTCGGTCTGGGGCTCCATGCAAGATCTCACCTTGTGGGGCATCAATGATCATGAGGAAGGTGAGGAATCAGCCCAGAACTACACGGCAGGACCTGTTCAATGACCTGAAGAGAGCTGGGACCACAGTCTCAAAGAAAACCATTAGTAACACACTACGCCGTCATGAATTAAAATCCTGCAGCGCACGCAAGGTTCCCCTGCTCAAGCCAGCGAATGTCCAGGCCCGTCTTAAGTTTGCCAATGACCATCTGGATGATCCAGAAGAGGAATGGGAGAAGGTCATGTGGTCTGATAAGACAAAAATAGAGCTTTTTGGTCTAAACTCCACTCACTGTGTTTGGAGGAAGAAGAAGGATGAGTACAACCCCAAGAACATCATCCCAACCGTGAAGCATGGAGGTGGAAACATCATTCTTTGGGGCTGCTTTTCTGCAAAGGGGGCAGGGCGACTGTACTGTATTGTGAGTAAGGAGTGTCTCCGTAAGAAGCATCTCAAGGTTCTGGAGTGGCCTAGCCAGTCTCCAGACCTGAAACCAATAGAAAATCTTTGGAGGGAGCTGAAAGCCCGTATTGCCAAGCAACAGCCCCGAAACCTGAAGGATCTGGAGAAGTTCGGTATGGCGGAGTGGGCCAAAATCTCTGCTGCAGTGTGTGCAAACCTGGTCAAGAACTACAGGAAACATATGATCTCTGTAATTGCAAACAAAGGTTTCTGCACCAAATATTAAGTTCTGCTTTTTTGATGTATCAAATATTTATGTCATGCAATAAAATGCAAATAATTACTTAAAAATCATACAATGTGATTTTCTGGATTTTTGTTTTATATTCGGTCTCTCACAGTTGAAGAGTGCCTATGATAAAAATTACAGACCTCTACATGCTTAGTAAGTAGGAAAACTTGCAAAATCGGCAGTGTATCAATTAACTTGTTCTCCCCACTGTATATAAGAGGCTAAAGGACGTTACAAACAGGCAGAGGCGGCTCTCTAATTAGGCGAAATAGGTGGTGGCCTCAGGCCTCGCAGTCATAGGGGCCTCGCACAGCTGGATTGTTTACCTAATCAGAGAGCCGCCTCTTCCAGCAGCAGAGGTATCCGCCATCACACAGTCCTGAGTCCCCTCGTTTTGTTACAGGGAGAGATAACAAAGCTGCGAGTGAGATGTGTGTGATCGGAGCTCACCTACATCTCCGGATCACAGACAGGGAGAGACGCTCAGTACAGCCTGCTCTGACAGATCTCCCCCCTCCCCCTTCTGCCCGCACAGCCAAACAGAAGAGGAGTTCTGCTCCTCCTCCTCCCGCCCTCTCCTCCTGTGTCTGCCCCGCCCACTCTCCTCGGCAGTGTTCTCTGTTCTACCTCAGAAGGGGATGTGTGGGCGGGAAGATTCAAGCTGGAGCCCAACAAAGAGAAAAGGACAACGGGAGTCTGATCCATCCATGTATCCACCCATCCCTCCAGTCCCTCCTGCGTCCCAGTGAGTACACTGATGTAGGGGATGCTCTTTCTTTCCTTCCATTTTTCTTTCTTTCTTTCCTTCCATTTTTCTTCTTTCTTTCCTTCCATTTTTCTTTCTTTCTATCCATCCATCTTTTTCTTTCTTTCTTTCTTTCTTTCTTTCTTTCTTTCTTTCTTTCTTTCTTTCTTTCTTTCTTTCTTTCTTTCTTTCTTTCTTTCTATCCATCCATCTTTTTCTTTCTTTCTTTCTTCTTTCTTTCTTTCTTTCTTTCTTTCTTTCTTTCTTTCTTTCTTTCTTTCTTTCTTTCTTTCTTTCTTTCTTTCTTTCTTTCTTTCTTTCTTTCTTTCTTTCTTTCTTTCTTTCTTCTTTCTTTCTTTCTTTCTTCTTTCTTTCCATCTTTTCTTTCTTTCTTTCTTTCTTTCTTTCTTTCTTTCTTTCTTTCTTTCTTTCTTTCTTTCTTTCTTCTTTCTTTCTTTCTTTCTTTCCTTTCTTTCTTTCTTTCTTTCCATCCATCCATCTTTTTCTTTCTTTCTTTCTTTCTTTCTTTCTTTCTTTCTTTCTTTCTTTCTTCTTTCTTTCTTTCTTTCTTTCTTTCTTTCTTTCTTTCTTTCTTTCTTTCTTTCTTTCTTTCTTTCCATCCATCCATCTTTTTCTTTCTTTCTTTCTTTCTTTCTTTTTTCTTTCTTTCTTTCTTTCTTTCTTTCTTTCCTTTCTTTCTTTCTTTCTTTCTTTCTTTCTTTCTTTCTTTCTTTCTTTCTTTCTTTCTTTCTTTCCTTCTTCTTTCTTTCTTTCTTTCTTTCTTTCTTTCTTTCTTTCTTTCTTTCTTTCTTTCTTTCTTTCTTTCCTTTCTTTCTTTCTTTCTTTCTTTCTTTCTTTCTTTCTTTCTTTCTTTCTTTCTTTCTTTCTTTCTTTCTTTCTTTCTTTCTTTCTTTCTCTTTCCTTTCCTTCCTTTTCTTTCTTTCTTTCTTTCTTTCTTTCTTTCTTTCTTTTCTTTCTTTCTTTCTTTCTTTCCTTTCTTTCTTTCTCTTTCTTTCCATCCCTTCCATTCATCTTTATTTCTCTTTCTTTTCCATCCCTTCCATTCATCTTTATTTCTCTTTTTCAT